>CM077258.1:13827500-14390000 GCA_039654775.1 Spinibarbus caldwelli
AAATACTAGTGGCCTAAGACTTTTGCACAGTACTATATTTTTATATATATATATATATATAGTGCCTTGCGAAAGTATTCATACCCCCTTCATTTTTTTCACGTTTTGTTATGTTGCTGCCTTATGTTAAGCTGCTTTTAAATTACTATTTTTCCACATCAATCTATACTCCATACACCATAATGGTAAAGCAAAAATCAGGTTTTTAACATCTTCGCAAATTTATTAAAAATAAAAAACTTAAACGATTCCATTGCGTAAGTATTCATACCCTTATCTGGGACAGTTGAAATTTAGCTCAGGAGCATTCATATTGCTTGTAGATGTTACTACACTTTGAGTGGAGTTAACCTGTGGCAAATTCAATTGAATGGGTATGATTTGAAAAGGCACATGTCTTAATAAAAGGTCTAACACCTGATAATGCATATCAGAACAAAAACCAAGCCCTGAGGTCCAAAGAACTGCCTGTAGAGCTCAGAAACAGGGTTGCGTCAAGCCACACATCTGGGGAAGAGTTGAGAAAAAAAATTCTGCTTCACCGAAGGTTCACAGAAGCATGTAGTCTCTGTTACCCTTAATGAAAGAAGTTTGAAACAACCAGAACTCTTCCTAGAGCTGGCCTCCTGGCCAAATTGACCAAGTGATATAGAAGGGCTTTGGTTGGTGTGGTGACCAAGAACCTAATGGTCACTCTAGTTGAGCTCCATGATCATATGTGGAGACAGGAGAAACCTACAGAAGGACAAACATCACTGTAACACTCTACCGATCTGGGCTTTATGCCGGTGTGGCAAGACTCAATCCTCTCTTCAGTGTAGACATGAAAACACACTTAGAATTTGCAAAAAAGCACCTAAAGGACCCTCAGACTGTGAGAAACAAGATTCTCTGGTTTGATAAACCTCAATTCCAAGCATCATGTTTGAAGGAAACCAGCTCCGCTCATCACCTGCAGAATACCATCCCAAAAGTAAAGTCTGGTGGCAGCAGCCTCATGCTGTGGGGCTGTTTTTCAGCGGCAGGGACTGAGGGACTCATCAGAGTAGAAGAAAAGCTCAATGTACCAAAATATTGGGATAGCCTTAATTAAAACCCAGTCCAGAGCATTCAGAACCTCAGACTGGGCAGAAGGTTCACCTTCCAACAGGACAATGGACCTAAACGCACAGCAAGAGTGGTTTATAGACAACTCTGTGAATGTCCTTGAGTGGCCCAGCCACAGCCTGAGCTTGAACCCAATCAAATATTTCTGGAGAAACCTGAAAATGTGCATCTGCCCCCATCTAACCTGACAGAGCTTGAGAGATGAAGAGGTGAGGAGAAGAATGACAGATAATTGCCAAATGCTGATGAGCAAAGCTTGTCAAACAAAAATGGCTTGAGGCTGTAAAGGTGCTTCAGCTATATATTTAGTTAAGGGTATGGATACTTATGCAATGTACTGATTTCAGCTTTTTTATTTTTGTAATAAATTTACAAAGTTGTAACAATTCTGTTTTTGCTTTGTCAATATGGTGTACACATACATACATATACACACACACACACACACACATGCGCACGCACGCACGCACGCATATATAGACAGATCTAAAGATATTTAAAATTTGAAAATAATTTGTAATTACAAATAATAAAAATAGTTAGGTCTGGAGCTAAAATAATTGAGAGTATTAAGCAAAAATTATAGCTAGTTACTCAATCAACTAATTAATTCAATCAAAAGGGTTAAGAGAGATATTAAAGACATCATTACTTGTTGGAATGTGCTTTGCTGTGCATCCTCTATTAAGTCTATCCAGCTATATGTAACGCTATATATTTCGCTGAACTCAGAACAGTTTCCATACTGACTGAAATGTAAACCTTAAGCTCTGCTAGATAAGCTATCAGATGGGTCTCGGATCAGTGCCAAGGGGCAAACACCTCCATTGATGCTTATTTACAGTGCTGGGAGCAGCAGAAGCCATAGAGTGGGACTGAAGAGGTTGGAGGAAGCAATGACTGTTTGATTCAGGTCCAACCCAGGCCTCATTACTGACCGCCCGCTGTCTGAGAACGAAGAAAGCAGGGTGAAGGAGCCTTAGCTCTGGAATGAGAGCGTAAGGAGAAATCAATACGGCTCCCATGACCCAGTCGCGTGGTGCCTCTCATTGTGAGGGGAAATCAAAGCAGACTTCTGTACAAAACTAATAACTATCAGCAGCATGAATGCCTGGGAGGAATTGTCACTCCTGAGCTGGGTGCTTGGTGAGAGAGAAAGAGGGAGCGAGAAAGATAGAAATAGAGAGAGTGGTCTAGCCAGACACATCAGTCTGTCTTTCTCTCTCTTTCATCCTTCACATCTCAGCAGGGGCACAATAACAGCACGCTCCGAGTGGCTGGATGCAGGTACACAGAAAACACACATAAGCCTTTCTAAGGTCTTTTAATGTGCGCCTCCATCTGTCATGTTACATCAGAATCATAACCGCTCAGAGCGATCCATGAACATTGCAAATATTATTTTCTTAATCAGTACGGTGTGTTGTTTTCCAGTAGACGTATCTAAACATCCTTTAAAAAAAAGAAGATATTTACTTGAGAAGCTGTATTTGAGAGAAGACTTTCCAAAAAAAAAAAAAAATCTTGAATTGTTTATTTTCCTAACATTTTGGCAAATAGTTTTACAAAAATTCTTAAAATTTAGTAAGGTTTACACTTAAAACAAGAAAAAAAAATTGCCAGTAGGTTTAAGAAAAATAAATAAACATTTTAAATATGAATGATCCTGAATGATCCTTTTTTCCTGAAAACAATCTTACACAATATTGTTCCAAATAAATATCTCTCATTTCACTGAAGAAAAATCTCTAAGCTCTGCGCATGTGCAATAAACTCTCATTCACGTGATTTAGCTGTAAAATTTTTGAAAGTGGCGGCATCATCTGTTCCACGCATCTGAAGACCATGAATAATGCATTGAGGAGTGGTGAGCGCTGTAGTGGCTGCTCGGCTTCATCAAACACTCCGTCCTCAGTAAGGTGCCATGTCTTTCAACAGATGCATGCAACAAAAGAGTAATTAATAGCCCAGCGGCGAGTGTTAGAATCCCCCATGCCTCAATATGTCTTCATTTGCCATCCAGTATGCGGCAGGATGGAGCTTTCTGCGGGCCATGTTTCTCCTCATTATGCCCATCAACAGCAGCCAGTCTCTGCGGGAGTACTCGCGAGCTCATTCTGATTCACGCCTCACTAACACACTCCATTGCCATAATGTATAGAATAAACAAGTCATGCTGTCTGCGTATAAAAGGTCCTCAGAAGAACCTCTTCTTGTAGACAAAGTGTAGACCAGCAGACGCACGTCTTGTTAGAACAACTGCAGGGTGCGCTGTTAAAAAAAAAAAAAAAAAAAAAAAAAAAAAAAAAGAGATGTGTAAAAATTGGATATTAAATGGATCTGAAATGAAAGTAGGACTGGGGATAGCTGGGGCACTTAAAAATTATGTTTCTGAAACTTTTTTGTCTTTGATATGATATAAAAGAACTGAAGACCCATTACTCTAAACCAGGCTATATCATCTGAAATTTTCAATTGATCCCCAGAGGCGAAATCTTGAAATAAGCGGTTCTCCTGGATATGTATGTCATGATATATCTCCAACATGACAGACAAAATGAGATTTTGGAGGGATCTTGTGAGCTTTCCTAAATATATTGCTGCATCTATCATCTCATCAACTGTACTACACCACATATGCATTATTATCCGGCTTCAAAATGTACGCCTTGAGCTAAAAACATAGATTTCTGAAAATCATGGCATAAAATTCCAATTCCAGAAGTTGCATTTAAAGTGGCTATATATTATTTATTTATGTATTTATTTATATATATATATATATATATATATATATATATATATATATATATATATATATATATATATATATGGAAAAGTTGCATGTACACAGACTGTTTAGTTCTGAATTTATACAGAAATTACAATAGCTAATTGTAATGAAACTAATTTATGAATATACACATATGGAATTAATTAATTATTAATTAATTATAAAATGTGACCCAGGACCAAAAAACCAGTCATAAAGGTAAATTTTTTTCTCAGCAATTTTTTGAAATTGAAATTTATACACCATCTGAAAGTTGAATAAATAAGCTTTCCATTGATGTATGGTTTGTTAGGATAGGACAATATTTGGCGGAGATACAACTTTTTGAAAATCTGGAATCTGAGGGTGCAAAAAAAATCTGAATATTGAGAAAATCGTATTTAAAGCTGTCCAAATGAAATTTTTAGCAATGCATATTACTAATCAAAAATTAAGTTGATATATTTATGGTAGGAAATTTACAAAATATCTTCATGGAACATGATCTTTACTTATTCTAATGATTTTTGGCATAAAAGAAAAATCTATAATTTTGACCCATGCAATGTATTGTTGGCTGTTGCTACAAATATACCCGTGCTACTTATGACTGGCTTTGTGGTCCAGGGTCACAAACATAAACTATAAAATATAAATATAAATCTACAAATATAAATATAAACATAAGGAAGCAACATGTAAGGCAGATATTCTGTGCTAAATTATCCTAAAATATCACTAAACAATGTTTGAGGTTTACCCATAAAACAAATCTTTTTTAATTTTACAAATTTCTACTTTTTAAAAGATTTGAAATTTCTACTGGAAAATCAGTCAAAATACTGATTTCTGCAGGGAACGCACATGATTAGTGCTGCATTCTCTATTGTGATGCTCAACAGGTTAGTACTGCTGTTATTCAGACCTCCATGCACTCTCTAGGGCTTGAGGGTCAAATGGCACTTTTCACGCAAGTGATGTTGTTTTAAAGTCCACCGACTGATGCATTCAAATCAGCATTTTAACAAGCGTCTCCACCAACTCTCACCAAAAGAAATCCCCCTTGTGTTACTCGAGACAAGCAATTTGCCTTTTTTGTTGTTTGCTTGACCTAGAGAAAACAATTTCAAAGGGTCTTCCTGTGGGTTTAACAGCTCAGTTGAACAGGTAGACACCGGGCGGGTTTTTTCCCCCGGAAGATGAATTGGTGAGCTGTCGGTTCCAGACAGGGCGAGTAGTTGTGTTTCTGTAATAGGACACTGGAAGTGTCTTTGATTAATGAAAGTGTGATACTGAGCTGTTAGAGAGCCTTCCTACTGAAAGAGCGATTGAAGCGGGGATACGTGGCGACAGATGCAGGAACACGGCTGGACCTGGAGGAGAGGACGGTTTGGACATACTCCCTCATAAAGCACAGGAGGGGGTTCAAGGGTTTGAGATGGGAAAGCGACTATGGGGTGCAGAAATGTCCTGTGGACAGAAGGGGAGCCATTAGCGAACAGTTCTTCTGATGAGAAATGACGCACATTAACTGGCGGAGCAGTCACGGGGAACGATTATTTTAAGCGTCTTAAGTGTGATCACTTTAAATCTAAAATGTACAATAAAACTAATTTATTGCATTTCATTAGATAGGAGACAAATGCGACTCGAGTTAAATCGTAATTATGAGCCAGACATTACAGGATTAGATTTGTCTGTCTTTTAAGCTTTCATCAACAACAGACTCCTTTTCCTGTAAACCAAGTCATTTCATTCTTGTTTTGTCTAAATACATTTCTTCTGTCTTTTATTTAGAACTTCTTTCCCCTGGCTCGAATCTTAAAACCTCAAGAAAACACACTGCGCTCAAGCAAACACGTCCTCTTCAAAACATGCTGGAAAGGTTTTTGTTTACCCGGTTTTATGAATGCCCAACAATGCAAAGTTTGTGAAGCTAGAACACTCTGTCGAGCTGCTGACAGGCCAAACTCTGTTCCAACGCCTGGGGAGAACTTTAAATAAACAATTGTCTTCATAAAAAAAGTCTGACAATCTAGTCACGAATGTCCTTCCATTCCAAAACACGCTCTTGCATTCAATAACAGTTTGAATTAAACATCTTTTTATTTGAAAATAAACCAAAACGAGGGAATCAGATCACTGCGGGATGACTGGCTGCTTGTTGTTTTGCACGTTTATTGAGCAATTGCATTATTACATTTCAAGGCAGAACATGTTTTAACAAGCTGATTAGTATCCTGAGATGACTGCATCGCCATCAAGGGCTTTCCCTCCGAGCGCTTGCTTTATAAGCCTTTTTTATAACACGTCACCCAAAACGGTTCAAGATGGGCAGAGCAAAGAGAGATATGAAAAAACCGACCTTCAAAACAAGCACAACAAACATTTTCCCCCTCCAAAAAAAGTGTTTTCTCAGTTCCCAACCCCCCTTGTGCCAAAGACGGGATTATTTGGGGGGGGGGGGGGTTACAGAAGAAAGGATGTTTATGCTCGCCTCGTTTCTAGGCTGTGAGCTCTCCCAAGGGAGTACATTCCTCACCCAAAGCATGACTAAAGGTATGTGAACCATCTGGACAAAGCCACTGGCCACAATGGCCCTACACACCCAAGCCAAAGAAGCCTTTCATTCACTGGCCAGGACCTTGATATCCATCTGCTTCAGCAGGGTCAACCATCATTTCAACTGTTATCAATTGTGATTGGTTGCATTAATTCGGATCAGGTACACTGTAAAAATAATTTTCCGAAGTTATTATTATTATTAGAGTACAAGTTTTAGAGGAAAATCTAACTTCAGTCTTGGGATGGGCGATAAAACGATAACGATAATTATTGCAATATAATTTTCCTCAATAAAACGATAAGAGTTTGATAAATGTCTGATATAATGTTTATGCACCAAATGCGGAACGAAACAGCATGACTCATTTAAACTGCATCACACGGACCGTTCATCTGCTCGCTCGGCAGTGCAGCGCAAGCTCACTAGAGGAGATGTGTTTATTCGCTAACAAGTCTCGGTCACACGATCACTAACCAGCGCTAACAGTGATTTAAACTAGTTTAAAGGCAGATGAAACAGCGCTGACAAACAGGAGAAACACTGTGTGCAACGATACAGTAAGAAGGCTTTTCAATCTACAAAAATCGGCATCATTTACCATGAATTTACTGTAGTAACATTAACTGCACCATGGTATTATGGCAGAAAAGTTGGGTATTCATATCGAATTTTATATTATTAATGCAGACATGTTTTTAAGTGTTGTTGTGATTAAGCTGTAGCATTTGTGCATTTATACTAAATGTATATAGACTACTGTTTTTCATACAAATACCTAGAAACCATAATTATAGTTACATTATGGTATTGAGGCGCTATATGTGTGGATTTAACTGTGGTTATCAAAGTCAGGCAAAACAAACCTGTTTCATGATTTGAAACGATATCACTTTTTAGAACATGCAGAAACTAAGAATCTTTCTATTAAGATATTTATTTTGTTTAGGAAAAATGACTGGAAAAGTGTAAATAATTCAAAAACGTGAAGTGTTTGTCATGTTCTGACCATAAAGAGTAGTTTAAAACCACAATCAACGGTCTAGTTTCTATGACTTTCACTTAGGAGCGAAATTATGCCTTTAAACTTGAGAAAAATAAAGATTTGAAATTTAAAGTGATAATTATGTCGATAATTTTATTATGATTTTTTTTGGCCATATCGCCCAGCCCTACTTCAGTATTTCTACTTCAAAATTACTGCATTACTTGCCATTCTTTGAATTAATTGTGAAATTTACTAGCAATTTACTGAATTAAAATAGTTTCTACAACAATTTTTCTTCAGTGTATAAGGGGTTACTAAATAATTCAGTGTACGAGTGACAAACAAGCAGACATAACTAAATGCAGTACACTGAAGGAAGTGAAGTTTAAATGTCACATTACAGCTCAATCTGATTCATTATCAATAATGTGATCATTAGGAAAATGCCATGCGAATGGAAACACACTGGCCGATGTTTATTCCATCTCATAATGTGAGTTGAATTTAAAGCAACGAATCTCTGCCCCCTCCGAGCTCCTCAAATATCAGTATGCACCAGAAATCCCACCGCAAAGTTTATCATTTTCCTCTCCTGCCGTTGCCGGGCAGCTGCTACAGAGTGCTGCGGAGATGCTGGAGGGGGCGGCCGTCTGATTAAGGTAGACTGGAGAGGGCTACAGGAGCCGTTCCTCCACCTGGAGCCCCCTCGGTCCTCTAGAGACCGCTCTCCAGTTAGAGCATCAATACACAAGCACACACGCTCAGGACCTCACGCGCTCTCGCAGGGGAATAGCGCCACCGCTAATAAAGAAGCTGGATTTGATAATCAGCTCAGACAGTCAATTTGCAAATAACGGATTCTAATTAATTAATCAATGTGCATTTTAACGACAGCATTGTCAAGAGCATCCAAGTGCAGTTTCCTTGCACATGGGCTTTTTGCTCTACTTAAAACACAGGCATAATCATTTAGCCCTCCTTAGGCAACCTGAAAAGAAATTACTATTCCGGTGCAAGAAAAAAATAAAACCACCAAACCTTAAGCTGCTTATATTGTCTTTTTTTAAAAAAAAAAAAAAAAAAGACAAAAAAGTGTCATGCTTAAACAATCTAACATATTTTACAATATAAACCTGCTACCAAACTAGAAAAAAACAAAACAAAACAAAAAAAAAAAAACACTAATTTCTTTAAGAAACACAGTGTTGCCCCAACAAAAAGCCCACATCACTATGAATCAGCAGGGGAGCCGGGGTGTTTTCTTGTTAATTTGGGAGATTAAAGGTTAACCTCAGACAAACTGCCTCTATTCTCTGGTCTGTTTGGGGTATTTAACATTAACCGTTGCTGCTTAGGCTCAGCAGTTAAAAACCGAAAAGAAATGACAGCCTTGAGGTTTTTTTTTTTTTTTTTTATACAAAAGCAAGACATCTTTTCCTCTTGCAACCGTACAAATATCTAATAATTATGGCAATGCGCATTATTTACAATGAGGTTATTAGGGTGGAAGGGAGAGAAGGAGGGAAAAAAACCCTAAGCAAACAGAATGCGTTCATGGGGTCCTGTTTCCCAGAGCGGTGGGAGACTGCAAATGATCCAAACAGAAACAACTGCGCTCCAGACACTCTTAATGCAACGGCGGATTGTGAAGAATGGCGGGGAATCTAATTTGGTTGAGTCGCTCTATTCATAAAGTGTGATGAAAATCATCATCACATGCTGATCCCGACATAGTTTTGTGCAGTTTGGAATCAAGAACTTCAGCGTCTGCGGTCTGAGCCATGCATTGCTGTATAAAGCAATCAGAGCTGGCGATGACCGTGAAAGCTGTGGGGGAAAATCGGCAGTTTTTGAGGAGAGAAAGAGAGAAAAATCAAAGATGTGGGCCATGTTGAAGGCAGTAGTGCCCTCTAGGCTGAAAATAAGCTGGCCCCCAAACCGCCCAACAGGAAGCCAATGTGTTAAAGAAAAAGAGAGGAAAGACAGCTCACCTGCAGCATAGACAAATAAATCTTTCAAAATCAAAATCTTTAAGTTAAATTTGCATTTAAATGGCCTTAAATACATATTTGAAAGAGAATACCAAGCATTCTCAGTTCACATGATGAAGCGGTTTCTATCACGGGCAGACAGTCTTAAGAATGATGCATGATGTTTGTGCGCACAGCCCATTGTTAAAACCACCCCTTTTCGCCCAGCCCTGAAAAAACTTTCCACTGCTTTATAGTTAAGGGGAAGGAATTTATGGAGGGGAAGGTTGGGGGTCAAAGGTCAGCCCTAGCAGTCAACAGTCAGCCTAAAAGGCCAGATAAGGGCTGAAAGCATCCTGTGTGTGGCTGATACCAGCCTCTGGCCAAACAGATACTGTAAAGGCTGACCGAACAGGATCCTGCCACCAGACGAGTAAAACCGGACTGCGACAGACATCCGCTTATTAATCAAGCTTAACAGTTGGAGGCTTTTCAATTGTCAGAATACATGATCTATGTCAGTACACAACACCTGAAAATTGCAACAAACGGCAATTGCAGAAATATCAATTGAATCTCAATAAGAGGTCAGAGGGTTGTCCGACCACTCAACGCATCTATTTGTGTATCAACTCTGAGATTATCTCGTATGCAAGGCGGCAAGGGCGAAGACTGTGCTTTTTCAGTAGTCTGAGGTGCGGACAAGCCAATCCTCTGCAGTCTCCTATCTGATGTAATGTAAAAATACCGCCTCGTTTAATTAGGTGTTGCAGGCCTAAACACAAAATTACATCAAGTGGATAAAAGAAATTGGTATTCCGTAGAGTGAGCGTCTTGTTCTAATCTAGATCAGACGGAACAGTACGAGACGGAAAGGAGAACCTGACTGGAAAATCAAGCGACTAACGCAAGATCCCTCCGTCTGTGTATCATCTGTCCTTCTAGATAGTCCTTATCCCTTCAATTCAGGCAGAAACGACGAGTTGTTTCCTAAAACCCTCAGAAAGTGTCGAAAGCTCATGTGAGCATGCAAACATTTGTGTCATGTCGCTCTGTTTGCTATTTTTAAGAATGCACGAGCGAACTGAAAAAAAAAATAGAGGTCTTCCTTTCCTTTGGTAGCCCTTCCTTTTTTTACGTTCCCATGACACAAGTCTGTCAGCAAACACGACGCTGCTGTACTAACAGAGGAAGTGGTTGCGCACACCGACATATGTTCACAAGACACACGCATGTACACATGCAAACAGTAAAAAGGTGGTTATTTTTACAAGCCTTCTTATGAAATATGTTGCAAGTAGCCAATGTAGGTGAGAGAGAGAGAGCTATAAATAGTGTTCATCTGTCCTGATGTACTGGGGAATTGAGTATGCACATATTTCCAACTCATGAATTTCTTTGACAGCGGAAAAGAATTGTGGTCCGAAACACTCTGATTTGGCGTCAATATCCTCTTGTTTTCTTAACAAAGGCGACGTAATTATTCAGACATCTTTAGTGTTTGAAAATGGGATTCTTTCAAGACTGCTGGCGTGCATCCTGTTGGCACCATGTCGGACGCTAAACAAAGGCATGCGCGGGCATAATTGCGGCTGGTATGTTAGCATTAAGACAATGGGGAAATTTATTAAGCCTCGTTCCGAGAAAAGCTGGAAAAAGGTAGCAATATCCCAGCACACAGCAAAATAAAGAAGCCTGTCAAATTGATGAAATAATTGTGGGGTTTTAGTCTTCGGACTAATTTCACGCACACAAAATCCTCCTGACCAAATCAGCGAGCTGCGCCTCATTCCAAACAGTCTGTGGACAAACAATCATAAAATTTCTTTATGAGCTAGCACTGTTAGCACTAAATGAAAGGCAGGGTCATTGCTCATTAGGAATGATCTGCCTGCATTGATCCCAGCAGCAGAGCAAAATGTCACCTTAATTAAAAAGCGACGGTGCTCTGCGAGA
This sequence comes from Spinibarbus caldwelli, assembly GCA_039654775.1. Lineage (NCBI taxonomy): Eukaryota > Metazoa > Chordata > Actinopteri > Cypriniformes > Cyprinidae > Spinibarbus > Spinibarbus caldwelli. The sequence continues at coordinate 13,838,858 of CM077258.1, forward strand.
ATGTGTGCAGAAATCAGAGCTCACAGTGGTGCATGCTGGGGTTTACCTATGAGTCTGAAAATACAAGCACTCTATTGCACAGTACATCATCGTAATCTACACTGAGGATGTGATTTAATGCTGTAATTAAATAATCTGAGAAATGCTCGTTTTGAATCTTTCCACAAAGATGTGGGCCAAAATGGTCTTTTTTGGAAATAAACACCATGCTATTTTATCAGTAAAGTGCCTGAGTCTTTTATAAACTGAAAGCTTGAATAAGCTACATAGTCAAGTCAATAAAAGCCTTTGAAAAGACGTTTTTAAAGAAACACGTTCATTAAATCATGTCTAAGCTTCTGACGGATAGTGTACATGATGTTCTGTAGGATGACACTGTGGTTTTTAACCAAGTGAAATCTGAACAAATCTCCATCCATGTGGCTTTAAAAGCCTTACCTCACTTGCTGAACGCTGCGCTCAGCAAAGGTGCGGTCACACTAGACTTTAGGCTGCAAAATTACTTCAGAGCCTGTGAAAATGAGCAACAGGATTTGACATGACACACTAGAACTTCTGTTTTTGATAAATTTTAAATACTAAATAAATGCTAAGTTCCAAAAAAAAAAAATCCACACACAATAAATTCAAAATTCAGGCCTTTTCCGAACAGCTGCACACCATTCAGCATCAAAGTTTGTATTCTTTGTATTGAGCCAAAAGGTCAATTTGTGATATCCTCTAGTGGTCAAACATGTTTTTGATATATTAATTCAAAAGTTAGAGGTCATTAAACTTGGAATGCATTGAAAGGCAAGACTTCCTCGTAAGTGGATGTAACACACAGTCTACACTGCGACTGCATCTAAACAGGGACAGCCAGGGCTAACGCATTCAAATTGCTCCCAGGTTCACAACACCTGCCTATTTTAATTTCTCTAGACTTTGTTCTTTTCTCTGTGTCTGTGGCCAAAAAAAAAAATAAAAAAAAAATAAAAAAGAGAGAAAGTGGAGCTTTGGGAGGGGGAGTGGAGGTTGTTGTGGAAAGCTGAGAGCTTGCGAGAGACGTGTGAAAGTCAGGAATGTCCTGTCTATCACCTTCGTCAGTGTGAGGGGAGAGTGGAAAGAAAAAGTGACTCAAATTTGCACAAGCTAGCCATTAAAAGGACCGAGAAGCAAGCTGTCTCCTTTGTAACTGGAAGAATTTACAGAAGCCCTGAACTATTCTCAGATCAATATAGGGTTCTGACTGGATGACGCGAAAGCTCAATTATGGTATAATAACTTAATAATCTTTTTTTTTTTTGGTTTATATAATGAGCAAACTACAATATAATTTATGTCTCATACATTTTAAATGTATTTTTATTTCTTCCTTTTCATTGTTTTTTTTTTTTCTTATGAACCTTTTAGCTTTAATTCATTTTTATGTAAACTCCTTTAAATTACCATTGTGTTCCAAATTAAAAAGGGAAAAATAATTAGATGAGATGTACAGTAGTACCTCTCATTTGTACAGGATATCTAAAAATAGAAATTACCACACTTATTTAATATTCCACTTTCCTCACTGAATTTTCAGTAAAATATAAAACAAAAACAAAACCTTTATACATCACTATAATGATAATATTTCTCAGAGCATAATAAAAGCTTTGTAATATTTCCCGACTCTAATCCAAAAGTTCCAATTTATTACATGATAAAGCATGAATTGTTCACAAAAGCATTGTGTTTAGTTCAGTAAAGAACAGGCTGAACCCACAGGAGTCTGTGGGCCAAAAAGATTTGAAACAATCCCATCGAAACATCAACAGCCGCTGATCTAGATCTTCTCACTATTCAGGCCACCCTTACCTCAGGGCTGGGCAGAAGTAAAAATTAGTGATCATATTAGGAGTAATGGATAAAACACAGCCCTATTCTCTGGGCACAGAGAGACTGACCTAGAAAAACACAGCCACTCTCATCTGGAGAGTGAGGTAGGAGAAATTGGCCCGAGATAAGACGACCCGCTCTGCTATGGCATTCATGCCCAGGTGCTATCAATTTCCCCCAGTGTGTGCCAGTTCAGAACTGGCACAATCTCACCCCGCAAGAAAGATGTGACGATACGGGGCACAGTACAGCTCGGTCTGTAGCAGGATGGGGTGCAGCTTATCTCGGAGTTCAGATTTGCCCATTACTCGAGATGCATTCTGCTCCCCGTCATGCAAAATCCATAGCTTGAGCAAGCAAATGGCTGTTTTTCCTGTGTGCCTAATTGGCATAGTAAATAGCATTCAGAATTAATTACAGGGCTGTAAAATAAGTATTTTTGGATAACTAAAGTCGTATAAAAGTCTTACTGGCCCTTCCATTGCTGTTATTTAGTTTTATGAAGGATGTGTGAGTGATTTAAGCACCAGTGATTGCTCTAGTTCAAATGCTCCACCAAAAACACAATAAATTCGGCTGATATCAACAGTTCGGTATGTGCTCCTTGTTCCTAAAGGAAATTTAACCTCATTTGGTTTGAATTCATAAATCATTTACAGAAAACAGGATTCACAGGATGCTGAGAAATGGCAGGTATTATTGCATTATCAGCATCTGTGTAAATTCAAACAAAATATGAACAGCCTGTTCTTTTACTGCATGACTGATGCTCTGCCTGATAGGACATGATATGATATGATTGACAGCTGGCTTTGGCATAAAAAAAATAAAATAAAAATAGCCATAGCTCAGATGTTGTTGGAGATAAAAAGAAATCCACAGCAACGGTGCTAACTGCAACGACTCAAGCTGGTCTAAGAGATGACTTATTCTCTGGGTTTAGTACCTTTCCTGTCCCTCCCTCCTTTATCTTTTGGTCTGCCGAGTGCCACAGACACAGACAGTTCCAGGAGTGGCCCTTCAGGGAGAGAATGAGCGGTCCACATGTGGCGTTTATTTTTAGTGCAGCCGACGAGCAGAAAGCCCTCTGGTTAGTTTCTCCAAATGTTTCGAGAGGTGATAAATCTAATATTGACCCTCCTTCTCTTCGTGGGCTCCGTCTACCTACTGCAAATTTTTAATTTGGCCCTGTGGGCACGTGAAACACGGAGCAGTGTCCTTACACCAGGATCAGTGAGGCTGACAGAAAAAGCAATGCTTCTTTTGCACGTGTTGACACCGCTGAAGAAAACTGCTGATTTTGTTGCAATGACAAAGCCCAACTGTCCAGGGCTAAAAATATGCCGACACATCTGTTCTCTCCATGTTGTCGAACATATGGCGGTCAAACATATATTGAATGTAAGCTTCATAATAAAAAAAGATACAAACCAATCAAAACATTAAGGTAAAAAAGTCATAATCTGACAGGACTAGTTTTCCCTGAGAAGGTTGTGTAAATTTGTTTTCCAGACATACTTCGTAATTAATCCCATTTTAATCCAACAACAAACATTCAAGTTTTAAAAAAAGTCTCTTATGCTAACCAAGGCTGCATTTGATCAAAAAGTAAAGTAAAATTACAACAAACAGTAATACTGTAAAATACTACTACAATTTAAAATAAACTTTCTAAAAATAATTTAGTCATAGAATGACAAACCTGAAAATTCAGCAGCCATTAATCCCATATTTAGTGTCACAAGATCCTTCAGAAATCATTCTAATAAGCTGATTTGATGCTCAATTATCATCATGTATTATTGGTGCTCAAGTGTTAATTATGGTTTGATCAATATTAATAGTGATCAATTCTGAAAACAGTTTTTGCTGCTTAATTTGTGGATGAATAGGATGTAAAAAACATTTATTTCAAATAGAATTCTTTTAACAATGAAACGTCTTTACTGTCACTTCAATTCATTTCAATCAATTTCACCCGTTGTATCCCTGCTAAATTAATTTATCAAGAAAAAAAAAAAATGCTGAAAAAGAAATTCAGCCAAAACTCTTGAATTGTGCGTATGTACACACATACATTAAAAAAGCTTTTTTTATATAACACCACATCGACACAGAAGCTAGGATAGGTGTGGTATATGTTGGGTATGTGTCATTATTACATTATTATTATTACTATTGTCACTATTTTTATTAAATTGTATTATTATTGATATTACTGTTGCCGTCATCAAAGGATATTATTGTTATCATCACCATCTTTATTATTATTATATTGTTATTATTATTATTATTATTATTATTATTATTACGCATGCTAATACTACTTAAATACTACTACTATTATTCAGAATGTCATTGCTGTTTATTTTCATTGCTGCTATTATCATTGCTGTTCTATTGCTGTTTTTGTGTTTTGTGTTCACCGTATGTTGTATGTTTTGCACTCTTAATAAAAAAAAAATAAAAATAAAAAAAAGCATTTCTCTTTACAATGCTTTTTAAATTTTGCTGAACACCATAACTAAAGATGCTGGATTAAGAACATTTAGTGCGTCATAACCTTTTGTTAACGCCCACATCCAGACAACAGACACTGCCAAATTACTAATACAAAAATCCCTATCAGTAAAATAATATCATAGACATCCTGTTAACAATTTGTACCACAAACATCAATTAGAAGGTGAATACCGTCTGAATAGTGCTAAAGACAAAGATTACAAAACAAACACAAGCTCACAAAAAGAGCTAACAAATAAAACTAAGACTGAAGGTGGGGGGCGAAATACAGCACCTCTGAAGGCATGTCACATTGCTCCAATAAAATCGTAAAAGCTTGCACTGTCACCCTTCTCTCTGTTTTAAATGGATACAGGGAGGAAATCAAAGGGAAGGGGAAAAACAACAAGTAATCAACAGTTGTCCAGCATTGCTCCAATGCACCATATACCTGGACATGTCTGTGAAAGGTCTATTTCACATGGAAAGACATAAAAACTGATTCAAGAAACCACTTTTATCACTTATCTGGTTAGCACACTATGTAATGCACTCAATGTCCAAAATGATTTGTTTACATATGAAAGGAAACAAAAATGCTTCTCTCTTGCAAAACCTAATCAAAAAATGAACAACAGCCCACAGCTGGTGATATAATGTGCACTAAATCAGTTCCATTGTCACTACTAATGTCTCAACAAGGCTGAGGATCTGTGCCTCTTACTGAGGAAAAGGGAACAGATTGAACAAAGGCAAGGGTCAGAACCTTGACACTATATAAAAGCTCTATCATCTCTTGGATTTGGGTGATTTCGCAGTTCCACTACTGCAACTACTGGCCTTCAGCGGTGGATTATGGCTCTCTATATTTAATGTAACTGACTAGGAAGAAAATTTGACCCTCTCCAGTCCACATAACAGCAACCAGAGCACAACAGCTTTGAGAGGATCAAGCCTGACTATGTTTGCTCTCCTCCATCCAGCAATGTCAAGGAGAAAGTAAAAACATTTAAATGGCAAAACTGTTCAAAGTTACACAAACATTTATTAAGAATTTTTTTTTTTTTTTATCAGCTTTGCTGACTTAAAGAAAACTGTGATTCACAGACTTTAGAAGGCAAATGTAAATTTTGTAAAATGTAAAAGATTTTTTATTATTATTATTTATTTTTAAATCATGTTTTTTGGTATCAGAATAAATGGGAACAGTACCATTACAACAGTACAACAGTACTATTTATTTTTTAATTTAATTTTTATTTCACATTTTATTTATTTTATATATACATATATTATATATTGTATTATATAAAATAAAAAAAAGCTTAAAAAATAAATATATATTATATATAAATATTTTTTCTTCAACAAATAGATTTCTAAGCATTCACCAATTTTTTTAATTAAAAAAAAAATGTATATATATATATATATATATATATATATATATATATATATATATATATATATATATATATATACACACACATATATATATATATATATATATATATATATATATATATATATATATATATATATATATATATATATATATATATATATATATATATATACACACACACATATATATATATATATATATATATATATATATATATATATATATATATATATATATATATATATTAGTGCTGTCAAACGATTCCAAAATAAAAGTTTGTTTACATAATATATGTGTACTGTTTATTTATTTTATATATATATATATATATATATATATATATATATATATATATATATATATATATATATATATATATATATATATATATATATATATATAAAAAACACACATACAGTATATATTTTGAAAATATTTAGGTTAATATTTTTTATAAATTTATATCATTGTATTTTATATTATATATAAATATATTTAATATATAAACATAACATTTTTCTTAAATATATACATGCATGTGTTTGTATTTGTATATACATAATAAATAAACACAGTAAACACTCATATTATGTAAACAAAAACTTATTTTGGATGCAATTAATCACATCCAAAATAAAAGTATATATAAATATATATATAAATAATTGAAGGAATAGAAAAATTATTAATTGGTTATTTCATTATTACAAATACAATAGATGAAAATATTACTAATATTATTATTATTATTATTATTATTATTATTATTATTATTATTAATAATAATAATAATAATAATAATAATAATAATAATAATAATAATAATAATAATCATAATAATAATAATAATAGCCAAATCATTTGCAGCCATAGATCTCATTATATTCTGGAGTCATGACACCACATAAACACATGCTACACTATATGTTCAGGGTTTCCCCATCTCCGCCTCTCTCACACATCTATAGGAAGCATATGGACTTCCCTACCAAGAGATGTTAATAGCTCAGTTAGAGGATTTAAATTTGGGCCTCTTTTTTTCTTTCCCCCCAACTAACTAGTATAAAAAGGTTTATTTTTAACAATTCCCCACATTAGACAACAGAAAGCAGCTGACAGGGGCAGAATGAGGACCCATTACTTCATCACAATAGTGGGGCCGCAAGGAGCCGAGAGACAAAGGAAAGAGGGGGAGAGGAGTTGTGGCCACTTCACGCTCACACATCAGCATTTCCACAGCACAACTCTATTTCAGCCCGCCGGACTGAAGCAAACTCTGTAAAGTGGATGGAGAGTGATGTGCTCCTAATGCAGGTGATTGGGTCTCTAGTGCAGTCTGAAGAACACTGCAACTAAGAAAACAGGTCAGACAGATAGTGCCATACAAGAGGAACAGGTGTATTATGTGTTGTTTGTGGGCAATCATGAGAGAAGGGAAAGTGATTGTAAAATGTATGCTATTTCATACAATGTCTTATTTAAATAAACAATTTTTAAAGAGGAGATTTATCTTGAACCAAATCGCTTTACACAAAATAAAAGGTTTGGCTTTTTATTAGCATGTTTTGGAGTTTGAACAAAAAGCTCTTTCACTGTTTGATTGCTCACTGTTCTGTCAACCAAATTCAAAGCCTCTGTCAAACTCAGCTTGAGGTAGGCCAGACTGGAGGATGACCATCCTTTGTGCTCTTCAGGACAATGGTCCGAAAGGTTGGGGTCAACACTGGACCCCTGAGACCCTCCCATTCCTACCTCCCGCATGCAGACCTCTGCCCCATGAACTCTGACCCTGTCCGTATTGTGTGCCTAAAAATAATAAAATCTGTTCCGGCAGACTGTTCTGTTATGTGTATTGTATGTAGGGCTCTTTCTTTGAACACTCTCCCTCTCATTCTAAGCATTTAAGTCAAGATTACACCAAGATTATGTGGGATTCTACTGGCAGATGGTGCTTTTTTTTTCTCCATAAAGCTGAGTGGAGCCAGGAGCTGGCTGGGCTACTTTCCCTTACTTAATGAAAGAAAACAAATACTACTGGTTTCAGAACGCTTTGGGTATTGAGTCCAACAAGATGGCATATAATATTACAAAACGTGTCTGTTTTTTCAAGAGCATGACTCAAAACAATATAAAACCATATGTGGAGCTGCATTTTTGCAGACATTGTGGGCCAATTGTGATTAATTTCCCTTAGCAACTGCCAGTCACACAAAGCCGCAGAAACAGGATAAATGAATAAATTTTAAAAAGTAAAATAATAAAAAATTAGAAAATTTTAAATAATAATAATAATAATAATAATAATAATAATAATACCAATAAAAGTTTATATTTTATTTAAAATGTAATATTAATATAAAATTATAATAAACAAAAATAAAAATGATTAAAATAAATATAAAAGATTAAAATGAATAAAGAAATAAATTTAAAAAAAGAAATTAAGCAAATTTAAACAAAGAAATTTAAATCAATTCATTAATCAATTAAAATAAATAGAAATTTGGAAGAAGAATGTCAACCAATGTAAAGCAGACTTGAGAAATCTATTTGATCTTTCTCATCTTCTTAAAGCACATTCTGGTCCCACCATGGCAATGTGGTATTGCCGTTGTTTTTTTAAACTTTGCCTGTGTGACAGATTCTTTGCTGATCAATAAAAGACCCTCTATGAAGGCCTGGAAGTCAGCTCACCCCACCCGCGATGCTCTTTGACCTTACTGAAGGCCTGACTGAGCAAAAACACTGCTCTTCCCATGAGGCCCCTGGAGGCTCCTGTTTCACTTGGCCAATGAAAGGGACTACTGTAAATAATGGGGGCCTGTTTGACCCCGCCTTTGTCTGTGGCAAGACCCTTGCATCCACTCTACTGTAACAGACTAACCTTTCACAATGGAAGCTCTCATGGCCCCGAGACCCCACTACACCCAAGTCAGGATTTAAAATAGCACAGTCAGACCTCTCGACCGAGCTCTCTATATTCTATAAGACAGCCTTTTATCTCACCAACACACCCAGACCCCCAACGAACCTCTGTTTCTTCATTCTCTAAAGGTGTACTTGCTGCTGTAAGCACACCGAATGCTTCTTTCCCACAACGTAACATGAAAACCCACATCTTGAGAACCTGCACCGCAGGAGTCTTATGTATAAGAATAGGTGGACAGATAGGGTGACCCTACCGTTGATGGAGAAACCCAGCTCAGGCTTGGTGAGGAACAAGGTGCAAGTGTGGAATGAGGTCAGAGGCTAAGTTATTCTGATGCATGCGTTGAGGATGCAGGAAGCTGAGCCTCTGAGATAAGGCTTGATGGGCTGATAAGGACACCAAAACCTGTTGAGGACTCCAGCTCTTCTCTAGTTGCGCAAAAGCCAGACTTTGACTAGCAGGAAAAAGTCTTGTTGTTTGGTCCTTATTATTCTGGCCAAAAACTGCCCACTTAGACAGGAGGAGAGCAGATGAATGACGTGTAAAGTGACCAAGTTGCATACAGCGAGCTAACCGGATTGATCCTTGCACACTGAAATGCCTAAAAATCCCAAAATGCATTAGACAATGCAGCATTGACTCTTCAAAAGTCGCCGCCGCCAACCCAAAAGACAGGATCAATGTGACTTTTCTTTCACAGGAAGGTCAAACAAAGAGCACGGGGTGTAAAATTGCTGGGCGAGACAGTGGTGGCTCATGTAGGGGAGAAGCAGAGAGCCTCCGTTCTGCTCTATGCTTAATGGTGTACAGCACATCCTGACAGCATCATCAGTTTCCTTCTGCCATGGACACAAACAGCAGAAATGATGCCGTGTGAGTCATGACGTGTCACAGTGGGCAGCCCTGGTGATCAGTCCAGTAAATGGAATGGCTTTTGGACTCCCAGACAGTGAGGGAACACAAAAACACTTCAGCCCGAACTAAAGGGAGAGAAAGCTCTCTGTGTAACACGCCAATAAAACTCAAGTGCAATTTTGGTGACAGGTCAAAAATAGTCTGAGAGACACAGGGTAGAAAACTATATCAATTCATCTGCAAAAAAAAAACAAAAAAACCCATTTCGGTTTCATGTCTGTCTCGAGCAGACGGGGAGAGAGATGAAGTAGTGCGTGTCACTGACAATATTGGCTGTTCGTGGCATGAGAAACAGACACTGAGGTAATTAAAATGTTACAGGGCCATTTTAGTTTTATAAAACGTTTTCAGACTCTGAAAGCCCAATGGTCACGACGTATGCCAAACAATGGCAATTTACTGATGGCCATCGCTCAATCTGGGGCTAAATGAAGGTAGTGCGCTTAGTGAAATAATCTCTCTTCTATTGAATTAGAGCTCAGATGTATTTGGTAATGTAAGTGCAGGGCACGGCCTCTCGCTCAAACAAGCTCTCTTAAGGCCAAGCCATTAATCATTCGTCCTGTCCTGCTAGTGATCACTGCAGGCGTCTTCAGTCAGCAAATACATAAATCAATTATGGTTTGAGCTTTATTCTACCATTTATCCAACTGATCCTCCTGGATTACAACATGGCTTATAACATGCTGGTTGGTTTTCTGCATTCGCTGAGAGTTGCCATCCCATATCTCTCAAATGCCTCCAGCAGGAGATAATAGAGGAGAAAGAGAGGGAGGCTTCTTTAGGCCATGTCTCAACTAACTCAATTTCCACCCCTCACAGAAAGGGGGAGAAAGAGAGGAAGTCAGAGAGTGTAAGAAAAGAGATGGGGTCTGAAAGACAGAGAAAACACTGAAGGGGTGCTGGCACTAAAAATATTAAATAAATTAATTCACTAAATAATAAGTGCTTTTATGCAGTGTACTGGAGCTTAAAAACCTGCGTCTTAAGGTCTGGTGACTGGTCACATTTACCATTGTATAAATGAAAATCCAGAATATCCAGTTATTTCAATAGGAATCCATGCAATCAGGAAATCTGCATGAAGGAGAAAGATTTACATACACTGATTTCACATTGGGTTTACGTTGGGCACGTGAATTCACCACAATTGTCAACAGACAGCTGCTTGGTTTAATAATAGACCTTTTTCCCTGCAAAATTTTGCTGCACGCTAAATGCACAAGACATGCCAATTAGGCTCTGCATTAACAACACATTTTCAGCATAACCTGATTTGCATTTCTTTAATGAATTCTTTAGTAACAATAACATCAACAACAAAGAAATCAGCACATTGTAAAAAAAAAAAAAAAAAAAATCATATTAAACATAGGTTTTTCCCATTACTTTAACTACTCAAAATAATGTAACCAATTTCAACTTCAATTAAGTTAAACAAGATTCAAGTATACTTGTACTACCTTGTACAACTAATTTGCAGCAGCTGAAGTTAAGCTGCTGGTGGTATTTTTTATTTTTTCAAAATTCTTAAAATTAGCTTCATTAGCATTATCGTTTTAACCATCTTTATTGATTTACCTCTGAGCAGTTAAGCAACTAAGAACTACCATGCTTGGCATTTCAAGCCCAGGTTTTTCCCATAAACAAATGCTCCAACATGCAGCTTGGCTGCTTCCTACCTGGTCCGACATCACACAGATCTAATGTGATGGGTATTTTATGACCCCCTCCGTAGCACACTTGTATCACTCTATCGGGGGCCCCTTGCCAATCTCTGGCACCCCATTCAACAGGCAACAAAGGAGCTAATTAGAGCCCCTCTCGGTGGAAGCCCGAGGAAGGTTCTGATTTGATACTTCCAGGGGATTCCGGAGCCCCAGCAGTGCATTCACACAGCCCTCGTGCACGCTTGGCTTGGCCCTTTGCTCCAGACCTTCATTGTACGCAGAGCTCGGCAGCGCCTTAGAACTAGCGAGGGGGAACCAACACGTCTTCTTTCATGTCGCGGGAGCCAGAAACCAGATGCTAATGGGATATTGATGGGATTAAAACACTGTACTTATTGAAAAGAGGAACCTGTGGTATATAACGTGGCTGAAATAAAATTGGATGTTGACTTTTCTTTGAGGACACAAGAAGTGTAATGTATACTTTAGTTAAGATATTTAAAATACTATTAAAGTTACAGCTCGGCCAAAAATAAATTCTCTCATCATTTACCCACCCTCAAGTTTTTCCAAACCTGTATGAGTTTCTTTCTTCTGTTGAGTACAAAGGAAGATATTGTGAAGAATGTTGGTAAGTAAACCGTTGACGGTAGCCATTGACTTCTAAAAACAAAAAACAAAAAAGAAGATTTTGTGTTGTGTGAATTTTGTGTTCAACAGAGGAAAGAAACTCGTGCAGATTTGGAACCGATGGACGGTGAGTAAATGACACAATTTTAATTTTTGGGTGAAACTTCCCTTCAAGACAAATACAGTGAAAGCCAATTGGATAGGTCAAATTGTTACTAAATGACAGAGATCATTTTATAGGGCAAATGGAAAGAATCAGAAGTTACAAGGCAATAAAATCTTTCATTTTCTGTAAAGTGGCAGTACAGCAACTATAGCATTTTCCCATCAAATTCAACCGAATGAACTGATTCAGACCAGCAGCGAATCTGATTTCTGATAAGTCACACAAGTGAGACAAGACCAGAATAGGGCCAAAATGACAAGCCCACCTTCTATGAAACACCAGCGTCTTATCTCGACCAGGCTGCTTTCTCCACGGCCACTGTTTAAATCTGATTTTGATGCACATATACGCGCATATACATGTGTGGCGGAGCAGAATGGCTTCAGATATATTCGCAGACAGTTAGTGTGCCACCTGGCACCGTAGTGGGCTTGCAGCGCCCTGCTCTGTCTGTAATCCTTCCATCTCCAGTTGCAGAAAGCAGATAAGAAAGCGGCCAGTGAAAAGCACCTCAGTGAAAAAAGCCCTGTGAGTAACCGTCATGTCTTTTTACTGGGCATGCCAGATGCCTATCGCTTTAATAATATGGGGCAGCGCTGTCTGCCTGTCTGTTTACTTTTATTCCTTATTCATGTGCGAATCAAAAAGTCTCTTATTTTCTACATGTGAGTGCCGAACCTAAACCCTGTGTAGGTGATGCCTTAGATATGAGTAGACAGAAGCGAATCAAATAAGAGGTGGCGAAATTCACCTTATGGACTGCTCTGATACATGAATCAACAAACTTGTTTTCGTCAGCGAGGCTCTGAAGATACTGAGCTGCAGTCAAGGTGCGCAAGTCCAATACACATGATGCAACCTAGTGTTAAGTCTTTAATCGATACATCTCTTGTCTTGACAGTGAGGACAGAAGGCAGATTCTAGATCAGAGGGGTGGCGGTGTAAATCTTTACAGTTCAAGCGGGGCTTTTAAAGCCTGTCCATAATTGGGCGCCTGCCAGCTGCTGCCGTATGTGGGCTGCATAGACAAATACTAGCATCTGAAAGAAAAAGCATTGAAAAATACAAAAAAATACACACATATTTCACTGGCATTAAATAAATATGGTTTGCTTATCGCTAAATAAAAACAATAAATGTTTGTGATGACATATTCTATAATAATATGCAACTATAAATGAAAATTGGCTATGAAAACCTGTTAATTCACACTACTTGGTTGAAAAATTACGATTTCCTCTTTCTAAGTGGTCTTCCTTGCCACAGAATATCTTGAGAAAGAGAGTAGCTTTAATTAGGCAATGACTCAATTTCATCCTCAAAACACTAACAAAACTCATCTCGAACATAAAATAGGCATTTCAGATTTTTAGACAACTAGACATGAGAATCCCAAATCTCACAAGACAGAATTTCTTGTCCCAGAAATGTATTGAAAGGTCAAAATCATTTTTGGGAGGCATTATTTCCATTTTCAGAGCAGCCATGAGGAGTTTCAGAAACTTAATTGGCTAACTTGACAAAGTGAAGGGTCCACTTGTTTGAAGTCTCTTTGGCTTAATTGCAATCATTCTTAATTACCATAAGGCTTTAGAGTTAAACACCACACTATCAAATCAGCTGGCACAGAGGACGTTTCACTTTTAAGGCGACCTAAATGGATAAATTGTCCAAGTTCAAAAGTAATTTCCGGAGTTTTGACTTTCCAGGACAATATGCCTGTACATTATGCATGTGACATGTATGTACAGTATATCCACCATATATCACACTGTATGACATATAAATATGGCATATAGCCTAACTGAAAGTCCATAATGCCAAAAAAGTTGTGTAATCTAGTAAACATAGGCAGATTATTTGCAGATTTAGAAATACATTTTTTCTTAAAAAGTAAAAAATGATGATGCAATTTGTCAGGTTTTATTACCAATTTGAAATATAGGGTAAACGTACCTATTAAGCTCACCAAAATCTACATTGAGACATTTTTAGTGCACAAGATATTGTTTTCAGTACAAGAAGTTATGTTAAAATAAAATATTAATCTCTCACACAAAAATACATAATTTTATTTTAAATGACAAAAGCATTTTGATGAAGATATACATCATTACATGCAAAAAGTCTGGCTGTGCTTAATGGGTACATTTGTGTACCCTTTAAGCACCCCTGTTCCGATTAAGCTCACATCATGTTTTATTAAAAATTCTTGTTTATTTTAAACAACCTTTTTAAAGAATAATTAAAAAATATTTTATTTGAAGGTACAAAGTCAATCAAAAAAAAAAAAAAAAAAAAGTCTGTAGATTTTAGCTGACATATCACGTAGTGTATGATGTCACAGACTCCAATTTTTAGCTTCAGACTATAATTTCATCCAGTCGGAGGAGATCAAACATGTTTGATATTTTTAGCCAATTTTAGAGCGCATATTGTTCTCATTTGTCACGTTTCTGTGCGAGTTTGATGTGATCGGAAGGAATTTAAAGTCTGGTAGTGTATGATCCTCAGTCGTTTAGTGTATGATGCCCAGTTTTCCTTTGTGACCGTTTACAATAATATTATACTATTATAAGTCTGTAAGTGTATGATGCCTGGTGTTTTAAAAATCTGTTCACATTTTAAAAGTCATGCAGTGTATTCCAACCTTTAGTTGCTTTTTTTCTGGACAGATACGACAGGTTTCTGATGGCTGCTGCTTTGTAGAGATGACATGCCTCTTTCATCTTTGGGCATAAACATTAGTTATGTCTAGATTTTGTCATCTTAAAGCTGTGAAAATAAGTTATTAACCATTTTATAAAGATAAACCTAAAGTGACAACCATCAGTTTTTTTATATTTAAGGTCTGTTTATGAAGTATTTATATAGATGTTCAATGTGGAAAAGCTCAAAGGGGGCACACTGAGCTTAATGGGAGCAGCAACAATTTTTAATAAATTTCATGTAATATTTATAAAAATGACAATATTTTGCAAAATAAATAGTCTAGGGCACGTATTAAGTTCATACATATTTTATTTTGAACAACTATTATTGACAATATCTATGAAATTGTACTTTTTCTTACTGATGTCACACTGAAGCTGTGTGATTTTCATAGTAGTGTACCCTTTAAGCTCACCTTAAAATAATACGAAATCTTTAAAAATTACAGCAGTGTAAAACCACAGACCAGCAATAAACTGTCAATTTATAATATTATGGATGTAAAAGTACAAGTCAGTAATGCCTGTGAAGTAATATATTAGCGTAGCACACAATCTTATACAGCTAGTCAGCTAACTGTGTTCTGTAGCATCTGCGCTATCAGGGCTCACAAAATTTTAAAATCCCTGGTAGCCCTTCGGGCAGGTACTCTTCAAATTTTGGTAGCCCGAAAATTAATTTAACTAGCCCAAGTAAGAAAAAAAAAAAAAAAAAGACTTTTTTTTTTTTTTTTTTTTAAATATAGAACATTAGATAGGAGTCTAAATGTCAATCAAAATATTTTCAATACACAAATATCAACAAGGAAGAAATTTCATTTCACTATTTACAGGGTATCTGCAGAATTTTTAAAAATAAATTTAAGGCAACTTATGAACCTTTTTAAAAGCTGCACAAGTAAAATGAACTCAGTATGAGCGGGGTTGGACAACGTCTATGGTAACATACAGTATTAAGCCATAAAATGACATGATTTACAGTTCAGATACAGGTTTTCACAAAAATGAAAATCTTATACAACAGCATTTCAGCCTTCAGACCATTTTTTATGAAAAGAGATAAATCAAGCATATAAATTATTATATTAAATTAAAATGAATAAATATTACTGTATTGATTATTTAGATTTTTAGAAGGCACATTAACTTCTTTCTCATTTACAACTCTATGTGTTTGCTGCGTAAAACATGGGTCGATATTTGCATTGATCTGACCATAAACAGCAAGAAAGGCTTATTGGAAATGCAAATTCATTCTCTGCCACGAGGTGGCGCTTTAGGAGCAGCTTAATATAGCGGTTTCTCTCAGAGAAACTCCCTGTTAGCGGCTGTACACAAAGCAGCACCGTCCGCACTCATAAACGCGGCTTCATCAGGCATTATAGGTAAGATGAAATAACAATGCCAACAACATTTCTGAGGACAGTCGGTTCCCTTCAGATGCATTCACATAAAGACATCTGCACTGAGTTTTGACTTGAAACGTGCAGCGCTCGTATTTATTCAATTGCATCATTGCCTTTTGAAGTTTAATCCAGCTGTATCGCCATTCTTGTCTTTCCGTCCCCAACTGTAAGACCTTTTGAAATTATAGTTAAGACATTTATTATACCATTTAACGTATTTAAAACTTTTTATGGCCTTAAGTTTGATACAACTAAATTGAAGAGTTTTTAAGGACCCGCGGGAGCCCTGTATTTAAGGTAGCCAGGCAGGGCATGATACATTTTGGTAGCCCGACCGGAAAACACAATAGCCCCGGGACGTCTGGTTAGCGATTTTGCGAGCCCTGGCTATGTTGCTAAAACTATCTTTTGGATCTAATGTAATTATTTCCCACATCCAAGTTCCAGGTTATAATATGCAAAAGTCTAAACATTAATCTCTTAATTTTACAATAAGTAGTGAAACTTACCCAAAATAAAGGTTTAAACATCTAAAAAAAAAAAAAAAAAAATGCACATTTAAAGAGCTCCTCTTCTGGTGAAAGTTTTTAGACAGCTTTCAAAATGGCCGCCAGACAGTGTGAACACATGGAGACCCATATCTCAGTGTGCAATGATCTGATTGACTTGAAATTATAGGAGGTATGTAGTAACAAACACATCAGTTGGTTAAGACATTAAGTAGGATAATAAATTATTTTTTCTTTTTATAATCTGATCTCAAAAATGGAAGTGTGCTTAATGGGTACGTGAGCTTAATAGGTACGTTTTCCCTATCTTGGAAAAAATGTTTTAATTTCACTCATAAATAGGAGCCGTACTTGTATGCATATTACCCACATAGAAAACTGCTGGCCAGGGGAGTTACCAAGTATACCAACAATAAAATACACCATATTATAGCAGCTCCCTGGTTACACAAACTGAACACAAAGTTCACGTTGTGTGTCACAAATCCAGGGGACAGCCGTTACAGGGGCGTTACAGAGCTGTGGTAAGATTCAGCTGCACTTGTGAGCATACAAGGAAAGTTGTGAGGTGCCTCTCACCTCACTGCAGCCTGGTGTTATCTCATTCTGCAGCACCATGAGGACTTATCATCCCCATCTGCTCTTGGTATAGTGGAAAGGAGAGCACAGGGTTATCGCTGTCTCTGATATGCACAGATAAGGCCTTGCCTCCTGTTTAAACACCGCAGCTATAGCTGTACAGTTAGCATTACCTATGCTAGCTCAACTATGCTCAACCTTCTTCCACCTGTCTGCCATGAAGAACAACCTAAAAACCAAAAACTTAAAAAATAATAATAATAAAAAAAAAAGATCCATGTTGATCGACTCGATCCCTTTCACAAAGACAACAGTCCAAACTCTAAAAGCATGTGGATAAAATGCAGTGTCTTTTTCCTCCTTCATTTCAGCGTCGTGCATGTTGATTATTTTCTTTTTGGCAGGTTGCTGAAATATTTCTGTAATCATTTTCCATGAGTCAAAGGGCCACAAACTGTTTTCCTAAGCAAAAAAAAATTCCTCCAGTTTGTGTCAAAAAAAAAAAAGAAGCTGCTACGGTACTTCGATTTAACTCCTGTAGAGAACTCTGGGTGATTGAAAAACAAATAAACTCCTTCATTTAGGCAACCCTCAGACATACATCTACCCCAGATATTACAAGATTACTCCAGTGGTCTAGTTAATAGGATAGTCTTGACACTCGCATGGTTTTGGAAGCGATGCACATATCATTCAGAGCTTTATGACATAACCCAGGGCAATGGGGAATGAATGCAGCAAGCTAAATTTATACAGGAAGCAAGCACTTACTGATGCATTCGCTCTCAAATGCACACACACATTCACACGCAGAAAGGCTCGTGCCCAATCTGGGAATAATTACAGATGGTTAACTTGACCCGTTTGCCCTAAATGAACTCTCAAACAGAAATATTTTTCACAGAGAGTGCTAGAGATGGCTGGTACCCTGGCACAAGATGTTGCAAAATAATCTGTAATTAGTAACAAGAGCTGCCGCCCCGTCTGCTGCGAGCCGTCAGGAGCTGTGATGAAAAAACCTTTAAAAAGGAACTAAACCTTACCATGGCAAATCTGACAATGTCATTCCTTTTCTTAAAAGGAGAAGATCAATGAAACTTCAAAAGAAAGTAAAGTAGATAAGTACATCGATATCTCTGGCATATAATAAATAAGAGCGGGAAAATCATCTGAATTTTTATGATTTGAAATTACATTCTATTATCACTGTCATGCATCTTTTAGATTCTCTTTTTTAAAGCATTGAAATAAACACTGTGATGATATGATGCAAATTTAAACTGACAAACCTGCCCATCTTAAGAACCCTTAATGTACTGAATCAAACAACAATATGGAAAAATCACTGCAATTAGATGTCATTGGCTGTTTCGGCAACTGCGGCATCGTTTTTAGTCAAATCCAGAACATCTGACATGCCAACGCGCTTACTTCGATGATTCACACAAGCACAGACAACTTTTAAATTAACATGGCTTGTCAATTATTCTGTTCTAAGATAAACACCAACCTAAAAGTTCACAAGGTTGAACTAGCATTTTTCACTCCGAAAATAATGAAGGTAATTAAGAGGGATTTATTAATGCCATCTTGAGCACTTCCAAAGACACATGAATATTTGGACTGAAACAATCCTCAGATGAACTTTCACCGTTGTGCATTCCAACAGATTAAGGACGAACGCTCAAACCACTTTATTCTCAATCCTGGGCCTGTCATTAAGAAACCCACAGAATGCAGATCTACTGAAATCCTGTAAACAACAGGCACTAAAACTCACACAATTATCAAAATAACGTTGTATGGTTTGCGCAGGCAATGGCAGGACCTACACAATCAACTTCTCTGTGAGGAGACACCTTTTCATACAGTTGCTGCTTTATAATCTTATTGCATCTCAATGCAATTGACTCCAAGATGTGCATGACTGGCTCACTTTATCTTTTATCCAATCAAAACTCTCTCCACTGGATAGCAACTGAACAGCCTGCTTCACGACAAGAATAAACACACTCAGCCCTTCATTTGAGTCATCAGCTGTTTCTTAAATGCAGTAAATGTGAATCTAAAAGAAACGGTTAAATGTTTATACGTAACCTGTAAAATTTAATGCGTTGCATTTTTTACTAAGAATTTTGTTGGCTCTATAACAAATTGCTCATGTTCCTCTGTCGCTTTGGATAAAAGTGTCTGCTAAATGAATTAATGCAAACATAAAATATGTTTTGTCCAATTCTACAATATTGTATAAATAAGTTCAACATGTGAATCCTGCAATCTTTTTCTAGTCGACAGCAGCAAGGGTGCGGCTGCGGGCTTCAAAAGCTGATAAAGTCTGGCGTGGATTTCCTCGCCTCGTCCCAGCTCCTTGCAACACCCCCACAAGTCACACTGACGAGAACCAGAGGCCAGTCAAGTGGCCAAAAGGTTACGCTGTGGAGGTCGGCATGGGTCCTCCACGTAGACCCTCATTTCCTGGGCTGGACAGTCTGCTCTACTCATAAAGCTAATAAGGCCCTCCTTGTCCTGGGAGGCTGGGGCCCAGGCTGGCCTACTCATCACTGGCCACACCATGGGGGTCAGGGGGCTGCTTCCCATTAGCCTGCCCCCTCTCCAGGTGCAGCTAATGGGCTCAGCCAGAGCCTCTCCAGGACCACTCGACAGCAACCAGCACAGGCCTGGAAGTGATCAGCACCCAACGCCTGGGAGCCGCGACAAACAGACGGCCCACTTAAAGGAACTAAGAATAATCATTTTTCTTCACTAGCCTGGAATGTCTCATCTTGCTGTGTGCACTTGCAGCATTTTAATAATTTACACATATTTAACTGTTGATCATGTCAAAAGCCTAAAATTCTTTTTTTTTTTTTTACCTATTTTTTCTTTTTGCAAAAACAACATAAAACAATGTATTTAATAAATTATAAACAACTACTGGAGTCTAATTTATACAGTATTTTCTGTTTACTGAATCCACTAATTTTCTTAATGAATGATTCTTTATGCAATATTTTAAGCTGTTTCAAACAGTTATAACAAGATCTTGTATTGCAACTTGATAGACCTATTTTTCCTTACTCCTTTCAAAAGTTATTTCAGCTGATGAGCTATTTTTCTTGATAAGGGGAAAGCAAGAGGAAAACATATACGTGCGTAAACCAGCTCTGCAATCATTCTCTCTCATATCCACCGCAGGCAGAGTGTTAAGCAAATTGACCTCCAGCATGAAAGAAGATAAGCAATCAACAGTTAACCATCATGACTCATCTTCCACTAGCATTTCTCTGCAACTAATTTCTTTAATCAAAAGAATTTCTAAAAATGGGCACCTTGCAGTCCTTTGTTTCACAGAGCGCAATAAACTAATTGAATTAGGGACCTGCCTTTACACCAGGGGAGGCAAAAAAAAAACACTTGGGAAGAACATGCATTTATGGCAACGGAAAAACAAAAACAGAGGCTTACCTGTGTTGCTCTACGGCCTCATTGTCAGGCAGTTCGGCGCCACACACGTTGCAGCGCTCGTTCGGGCTGCGGCCGTCGGGCTTCATCCCAGCAGCTAACTCACCGAGCTTGCTGAAGAACTCCCTCTGGATGAAGCTCTGAGGCAGCAAGCCCCCGTAGGCACTGAAGTCCATGGACATGGCCAAGGCTGGGGACATGTGCAAGGATGAGGCCATGGAGGCGGGCATAGACAGCATTGCTTCGTTCTTGTGGTTGGGAGGAATGCCATAGAGTGACGCCAAGTGCTTTTCGGTCATCCCCGCCATGGCCTCCAGGCCCATCTGGTTGACCTCCGCCTGCTGGTCACCCACACCTTCCTCCCTGACGTAGTGCAGTTCACGGGCACTGGTGATCACGCTGCTCCTGGTAGGGGTGCCGGGCCCATCGCGGTTCTTGTCAGGTTCTCCACTGCGCTCGCCGTTGCTGGAGGCGCTGGATTCCATGGCTTTAGGGTTCTCGTGTTCTCCGCTCTCATCTACTTGCATCATCTCCGTCTTGATCTCTCCCATCATGGGGTGGGAGTTGCCGTGCAGGGGCTGTTCGGCACCCACCCCGTGGTGCATGGTGCTCTGCAGGAGGGACTGGCCGATGCTCATCAGGCTGTCCACGGCTGCTTTGGTTGGGCTCATGGTGGAGAGGCCGAAGGACGTGGAGACAGAAGGACTCTGATCCACCATTCCTGGCAGCATCAGCGCTTGCTGGGCAGCCGACACGTAGCCGCCCTCCTCCACGGAATGCTTTTTCGGGTTCCTGCCATGCCGTCCCTTGCGCTCCTCGTCGTCTTCCGCGCCTCCGTCGTTCATGTTGACCTCCGTGTCGTTTTCATCCGAGGATTGGATGGTCTCCAGTATCTTCAGGCATTGCTCCTCCAAGTACTCTATTTCTAAGATCTCTGCTGCATACAGCAGGTCATCCAGATCCTCCACTTTAGCTTGGAGCGTGGCAGTGTAGGCATACTCCAGAATCTGCTGGAAGGTCTTTGGTGAGAGAAAGTCGAGAGTGTAATGTTGGCTGTTCCGGTGAAAGAGGATCTCGAACATCTTACTAGTGCAGGCCAGCACAGTCCGGTGAGCGTGGAACTCCTGGCTGTCCACCATGATGACCACGTCACACAGCGTGCCGGCCAGGCGCATTTGATTAGCCTTGTGCAGCAGGGCATTGGGGTGATTGGGGTTCTGGAGCTGGATCATACCCATTTTAGTCAAATCCATAACGTCTCTGAAATCCACACGGCCAACTCATGAGTCTTTCTTTCCACGTAGCAGTCTGTTCAGTTATCTTTGTAAACAAGATAAGGTCAATCTAGAAAGAGATGAAAGAGAGACCCACAGTTAGATGCAGCAAAGTCGCAAGGTTTTTTTTTTCTTTCTTTCCTTGGTTGTTGATTTTCTTTGTTCTTAAATTAACAGCCATTTTTCTAATCATTTCAGTACAAAAAAAAAAATAAAGATGCCATAAAATAAAAAAAACTCAATATCAGTACGTTAGACTTCAATTGTACTCTGTACTGTACAAAACACAAATATATCATCATTTAATAGCTAAAAACCTTTTTAGCAAAGGATCCCTAAAAAAAAAAATAAAAACGGAAAACCCGTCAAAATGCACAAAATAAAACAAAACGACAAGTGGCCCACATGAGAAACGTGTAAACTTGGCTTTAGTGCTAGTAAAGGCCGGCAGTAATCAAGCCTTTGTTTCTATGTGTTCGAGCTCGCCTCACAAAGCCCATCAACAGCCTCCTGAAATGAAATGGCATCTTATTCAGTATTCTCATCACAGACAGGGATACTGAGCGGAGCATGGAGAGTGAGGCAAGCTGTTGCCAGGAATAGCTGGAACAGAGGATGACACAAAACAGCACAGAGCTCCTAAAACACCAAAATGCAATTTTTTATTTTAAATATACTTCCATGTATCATATGTAAATTATATGTCATTTTTCCCCTGCTATATCACATATATGCTACAAAAATAAAGCATCAATGCACTTACAATGTAATCCTTTAAAAATAAAAAACGTGCAATTTGTCAATTACCATAAAAAGGTTAAAAGGCTGGGTTTTTTCATGACATGTAAAATATTTAACGTCATAATCAAATTAATTACCTAATAAAATACTTTCTAGCTATAATTTAACGTTTAAAATCTGCTTTGTACAACAGCCTAACACTATATTACAACAAAAACATCACAGTCACTTCTGAGTGAACACAATCAGAGGAAGATCAACCACTAATATTTAGTAACAGCAGCGAGAGGCAGCCTTTTCCTTTAATAACATTATCACATATATTTAAAATAGTACCTAGATTAGGAACGGATGATTTACTCAGACATTTAATATTTTCCCCATCTTATCTGATCAACAAGAAGCCTCACCGGAGAAGAGCAGACTAGTAAATAAACAGTATTTATATCAAACAACACTATGATCTTAGCGGTGAATGACGGGCTTTTCACTGTGAATGTGACAGCAAATAAGCGAAAGTCGGGATATAGGACGACAGAAGAGAAATATATTCGAGGGATTTCACGCTTTTTAAATTCTACAAAGTACAGGAAGGCGAGTAATAAGTGAGAAATTAATACGTTGCCTTTGAAGTGCAGTTAAGTGATGAGACGTTAGCAATAATAACACCAGTTCACGCACGCGAACATCATTAACTTACAACAACTCAAACAAAAGTCAAGAAACGATCAACACATATTCGTATTAGCCAACTACTGCTGTGATAAGCGTTATCTACCTCATATATGATAAAAAAAAGACCGATGAAAAGTCCAGTCAGAGCTCATTTGATTGATCAATACATGATTATTCGACTGTTCACACGTGAATCAATTGAAGTTAAAGAACCCGTTTGTTATTTTATTACATACACAAACACATCGGGCGAACAAGCAAAATAGCGTTTCGGTTAAATTAATATATTACAGTATTGTTATAAAACAAGCAAAGGTCATTTCACTTTAAAAATCACAACCAATACAGTTCGGTCCATTTTGAAAGACAGTGACACGCACCTCCACGGTGGCCCTGATTAAAGAACCAGACTTACTGACAAGCAAAATAATAATCATCAAAACCCGACTTTTGTTTGTTCTACAACATACTTCTTCAGTTAGGACATATTTAAACTCTCTGGGTGTTTAATTTGTTCACATGGAAGCACGTCACTGTCTGGTGCGCGAGCAGACCTCACGTCCCCCGAATACTAAAACACACGCTTACGTCAACATAACATCTCCACATGTGTAAAGATGAACATAAACAGTCATATCCATAAGGTGCCCCGAGCCCCCACAGCCACACTTGTACTTTTTCGGTGCACTCTCCCGATTCACCTTCACTTGAAGCAACAGTAGAAACACCGTAACTTGATGTGATGCTGAGCGCAAACACATCTGATCAACACAACGCGGATCATCTCTTAATGTGAACATTTCCTAAACTGAAAACACACGCAGACAGATGGGTCTGTCAGGAGCTGTGGGTGTTTTAAAGGTGCGCGCCTGTACTCACCTGTCTTGCACGTTTGGCTTCCGAGCGTGCGGTTATTAGGACTGTGGCATAGTAACGCGGTTCACAGTCCCCGCGCTCTCTCTCTCTCGCGCGCGCGCGCTCTCTCTCTTTCTCTCTCTCTCTCGCACGCGCGCGCGCGCTCAATCAACACGGCGGTGACGTCAGCGCACATCCTCGCCGGAGTCCTGACACAAACACTGCTAAAGTGAGACACCTAGGGGGCTGTCGGATATAGGCCAGCGTGTCTGGGACACTATCTGTCACAGCGTTTGGACTTTAATCATTCAAGCATCATCACCTTTGCTACTACTTCTACAACCGGCTAACTTCTCTCTGAGGTCTGCACCGAACGAGATATGTAGAACCCATGAGAGCAATATCCACTATTTTTACACATTCTTGTATCCTATTTGTTCGTAAACGTAAATATGTTATTTTTCTGTAATTCTTGTCTGGCTGTGAGTACCTGTAGCTATAGTTACAATGCCAAATTCATTGTGTGCTTGACCCAAAACAAACAAACAAAGCATGACAATCACGATTTAACGCAAGTTTCTTTTAGTAAGTGTGAAGTTCCATAAAGACAGGCTATTTTAAGCCTTTTTCAGAATTGAATTTATCATCAGATAAATTATTCACACTAATTAGAGAATGACAGACACATACGATTTCAAGACCCCGGTGAAAAAAAAGCACACTAATATACTAGGCTACTTAAAGTGCTCTATTTTCATGCGCTAATTTTGTGCTTAATATACTAAAAAATATTCTTTAGTACTTTTTAAGATAAACTTAAGATCATCTAAGTGTACTCAATGGTGCTATTTTGGGACACCATGAACATCCTAAACTAAAATGGACCACAAAACCAGTCATAAGGGTCAATTTTTTGAAATTGTGATTTATACATCATCTGAAAGCTGAATAAATAAGCTTTCCACTGGTGTATGTATGGTTTGTTAGGATAGGACAACATTTGGTCGAGATACAACTATTTCAAAATCTGGAATCTGAGGGTGCAAAAAAATCTAAATATTGAGAAAATCACCTTTAAAAATGGCCAAATGAAGTTCTTAGCAATGCATATTACTAACCAAAAATGAAGTTTTGATATTACAGTAGGAAATTTACAAAATATCTTCATGATCTTTACTTAATATCCTAATTATTTTTGGCATAAAAGAAAAATCGATCATTTTGAACCATACAATGTATTGTTGGTTATTGCTACAAATATACCCGTGCTACTTATGACTGGTTTTATTTTCCAGGGTCACAAATGCACATTTAACATACTCTCTTTGTATTTAAAAAATATTTTTAGCCACCACTTGTAGAAAACTTGTGTAGTAGTGTATGAAAGATGGTTCAAGTGTACTACAAGTGGTAACTAAATACATTTTTTAAATACAGAGATAGTATGTTAAAAGTGCATTTTAGTTCATGCTGTCCCAAAAATAGCACAGTTGTGTACACTTAGATGATCTTAAGTTTATCTTAAGAAGTACTAAATAATCATTTTTAGTATATTAAGTACAAAATTAGTGCGCGAAAATAGAGCACTTTAAGTATATAATGGAAGTGCACTTTTTTTTTCACCTGGCGAGGTTTTAAAAATGAAAGAAAGATTAAATGGATCACTTGTTTGACTGTAAATGTTTTATTCATTCATTTATTGTAAATGTTTCATCTATTTAAAACTTTAATTAAACATTTTATAATCAAACAACAGTTGATATATGCTTAATTTAACTAGAATTATACTTAATTAGTAGGTAAAATCATGCAAGCTACCTTTCATTAAATTGTGTTGACAAACTGAACATTCTCATTCAACAAATTCTATTCCATTGCTGTCGGCGACATTTGTCACTTGGATTTTCAGTACAATGACAGCCTGAAAATGGAGGGGAACGGTGTAAAATCTGCTCTAGACTCTGTAAAGCTTGAGATGGGAGATCATAGAGTGCCATCACCTTTGAGCTGCATGCTGTGCTGGCTTACTTGGGGATAAAGACAAAGGCACTGCCCTAATCTCCATCTAATCCACATTTTACTGGAGAGGACTCTAAGTCCTAAATTATACACAGTTTTTTTATATAATCAAAAGCACAAGCTAACACAGTTTCAAAAAACATGAAATTACATTCGTAAATTATGTATAAACAATATATATTTACATTAAAATGGTTCTTTAAAATCTAACTCTAAAACTTAAGCTCTTGGTAAAGTCATACATGTACATTCATGCATTAAAAAAAACATATGTGAGATTATGTTCTTTAATGAAAGTCGCATTTATGTGCAATTCATTGGCCTTGGCTCTGCAGGAGTGCAGGAGGCGCTTATTATTGAATTCATGTAATTATTATAATTACACATACATATTTTGATGCATAACACCATGAAATAGGTTCTGAATGCAATAAGAGTATGTTTGCTGCCTATTTATCCACATAATACATATTCACATATATAAACCATCATTAGTGATGTACTGAGGTAATGACATACCCTGGAGGTTTTGCTCATGATCTAACAGTGGATCTTTGTGAATCTCGCTCAAAGCTTTGACTGAATAGGCTCTTTTTACACTTGTATAATCCTGGGGGTGTCTTATGCATTGATGGCCTGCCCCCATGACTTCTGACCCCTACCTCTGACCTTGGCTGGATTTTCTCCTGTACAAAATGCCCCTCCCTTTGCATGGCTAAAATTCCTTTTGAGACTTTTCATCACGTAGGTATCCATTCTATCACTTAATTCATCCATAAAGGCTATCATATCTGAGCCAACTGCAGGTTTAGAGTCAGGCTTAAATGTATTTAAGACACAGTAATTCCTAATTATATTATTAGGCACTTCATTATGATTTGAGCCTTATAAGTAGCACATGGGACAGTTTACAGAGCAACTTTAAGTTTATTTTACATTTTTGGTACGTTAAATCTTAAATCATAAAAGTCTAACATCACACTTTTGGCTGCATTTACAGCATTAAGTTTTCTTTTCATTAAGAAGAATGAGTTCTCTTTGTTAATGGATTGAAATAGTCACGTTGACAGAGCCGTTTGCTCTACTGAGTGCATATTTGCCTTCACTCTCCCTCCAGCCTTATACCTGTTTAGTTAGATGACAAGGTGATCCCTTGATCAATACTGATGTGGTATCAGCAGGCTGAACAATAGGACTGTGCTGGTAAACCTTTACTGGTTTCAAGTGACAAGAATCTCATTCTCAGAGGTCACAGATCTCACAATCTCTGACTGCACTCTGTGTATTAGGACAGGCACATTCCAGTCACTGATTACTATTTTGTATTTGCAAAATGAGATGCAGACTTACCTGTAGAGGAGAGCATGGAGAATTGTAACACTCAATAAATGTAATATCAGAGATTAATTATATCAGTAAGCATGCATACGATTAAATCTATCTCTTCCCAGACTATTGGAAAGTTTCAGCAATAGTTGACATAAATGTTTTTAAAAACACCCGTTTTGAGTTGAGTTAAAACTTTTATGTAAATTTCTGTGTAAATTTAGAGTTTTAAATTGTATTTAAAATAAATATAATCATACAAATAATGTTGCACCTTCAAACATTATGTATTGATTTTGTACCAATATTTAAAAAAATCCTCTTTCATCATCATGCAAAAAAAAAAAAAAATACAGATGACAACTAAAGACATAACTATTAATATTAAGATGATTTTAAACTGCTGTTGTAGTGCCGTTGTTATCCATTTAACATGTACATATGAAATATCTACATTTACATTAGATATTTTTTATTTAAAAAAAATAATAATTTATTGAAAAAGAATCACAAATATATAAATCTAACCCCAGCCTTCATTTACTGTAGTTGTAGTTTCAATTTATCTGATTCGATTACATTTAATTGGCAAACTTAAATGTATAAATGTTATGAGTAACTAAGAAAAAAAGTGTTATAATTATCCTTGCTCTCAATCTGAGTTACAGATTTAGTTACTGTCATCCTCTCACATCCTAAATTGATCCACTTTTCTCGTAGCCGTCTCTCCATTACTGACCTCTGCCTCACACACCTAATCTTCAATCTTCTTTTCTTCCTCATAACCGGCTCATCTGATCCTAATGACTGTTAATACCAAATGATCTGAATCTGTGAGGTACTGTGGGGGTCACCTCAATATTTCATACACTGTGTCGTCATTAATCACAAGAGCTTTAAATAGAAAAACTTCTCTTGATTACTGTAATTTTAAAATTGGTAGTAAAACTTTGATTAAATTTAGCACGGGGCAGGGCATCGTCACTAAAATGAATGGAAAGGAGGTGCCAAGTCTACTACAGAAATGTCAGATGAGATGAGAATGACATGCGAAGTCCATCATAGGTGCACTTTTTCCATCAGGGTAGTGGGTGGTTTGCTTCCTTTTATGGGAGCGGCCCGGGCCCTTAACCAGAGTGTTCTAATGAATACTAACCCTTTTAAAAGGAGCTTCCCTGCAGTTTCCATTGGGTGGAAATTTTATAAACTTTCTTTCAGGTCTGAAGCAGCTTAGAGAGACTATTGTCCCCCTGTTGAACAAGACCTGGACACTCAAAACAGTTTAAACAACGCCAATGCTGATTAATGACAGGCCTGTCAAACAAACAGTGCTGACTAAGGCTGGCGCTCACAGCAATCCTGTGACTGAAGAAAATAAAATAAAAACCACACTCCATCATTCAAAGCCTCCAATAAGAGGTTAAATACATACTAGTATGAAAGCGCTCTAACCAGTATAGACCAGTGCCCGATTTTTGAACTACTACATTCGGTTACTGCCTCAGATTGAGTGTATTTTGTGCTTACACTCACTGATTGGAATGAAATGAAACACATGTGATGAAATTCAACAGTATTTATTTTTTGCAAACAACACGTCCTGGAGCTTTTCAAAAGGGCAAGGAGGAAAACTGTTTGTTAGTTGTACAGATAAACATTTGCGATGACGTCTGTCGGAGAATGCCTTTCCTCTGTGTAACAGTAGGGATGCAGGAGGGGAGCCCGGGGCCTCTGTAGAGATCCAAAGAGCCCTGCTGACCCTGCCTGGTGCACCTCTGCTGAACGCAATGCAGTACAGAGCACCATACATGCCTTTCATTCAGCCAAAGAAAAGGCCACTTTTTTCTCCTTCTCTCCTCTCTAAGTGTAAGACCCCAGCTGTCCTCAGTCAAGCAGAATTCCAACTTTCCCTCCAAAAAATTCTCTCATTGTCCATCCTGGAGGTGGCCGAACCCTCCTCTCCATAGTGCTTAACCACTGGACCGGGTGCAAACAACAGAGTAATCATATTACAGTGTCCCTGGGAAAAAAGGGACAGCTATCCACAGGGAATCTCCTGTGGCTAATCCCTGCGAGGCCGCTGCTTTCTTCTCCAGCGCCGAGTCCACCTTTCACAGCGGTTTCAGAGGCACACAGGCCTTTAACCGCTCAAGGATATCGGCTCCACGTCTCTCCTCCTGCATTCCCCTCGAATCTACGGCAAATAGCGAGAAACCACCGCAACACCGCCTCTTCGTTTCTCGTTCGTGCTATTTTATTTTGGTACCTTCATTACCTCACCTTCTTTATTCTACGGATCCTCATTTTCTTTGCCCCTATAACTGCAGACATGATTGCCATTATTGTAAATAATTAATAAGCTGTAATATATCACCTCTAATTAAACATATTAGTCAGCGGAGTCTTGCAGATTTACTACCCCGAGTCTGTGTCCAGTGATATTCAAATGAGCCTCATTCCCATCAATAATGCAAATAGATGCACTATAAACATTTCTCACTGTACAGTAACTTCTGCAGCCCACGGGAGCATTTGAACATAATTTAGAATTAACATCATTAGCATTCACTTTTATTCACACTGTAGGTCTGCAAAGAAAATCATTATCTGCACAGCTAAAAAATAAAAAGCATTAATCTTATTATGCAACAGTTACTTCTAGGCATTCCAAAAGCACTGATGTTGTCCAATAGTGTTGGGACTCTCTACTGTTTGTTTTCACTTTCCAGACAGACTGCCAGTCTCTGTATTAGTGGTGGGGATTTTTCAGTGACTCTTTCTGCAGATTGCATCGATACACCAAAGTGGAGACAAGTGACTGGCCTTAAATCATTCACTCACTCAAATCAGGAATGAAGTGACTGTGCTTATGAGTCATTTGAATCATTTACGCAACAGATTCATTCAAAAACACTGATTCATTCAGGAATGAAACAAGTGACTGTACTTATAAGTGAGTCATCTGAATTATTCACTCAACAACATTGTTAAAACTCACTTATTCGTTTATGAAACAAGTGACTAGCCTTATAAGTGATTTCCATTATTGATGAATTATAAGTCATTTGAATCCTTTACTCAACCGACTGGTTCAAAAACACTGAATGCAAGAACTGTATTGAACAGAAGAATGTAAACAAACAAAACTGGACTGGTACAATACTGAAAATTTCTGAGATGTACAACAGACAAGCCTCATAATAGGGAATGAGTAAATGAATGAGTGAATGAATGAATGAATGAATGAAAAAGGCAACTATATAGTTTTCTGCAGGATCCTCTTGTAAATTACAGAAATTCAAGGCATCCTTTTTCCCATTAATTTCAGCAAAAAGAAAACACTTTCCCTTGTGAAATATGTAGAAATATAGTAAAGTTTTCAGGAATCTATTCTTATGTAAAAATAATTTTCCATTGATAACATATTGCAATTATGTTAATTGCTAATGTGTGTTTCATACTTCATAAATACATCATCAGTAAACATAGATCACATTTTCCTTTTTTTTATGAAAAAACGATGGTTCTTTTAAGTGGATCATTTGAATCATTCACTGATTCATTCAAATTCCTGATTCATTCAGGAACAAAACAGCACCACTGTCAGAGACAACACAGCAAAAACAGACAAAGTAACTAGCACTATTATATAACATAAGTTAATGAATATTAACTTCTTGTTTACAGAAATGTTGTATAGAATCTGTGTGACAATCATGCTGTTGGTTTGAATCATGCAGCACGGCTGTGACTACATACGGCCATATTTTGGGAAGAATGGACATCTCTTGCTCTGTGATATTGTTTAGTTATGGTGAACAGTTAGTACTATCCCTAACAAGTTATTTGGTATGTTCTTCCCTAGGACTTTGAAAAATTAAACTTCATTTAAAAACACCTTTTCCCTTTTTTTATTTTATTTTTTTTAAGTTACACCTGGAGAGAGATAAAAGGGGCTAACAAATTCATCTGGGCTCGTGCAAAGAGAACAGAGGCTAATTTAAAAGAAACCCCTGCTTGCAATTTTTCCCTGGGTACAAGCTGGTCTTCTAACAGATGTTGAACACACCATTTAATGGAGATGCTATATATCAAAGTATACTGGACTGTCTCTCGTTTCCGTTTGAGTTATGACTTCTGCAGCGCTGTCAATGAATTGCAAGCTGTAATGATTGACCGCCTATACGCTACGCTGATTTATAACAGCAGATTTGTCAAACCGGACTTTAAAACTCTTAATTACAAGAGTCTTTTCCAGACCGACACGTATTTTGAACCTAAGATCGCATTCTCTGTGGTTACAGGAGCAATTCTTCGGGTTAAAAGGTGACGGCCGTTCTCAGTTTCCTCTGAGAGAAGCTAGGATGACTTTGAGGCCCATTGACGTGGATGAGCTGGAATGAAAAATAGAAGCAAATAATTCCGAACGCTAAGACAGGAGAGTGATTTAAGACACGGAGGAGGACACGAAGCAGAATGTTCTTAAGTGGAATGCACATTGGCTTTCACAGCATGGGCCTGGGCAGGCAGTCAAAACCAAACAGAAAACTCCAAAGCAACTAGCAGAGTACTTCCAACACAAGGTCAAACTAAAATATGTCATTTAAAAATGTTATTCAATCCTGTCTAATCCGTTTAAACAAGCCCCAGCCGCTCCAATTTCTACCGTGTTATGTAAATGAGTGGTAACCGTCCAAATGTTGATTTGATCAACCGTCAGATTTATCCTTTCCAGGCATAAACAACAAGTGTTTACAGTATAATTCCAGTAACAGGAAGCATCTTGCTCAGATCGAGGCTCTGTGTGAGATCGACCCAGGACCGGACCAGCTGTATGGCCCCAGCTAACACCATTGTTAAGTGCCGAGGGCCTCTAATCTGCTGGTATGTGTTGGCTGTTATTGAAGAAGAAAGAGAGAGTGAGATAAAAGTGATGCCAATGTTTTCCCGAATGGCCTCGGTCCAGAAGAAAGCCACATTAAACTACTGTATATGGCAGCGGCTTCAACCAAAATCAATGTTCGAAAGCCACTTTTTTTCATTGCATCAACATCTTGAGAAGTTTAGAGTGAGTGCAACTAAACAGGAAATATTAAAATCAGCCTTTTGATAGACCATATGCCACGTGTTTGGCAATTTCCACAACGTTTGAGGGACCAGCATTACATAATCTTGTCTGCCGACTGCCAGAGAGGGACGGGACGGGCTACGACTGCAGCTCACGCCACTATGCCGCTTCTCTTCTGCTTAATCTGATGGGACAACAGCATTCTTCTGTGAGAACAAGAAGGACTTGTACGGGCCAGGTAGAAGAAGAAAGCAAGTGGAACATTGCGAGATTTAGGGGGTTATTTCCCAATAAAGCATGACTAACAGGAGAGCTTTGGGGAAAGAACTAAAAGTGAAAACAGAAATAAATTGTAGTAAAATACGTAACTAAAATAAGAATTACATAAGAATTACAAGCTGATATAGTTTTAGTTAACAATAATATCCATGACACTGATAAAAATAAATAATAAAATACACTATAACTGATTACATTAATAATAAATCATTATTAAATAAAAATCACACATACTGATTACACTAAAATGTCCTTAAAAACATAGTGAAAATATAATGATTCAATAAAATGGTATTCAACAGAATAAAAACTACAGTAACCAAATTGATTTGAGACATTAGAGGGCAGCTGCCTCCAAGGATGAAATAAAAATGCTTAAACCATAAATAATCTAAGATCTTGATTTAGCAAAGGCAGTAGCACAGTGATGTGGAAAGCAGAGCTTGTTTAAGCTGTTGCAAATGATGGATAAATGTAAAAGGTTTCTACATGTTTATGTAGGATGGCAAAAAGCAACAAGGTATATAGATTTATGAGCAGCTCAGGGGTTTCAGCTGGCATGCGGGAAAGCACATTCATTGTATAGTTTTCTTTGTGCCATCATTTGTAAAGCTTAGTTAAATCGTTTATAATTTGTTAAATCAATTTGCAAATCAAAGTTAGGGCAATAAAACGTCATATACAAAATATACACGACTATTAGATGTGTAATGAGTGTGAATATTGATAGAAATCATTTCATCAGACTTAATGGTTTAAGGAAAGGTTTAGTAATTCCATGACCCATTGGTGACCCAGGGCTGGAAGAGCTGCTGTAACATAAGCCTGCCTCATACTGCTACTTTAAACAATGCAAAGCAAGTTCTTCCAGAATGGGGTGTTCCTAACTATGCAACTTGCTTTGATTTTAAAACACGTGAAATTCGTCCGAAATTGGAGAGAATTTATGAACTCTGTCTATAAAGTTTCATCTGCCTCCTCTGGATATGAACAGGTCTCAGATAAGAGCTCTGAAGCCACACACTTCCATTGCAAATACCCAAATATTCAAATATTCATTATTGCACTGGTGATTTAGGTAGTGACAACCTATGCAGGTTTCAGACACACAGATCAGTACCTGATCGATGGGGTCTCTGCTCCCTGTGGAGTCTGTTTCCATAATACAACATTCAGTGGAACCTGCCAGGATCATTTACATAGGTTAATGCTAATTAACCTGGCTTTAAAATCAAACTCAGACTCAGATGTGAGTCATTCTCAAAATTTAGGCTTTTTAATTGAATTATTAATCAGTAAAACGACTTTCCATTTTATTTTACTTTATTCATATATGAAGCAATGGTCATTTATGAACAAATTCTCAAAATAGATTATTTTCCAGGAACATTTGAAAACTTTATTAATCTTTATTAATCAGATTAAAATCTTTTTTTTTTTTTTTTTACCACCATTGTTGTAAAACTGCTAATTCTGATAATTAAAAAATGTATTATAATAAACAGAGTCAAACTATATATTATATTAGCCTATTTAATCAAATATAAATATATAATAAAATAAAAGGTTATATAATGACACCTTTTATATGGGGTTACTATAGGCTCTTTCAAATCACTGAAAAGTAAAGAGCCAAAATGTCACCATATTTTGAGAAGGACTCACTTGAGGTGTTGATCAAACCTACAATATACAGTATTTCCAACATCTTCTCCAGCTCTTTTGTCCACGAGGAGCTCATGAGTCACAGATGAGCTCCAATTGTGAGCACGCACATGTGCTAAATGAAGTACCTTAGAAATGAAAAACCAAGTAGTAAAAATTGTTAATGACGTATAAAAGTTGATGTTTCATTTAGTGAAGTATACAGCATGATAAATGCAAAAAGCTTGTGACTTGGACTCTTGTCTCAAACTTTCTTTGTTACATAAACAGGCCACTAATCAAAGCAATTTTAAATTGGAAGCACCTGAATAAGATTTCTGGATTACCACAGAGGAAACTGCTGTTACATCCAGTGCTGTCACATTTTCTCTGGCTACAAGGTTGAAAAAGATCTGTCGTTCCAATATGGTAACAATACCAATATGGTCAAAAAGAAAAATTTGTATCAAAACACTGCCTTTGTATGTTTTTAATTATAGCCCACGCTGGTCTGTCAGCAACACATCATTTAGGGCGGTGCTTTACTGCCACCCAGTGGACAACAACGTGTAAGTGCAGCTGCTCAATGCAGCATTAAATCAGACACAATACTAAAACATAAAAAGCATTGTACCTCATGAATTTACAATTTTTATTTAGTCGCCAGATTATCAGAGAAAACTATAGAAATACATCTTTGGTTCTACCACCGTCATTTAATTTGTCTTCCCAAATGCACATTGTAAATCATGAGTTGCTTTGGCAGCAGGTAATTCACAGTTACATTACAGTTATCAAGTCAAGAATCAATCCGTAGCGTCTCTAAACGTAGCAAACTCTAAGTAATATGGATTGTGGTCTTGTGCGCCATCTGGTGGTGATGATGCGCGTCCGCAGCACGCACCTCTCTTATGCTTGTGTTTTCACTGTGGGTTAAAAAAAAAATGTAACATCATCTAAAATATTCATAACTTATTCTATAGCTTATTTTTGTGGTATACCTGAATATTACAATAGTAATATTTCATAAATTCTATCCCAAGGCCAAGCACAGATGTGTATAGACATTTACATAAAAAAACTAATAAACATTTTCACTGTTGCCCAGGAAAAACAGTTCATTAAACACGCTGTACTTTGTGAAAACA
This sequence comes from Spinibarbus caldwelli, assembly GCA_039654775.1. NCBI lineage: Eukaryota > Metazoa > Chordata > Actinopteri > Cypriniformes > Cyprinidae > Spinibarbus > Spinibarbus caldwelli. Next base: position 13,874,628 of record CM077258.1, read on the forward strand.
TGCCCCAGTAAAAGTCACACTATTTTGGATAAGCAGTCAACAAAACCCGACAATAAACAACCTAGGGTTCTAAACAAATCAAAACAACAGTAAAATGTACAAACCACAAAAAAAAAAAAAAAAATTCCTGAGACATGAAAAACAAATAAACACATACATAGAATAAAAAAATCACTTTTTTTACACTTATATATATGTAAATATAAATTGATTAATTGAAATAAAGCTGAAATAAAATAATAAAAGGTTGAAGCAGAAGTACTGAAATTACTAGAAATATCTATAACAAAACCCTAAAAAAGACAAAGCACATACAATTACTAAAACTAAAATTATTAAGATTAAAAACTGAAAATATAAAAATAAAAGCTAATTCACAATATAAATACTATAATCATATGAATACTAAAATAACACTGATGCATGACTAAAGTGCTCACATAAATTTCAAATTACAAGTGTCTCTTCTGCCAAATTACAAGTCATTATGAGTATTTATTTATTTTAATTAAGCTTATGTGAAAACTGTGGATAGTGTCTCATTATGTCTTGAAGTTGGCCAAGATCTTGTGTAGAACAGATGTGCATGTGAAAAGATACAGAGGAGACAGAAAATATTTTTCTCATTTTATTGAACACAAGAATTTTTTGACAGAATGAAGTCAGATTTTGTTGTCGGTTAGTATTTACAGCAGTGGCAGTGGGGGGGGGGGGGGGGGGGGGGGGGGGTGAAGGTGACATTTGATCTGTAAAAATCTGTATACAGCTGTGAGAAGGGCCTCTCAGTGTGGTATGAAGTGACAGATGTCTTATAAAGGTCTGAGATGAGAATGAAATGATGAGAGAAACCAACCCCAAACAGGCTTAATCTGCTCAGATGACGAGCTTTATATGCTTTGGAAAGAATCGTTTGAACAGACTTTTGTCTTTAAAGTGGCATGATGGCACGGTTGCGGCGATAAACTGTGTACAAACAAATTGGTCCCACATTAAATGGCAGTATGAATCAAAAGCTTGTTTTTCAGAGCGATCAGAAGAGCTCCCGTTACAGTTTCTACAAAATCTCTCAGATGCTTATTAGACCAGAATCCTGCTGGAAACACTTTAAAATAACTTTCATTATTAATATTACTACATTACAAATTCTTAACAGAACACAAACGTACATTCAAGTAGCATAATGTTTAAAGACTTAATAATGAAAGTTATCTCCATGTTTGTCTTGTAAAAGCAAAAGTGACAACAGTGAACGTATGAATGACAAAAGTTCACTGACATTCAGATAAATGTACAAGCCTTTGACATTTTCAGTTATTTAGCAATTCAATTCGTAACCTTAACACCAATGACATCTAGTTTAGAATACATCGCATGCTTATTTCAGGTTTAAAAATAGATGTCACTGACAAGGCATTTGACCAAACGGGATGAACAAGGGATTTTGTAATTAAATGGCAGGTGAGCAGGCAACCCTCAGGCGCCTATGAGACCAAATGCATCGAGACAAGTTTTCTGTGTGAATACATTTATATATATATATATGTGTGTGTATATATATATATATATATATATATATATATACGTCTTATTTTGCATCAGTTAAATAGAGGCATGTTGTTGAGATTTTGAGAACTCAAGTTTTAAGAAAACCACGATCCATTTACACCCTCAGACCCAAAAGACCAAGTGACGACACATTTGATCAAGAAACAAAACTATTATTTTCACAGTTTACAGATCTGGACCATCTGACAGCGTTGGGGTATGTTGTCACAGAGACAGTAGCGCAGCTGGCCTGCATACGAGAGGATGGTTATATTGAAGGCACCAACTCCTTTTGTTGTCCATATTTCACTTCTGCTGCCGTCTTTTTTTTTTTTTTTTACTTTTTTTTTTCTTATCATGATGCACATTGTTTAAACTAACAGCTACGGCTTTCACAACCTATGGAAACTCTTCTTTTTTTTATTCTAGTACAAAGAACACACTGTATTCACACTAGGATTTTCACGCATTCACAGTGCACAAGCTTGCAGCCTAAAGAATGAGAAACACTGTACAAAAAAAAGTCAGGCTGAATATTCTTTATGCTACGATCCACACCGGTGTACTATGGCTTAAATAAAAAGTAAAACAATAATTTGGCCATTCAAGACATGAAAACCGACAAACATTTGCATTTGTATCAGTATCAAAGGGGCAGGGCTTCATTTTAATGCAACATCTATCAATTATATGGGCAAAAGCTAATGGAGCAACAGGCAGACATCATATGGGACGTCCCACGAGCGTTACGCACACACGTGCACCTGATGTTTTTGTTAGGCCACGAGTGCAACAGCAACGCTTGTACTGTATTCTCTTAAGGAGCTGTCCGATCCATATCTAAGAGCTCCAGGTTGTTTTTTTTAAAGGATTTGCAGGATGTTTTTAAGCGAGGATCACTGCGGGAGACCTCTTTGACTCTCAATCTTCTGTTAAAGAACTGAAGTAAAGAAGAAACTCTTAAGGTTCAACGGAAATGGGATGTGTTGTAATATGAAAGAACATATAAAATGGGAAAAAGTAGTGGTGTTTTGTATAGTATGACTCTAACCGCTAGTTCAGACCTCTACCCTGCGTGATCGTTTGTGTCGGGTTTGCAAGAGAAGCAAACGGCGTGTTAATGAGGGATTTCATTGTAAAATGCTGTAAACACTTAGGGCTGGGATAAAAAAAAAAAAAAAAAAAAAAAAATTAGACATAGAAAAATAATTCTGCAAAGCAAGCAAGCTAAAATTCTATCGCTAACTCAAAAAATAATGTGAAAAATAAAATAAAAAAGCAGTTGCTTTTGTACATTATTTAAACACAAGTAAAACATTAAAAATGTTCCCCAAAAATTAATATGTGGCAGACAATGATATTGACAATACTGCATGTAATAAAATGGGACATAATTGAAACGCCACTGTGGGCTGAATGTGTGAAGGCAAAATCTACTGAATTTCAACTTCCTCAAAAGACATTGAGTGTATTTGAAAGACACTGATCTTACAGAGGTCAAGGAGACTGCGCTAGAGGTAAAGAATCTTTCCTTCTTGCTTTGATGAAAGAAAAGAAACATTTCAATAGTAAAAATAATCGAAAAGTACAAAATAAAAGGCATGTGCGCGAGCTCTTTAGGCGCTCTATACATCTACAGACGTGTTTTGTTCTGCGAACTCAAAGACACTGAAGAAAGAAACCCTTGTGTTTGAGATGTGATGGTGGTGGTGTGGTGCTGTCTGTCTGCGACTGTCGTGCGCTCGCCGATTCCGGATCATGCTTTGCTCTCGTTGCCGTTCGTCTGGGGGGCTTCATTAGGGACTGTCTTCACCTCCGCCGGGGTTTTGTTTACCTCCGTCTCCGGTGCTTTACTTTTGTCATCTACAACGATTTTACCACTGGGGGAAAGAGAAAAGAGAAGTTTATCAGCAGTGTCTTTCAGTCCTCTGTTTGGCTGCTTGTGTTTTTTATATTATTTCCAAGGATCGGCTCACCCAAAAATGACTGTTCTGTTATGATTTATTCACCCTCATGTTCTGTCAGACAGTTTCTTTCTTTTTCTTTCTTTCTTTCTCTTTCTTTCTTTCTTTAGTGAAACACAAAAGATGGATTTTGATGAAACTGAAGAATATGCTAGGGATTCTTTTTAATATAATGAAAGTGAATGAAGACTGGTGCTCAATGCTCCACAAATGACAAAGAAACACCATATAATGATCATAAAAGTGGTTCAGATGAGTCATTGTCAAAGTCTTCATATGTGACAAAAATCTTGACATCAGCCCTAGGTTTCTTTGGTACGTTTATGAGGGAAGTAACAATGTCTGGATTTGCAAGAGTATGATTCAGATCTTGTTGCAGACAAAGAATTTATTTGATCAAAAATATCGTAAAACAGTAATTTTGTGTGAAGAAATTGTTACAATTTAAAATACCTGTTTTCTATTTTAATGTACTATATTTCAAAATGTATTTCGTCTTTAATGTCCAAGATCCTTCAGAAATTATTTTAATATGCTGAATTTATGCTAAAGAAACATTTCTAATTATTATCAATGTTGAAATATTTTTGTGGAAACCGTAACACATTTTTTTTTCACATTATTTTTTTCCAGGGTTCTTTGAGAAGTTCAAAAGAACAACATTTATTTTAAATAGAAATATTTTGAAACATTAATGTGTCCTTACTAAAAAGTATTAATTTCTTAATCAATGTATCATATACATACATACAGAAAAGAGCGGTCAGTACATTATTAAAAATGTCTTCTGTTATGTTTCCACAAAAGAAATAAAGCAATATAGGTTTGAAATGACATGAGGAAGAAATTATGATAACACATTTTTGGGCGAACTGTCCCTTTAATTTTTGAAGGAACAGACTTCACTGTAGCCAATCAATTTCACAGCTAACAGTATCTGTTTTGTTATCTTATGGTTACATCAAAGATTATTCGTGAGCATGAGCATGTATGAGGACAGAGGAACAGTGCATGCAGGTATGATTCATATGATTCATAATAATCAAGATAAAGCTTGTTGTGAACAGTAAATCCGTGGCACTGGTGCAGAGAGCCTTTCTGCTGCAAACACAATCCTCATAAAACTACATAAATGTTAACCTCTCCCTCTGCGCTTATTGGCTGTGTAATAGTTTGTTGATACACAGAGCGCTTGTCTCTTGGGGTCAGGCTGGAGTAAAAAGCATAATAATAAATAATAAATCATAAATAAATGAAAATCATCCGCCGCAAACTGCCTATTACTGAATATTTTACAGGGCACATAGACATTTGTTCTCAAGGGAGCTGACAGAGCACAAAGTGGGCCTTGAAAAAAGGAAGTTTACTTAAATTATTTCGCAGTAGGCTGATTCTTTCTGAGCGCTGATAATTCCTATAATGGAATTGACTGTACTGGTGTGCCAAATCATTCATAAATGCATAATGAACCAAGAAAATTAAAGATGAGCTTTGCTGGCAGGGAATTGAGAGGGAAGGTCCCTGTCGCATTTCTAACACGTTCCCTTCCATCGTATTTTTAGCACACCTGCCTTGCTGCCAGGCTGATATCAGCTGTGAATGACTGTTCATTATATTCGTCAAGCATGCCCAGACAGCAACGGCCTCTACACCGTGACGCAGGACCACCGGTGGCGGTGTTGAGCGCTCTTGCATACAGCAGAGCCACAGAGAGGCTTTGTAGAGAAGAGAATGGGCGTAGTGGAGTGAGGGCGTCTCGTGTTACAATCTACACGATCTCAGTGGTCCGACACAAGAGCAAGCTGCTTTGTCGGTGTCCGAGGTCTGAGCTGTTTGTCCCTCGGCCGAATGTCATTACGCTCATCACAATAAAGCTATCTGATCACATTCTGGGCTCTTATGAAGAGCAGCCAAGTGTGCAGAGTACCACCGAACGACTGTGACAGACACAAACAGTGGCGGAGCCACAGCGGTGTCCAGGGTGGCACATGCTACTATTTCATTTTCTTTGTTTAATTGTACTGAAAGAAGCGTTTATTTTAACCTCGAACTCAAGGATGCGACACATCTGGTGTTCTGCATCGCGCTTCATCTCGTCTATTTCCAGCCTCTCACGTATGCACACTCGCGCCACACGCTCGTTTTCTTACGGAGTGAAAAACATCGCAGAACAGAGAGGACACAGACAACGAGTTGACAGATAAAACAGAGCAGGCCACTTTTGATAATAGGAAACAAAGTCTCAGCATTCAAATTCTGTTAGTTTTATTAAGAATCTCAAACGATAAATACAGTTTTGGAGCTCTTTAGTTCACGCGTGCTCCCACTTTGCTTAAGTTCAAGCGAAGCAGGAATGCATTCTAATTAGCATGAAATAAAGACTGAATGAACATCCGATCCATGTTGAAAGATACACTACAACTTATTGAATGTATAGTGTCTCATGTAATCGTCCAATTAATGTTTCAACCGCGGAAAGACAGCAGCTAGAATACATTCTGTGTCCATAAACTAGTGAGAAAAATGTACACTAGAGAGCAGAATTTAGCAAAAAATTATATTTATCAGTTAAACTTTTACTCATAATTGCTCTTTTTATTATAATTAATAAAATGTATAGATATAACATTATTATAAAAAATTATCTAATATAAACTTGTATACAAACCAACTGTTACTTTTTTCCCTGTATAGTTTAGTTTAGAAAAATGTGAAAAAAAAAAAACCACTTAATTGGAAGCTTGTTAATTATTCTTGAATAATTCTCACTCCAGGCTGAACTCAAAAGATGACAGCCCTGTTTGAAGTAAGTTGAAGTTTTAGGTTTCCTGAGCAACATTTACAAAATTCACTGTAGCCTTAGTTAATGTTAGATCTTTTGCTCCAAACCACTGGTTAATGAGATGATAGAAATAAGAGAAATAAGACTAAGCAATAGTTTTATTTCAATAGAATAACATTTGATGTTACGGTATGTTTAACTAATGTGGGGTAATGTGAATCAAACAGCAATCATAGGATTTATTCATGCTTTTTTATGCCTGTTTGGAGATATACACTGGTTTTCTGCCATGGTCTAGCCTTGGCCACCCCATGTATAAAACTCTAGCTCTGCCATGGACACAAAGCATCATTATGCCTTCTGAACAAGCTGAGGCTCCAGCAAGAAAACCTTCCATCGTTTGTCAGTTTGCATCCTTGGCGAGATGTCTTTAAAAGTGCAAACTCTCATTCTTGAAGGGGAAAAACTTTGACTTTAGGCATCTTCAGAGTCTACAGATGGCAGAGTGAGTTCCATTGATATTCTGCTGGTTCTGTGAAGACCAGGGAAGTCACTCAGGTAGTCGAAAATCTACAGACGGAGCCAATAAACCCAGGTGGCAACCAATGAGGGCAACTTCCCTGGAGTGTTCCTGCTCAAATTAGACAACTGAGCCGAACTGAGAGAGAGAGAGAGAGAACAAGCCTGACGTGCGCTGACTGGGCCGTACATAGAAAGCTCAAGCTACAGAGCACAAATGGAAGTCGGGAAAAAACGTCTCTGGTAAATATTTAACAAACGCCATGCTCCTGCTAATTCCCTGCTGGAAGTCTTGGCTGAGTGTTTAACAGCCGATTTTCTCTGTACTTCGCAACAGAGCGAAAGAGAGTGCGCTACTGAGGAGCCTGATTCACGCGAGTCTGGAGACGCTGCTACTTCTGGCTACATTAGGCAGCTCCACAAAGTTAGCAGGACTGAATCTGTCAGATGTGAAATGTTCGTTTAATTTTGTAATACGCGCCCTTGAATGAATGAAACCTCTGCTATTCTGAGGTGCTGCTCCGGTGCTCTCAGCATGGCTCCAGCGACTAAGGAACAGGCTTATTTAATTTTTGTATATTTTGCACATTCTAGCTGGAATATTTTCACTAGTTTTAGTTCGATTTCACAACAACATTTGCATAGTGCTTGTGAACAATAAAATGTGCTGTAAAACAATTGCAGCTACTATCATTCTGGCATCTCTGGCACATTTATGATTCAGAGCCATGGACCAAATCCACTAAAATCTTGTGTCAGATGGAGAACAAGTCCTGGCTGGTTTTGCTAAAGTTTGCAAAGTTCATGGCAGAGAATTTTTGGAATATATTCAAGAGATTTGTTTGAGGCCATTTGGATCAACTAAACAAGACTCTAATTTAATTTGTGTTAAATTACAATGCTTCACAGAAACATTATTTTCAGTAACAAAGTTTGGTTAAGTTCAGTAAAGTTTGGGGTCAGTATAATGTTTCTGAAAGTTTCTTATGTTCACAAAGCCTGCATTTATTTGATAAAAATACAGTAAAAACAGTAATGTTGTGAAATATTATTACAATTTAATATAACTGTTTTCTGTTTGAATATAGTGAGGGCAAAGCTGGATTTCAGTGTCACATGATCCTTTAGAAATCATACTAATATGCTGATATGCTGCTCAAGAAACATTTATTATTATCAATGCTGAAAACAGTTGTGCTGCTTAGTATTTTGTGGAAATTGTAATACATTTTTCAGTATCTTTTGAACAGCAGTGTATCTGCTCCTAAACATCAACTGAACTAAACTGAACTACGATGGTTATTTACATAACAACCAGATGTATTTTTCCTGTCAAACTGAGTGATTCTTTTAGACAGAATGAACTAATCAGAATTAAATCAGACCATCCAGCGTAATGTAAAATCTAAAAATTAAAGCCATTTTCTCTATAATTACATTCATATTTTACTTTTTTCTTATACAAAAAGGTACAGTATGTATTTCTGTCCTCTCTATCACTGGTTGAGAAGTTAGATGCAGAGTTGTTTTTATTTTATGTCCGTAGTACATCTTAAATGACTGTAATGACTAATGAATAATTTTTTTTCAGTTTTTCGTTCCATCAGCTGGCCATTTGAAGTTGGCCATTTCACCCACAGGGGCACAAATGACCCCGCACCTCATCTGCTGTGTTAATGTAATTACAATGATCATACATTAGCCTTCTCTAAGACGCTCTTTTTTTCAATAGCACCATTAAGGTTGCTAATTTATTTCTCACTGTCCTTTTCAGCTTTGAAAGCCATCATTTAAAATCATCAGCTGTGGAATTGTGTCATTTGTGACAACCAATCATTGTGAGGCTCTGCCAGCGATAATGGAGGAATCAATTAGCTCGCTCGGAAAAACAAAACCGAAAGAACAATTTTACACATTTATAATGCCGGTGTGCTTTGAAGCGCCGTCATTGAACTGGTTTTTACAGAGGTGCAAATAAACCCGCACAAGCTGTCTCAGTGCACCAAGTCATCTCTCATTTGAATACCAAAGGGAATACGCTAAGATTGAAGATGCAGGAGGAACCTGATGAAATTCAGATTTTACATTAAGAAGTGAGAAGAAACTGAAGAGGAAGGGGGGTGACAAAGAAAACAGACAGTGAGAAAGTGGAGATGGTTAAGGACACAAACACAACTAAACATCTAGAGGTGGCCATACTCGTTCTGGTTGGGTGCGGACGGTGCGCTGGAGGAGTCGCTGGAGGGCTTGGCCAGCGCATCCTTGGCAAGGTCACTATCTGTGGTCTGGTGGGCTCCTCCCTGTACCTGAGAGTCCTTACTTTGGGGGGGATTGGCCGGCTCAGCCAGGCTCTGGCCATCGGCTTTAGCCGGATCTGCAGGGGTTGAATCAGATGGCTGGGGGGCATCTAAGGACTTTGAGGTCTGGTTGGAGGGCGTATCACTCAGGTCCACCAGAGGGGCCACGGCTGCAGGAGCAGCTTGTGGGGAGGTGGGAGAGGTGACGCTAGGTTTGGGGGTACTGGATTGGGGGGTAACTTTAGGGGCTGTTTTGGGGTCGGCCGCAGGAGCGGTGCTTGAGGTAAGGGTGGTGCTATCGCTAGCAGGACTGTCAGTGCCGGGGTCTGAGTTAGTGGTTACAGAGGGAAGCAAGTCCACTACTGTTGCTGTGGTGTCAGCAGCGTGCCTGTGAGGACAGCGGGGAGAGAGAGAGAGAGAGAGAGAGAGAGAGAGGAGAGACGGGGGAGAAGGAGATCCACACAAAGAAAAAGGAGGGGGAGGGAGGGAAGGCCAAGGCAAAACATACACATACATCAGTAAGTCCAACATGCATTTCAAAATAAAACATACCATGTTAGATAATCACAAAAAGTGAGGGGTGTGTGGTATCTACAACATTAAGCTACAACAGAGAGACTGTTAAACACAGGTAGATGTTAATAACCTGAAGAAAAGACCAGACTTTTGTGTTTTGGACCGTGTGTGTGTGTGTTTTTAGGGACTCACTCAGGGTCGGTCAGAGGGGTGGTCTCATTGGGTTCGGTGGGTCCTCCTCCTTCATGGTTTGGTGTGTGTTCCTCCTCAGTCCTTACCTCCACAATGGGCTCCTTAGATTCATCCTTACTGTAAAAAATGACACACCAGAGTTACCGAGATTAATAAACGTCACAAGGGGTGTGGATTTATGGCTTGCAAACATGTAGTGAACAATGTTGGCTAACATAGATCAGGATTTGTTCAAATTAGCAGCACTGATTAAAACAGGTTGACAATTATAAACAAATTGGTATGTCTTGCACCATATGGCATACTTTTCTGGCAAAAGTGTGTTTATATTAATTTATAGCTGTCATGGTATTAAAGTAAGAAATGTAAGGGAAAATTAGCTTTAAAAAAAAAACAAACAAACATATGGTACTAAAAAGGCTATTGTCAGATTTATTTAAAATGTATCATTTTGTAAAACAAAGGTAAGGTAACAGGAAAATGTACATTTATTTAATTCTGAGATATATATTCCGACACCATATTTTTATATTTATTATATTTGTGAAACTGTTGGCAGTCCAACACTTTAGTATAGGGACCAATTCTCACGATTAACTAGTTGCTTATTAACATGTCTATTATTAACATATTGGCTGTTTATTACTTAAAATGCACATATTCTGAATGACCATATTTTACATCCCTAATCCTGCCCAACACCTAAACTACCTTACTAACTATTAATAAGCAGTAATTAGGAGTTTATTGAGGCAAAAGCCATTGTTAATGGTTTGTTAATAGCGAGAATTAGACCATAAAATAAAGTGACCAAAAAAAAAGAAAAAAAAAAAAGAAAAAAAAAAAAAAGACACAACATAATACATATTTTGGATATAATGCTAAATAAGGTTAATGTCATATGTCTTTAAAATTGATGTACAACTATTGGCAGAGAAAGAAAAGAAAAAGTTACATTTCATAACAACTTTAAATTTATTTTCTTCATACATATGATAATAGCTGTTTTTAGCACTATATTTTTATATTTATCATATTTGTGAAAACTATATTGTAGAGCCCTTCAGTGCAATAAAATGACATCAAAATATGGATAACTTGCTAGTTAAAAAAGAAAAAGATTTCTTTCCAAGTCATTTTCAAACAGATGCAACCAGGCCGCCTTTTCATTCCTAACCAGCATGCACCTCTCCTCCTCTCCTCTTATCTCAACACTGCCGCCATGAGCCAATATTTACATCATTCTCATTCATAGAGTCAGATATGTCACAATCAGCCCTGCCTCAAGCCCTCCTGTAGAGCTGATGGGGGCGATAATGATGGGAGAGCCGTGATAGATAGCGTTATCGGACAAGGGAACACACACAGATGAGAGGGAAAGGAAAAGACAGGCTCACGTGAAAGCGGCTTTTCCCTCCTCGATATCCTTCCCTTTGGCAGAGGGCCCAGATTTGCCGCAGAAGTTGACGGCAATGCACATGAGAAGCCCACACTTGTTGAGAAAGTAGCATGTGACATCCACGCCGAAGAGGAGCAGGATGAAGACCACGATGAGGATGCCCACGATAGCCCCGGTGCTCAACCCTGAGCTGGTTTCTTTGGGAAAGAGGAAGAGGAGAAAGTCAAAACAAAATTATGTCACTGCAGGCATTAAAGTGTGAGGCTTTTCCACAGTGCCATAGTGATCTATGCAGTCTTGAAAAAAATTAGTCTATTTTGTATGTTGTACTAATTTGAAGTGAGCTGAAAGGATTGGTTTGTTGAAGGCAGTTAGGACTAAAGCCAACACACTCATAGAAACACATAAGGGCGAATTCACTAAACAACTGCACTTTTACATACTGCGTCTTATTCACTAACCACAAGCAATCCAGGAACTAAATGCACTGAATTGCAATGCTTTGTATTTAAATTAAAGGGAGAGTTCACCCAAAAACGAATATTCTGTCATCATTTACTCACCTTCATGTCGTTTCAAACCTGTGTGCGACTTACTTTCTTCTGTGGAACATAAAAGAGGAATGTTTCAACTGTTTTTTTTTTTCTTCTATACAATAAAAGTAAACAAGGTGCAAAACATCACTGGATCCCATTTACATTCATTCTATGGGCAAAAAAAGAGACGTTTCTTTTATTTGTTCTTGAATTAAGAAAGTCATACTGGTTTCAAATTACATGAGGGTGAGTAAATGATGAAAGAGTGTTCATTTTTTGGATGAACTGTCCCTTTAAGTCATTATACTGTATTTGGTGAAATGCTACTCTCTTTGTAAATTAGGAACTGAACCTCACAAAATGTAACGTCAAGCCTTCCAAGAGCGGTTAACAGAATTTTATTTGTTTGTGTACCTTTTCTATTAATCATGGCAGCAGTAATTCATCAAATGATAATCAAGCGATGGAGAAGAACGTTATAACTGGGCGTATGTCCAAATGCGTGGTGTAGAGTCCATTTTACTCTTTTTAAAGAGGTGCCTGGATCACAGTGTTAAAACCATGCTGTACAGTTCCAGTAAAGTATGCCAGATTATGGTTGTCTGATATATCCTTCACAACATAGCAAGATCAGGAGTTACGCAGATCGATTAATTATTTGCATCATCAGAATTACTAAAACAACAATCGTGTGCAAATAAACAGCGCCATCAGTTGATTCTTAGTGAATTCACCCCCATAATGCTTAGGTTCACCACACAGATTGCCAAAATGGGATGCCTTTCAAGTGTTATCCACACACAGTATTCAACATAGCATCACATACAGCGTCATTCTGAAGCAGGGCATTCATCACTCACATGGAAATGAACCCAGCATGCTTATTCAGAGACATAATTAACTCTCTTTGTGCAGAACTTCAGCAGTCTTGCTCAGAACGTTAACTACAAGGCTTGTTCTGTTCGTATTCATGCACATATTTTAACAGAGAAATTGCACTGGGATGGAACGGTGAAGATAATCTCAATATTCAGCTCTTAGTGCATTCACTTACGGGGTAACTTCTGCATCAACACACACACACACAACACACAAAACGAAGCCATACTGATGAAAGTAAAAGAAAACACCATGTTAAAGGAACAAGGATTAAATGAGACGGAGAAACACAAGCAGAACTGTGTTTTCAGCTCTTGAAAACACAGACTACTTACCAGGAATGACAAGTTTCACAACGAAAATGCTAAATAACTACAGGATCTACTGAGATGGATGGATATGGTCTGGATCAGTAAACATAATGCACAATTAAAATGTGGTTTAATAAACATTAGCTATATGGATCTTAATGCTGCATCGGTAAACATGGCAATTCATATTAACTCAAATTATATCAATCTATGCGGAAATATTTGATTCAATTGTGGGAAGATGACTTTTTCCAAGTGGTCCTTGTAAAACCATGTGGATGACCAAAGTGCATTTGGACTAACAAAGGGACATCCCATGTGGCTAAAAGCAAATCCAACTTATTTTAGACAAATTCTGATTTAAAATAAAATAAAATAAAATAAAATTGAGACAGGTAAAAAGCTAATACCTACTATCGTAAAGCAGTTGTTCTGTAATAGGTCATTTTATCCTTAAAACGTCTTCATTGTAAGCAAAATCATTTCTCCTATATATATATATATATATATATATATATATATATATATATATATATATATATATATATATATATATATAGAGTATACTGAGACATCATATTCTGGGTGCATCTGGGTGCACACAGCTTTGATGATATCAAATGTTGGCTGCAAAAAATAATTCTAACATAGTTTATTGTTAGCCTAACACTCAATTGGTAGTTCATTCAAGTATTCTTGTGAGTATACAGCCATAGATTATACTGAGAATTAAGATGAACAAGCTGATTGAATTTGCAATTAGGCTTATATCGAGTTCTGGGCAACTTCACATGAAGTGTCTCTAATGAAACGTCCTTCTAAATCATTGATGGAGCCACATAAAGACCTAAAACACATCTACGTTTATCAAGGAGATAATGAATTATGGATGCACTCAACAGAGACCTGGAGAAAAAATGCATTAGACAAAACTATTCTAAGAAAAAAAAACAAACAAAAAAAACACCTCATCTCAAACTACAGCTCCACATGAGTCTTACTGGTCTAAGAATACTGTGCTCAAGACTTGCAATAGACCTACAATAATCCAAAACGTATTATGAATTTAAACCAAAAAACCTGTATGATAGATAATCTGGTGCTGTGGACTTTGTGATTAAATCTAGCCATCGTAGCAGTCAACACACTCCATGGATGTGTAAAAGAGGCAGGGTAACAGGAGGTAGAGCTGACAGATTTAATCTAGCAGCCAGCCAGGAGAGGGCCGAGAGCGCTTCTCCTAGCTCGGGGCGTAGAGTGGGCCACACTTGTTTTCCTGAGCTTCAGCCTGCATTTTAACAAGTGCGATAAATCACGGCACACATCTGAGCACAAAGGCTGTCTCGCTGAGCTCCTTCACCGGCTGACTCAGCGGTGTGCTTTAAAGGTCTTCTAGACACTCGAGCCGTCTCCACATATTACAAACCTTATCATGTTCTGAATACTGAAAATTGGTGTAAAAAAAAACAAAAAACAGACAATGTGGTGCATATTATATTTGAGTGTTATGTTGAAATAAAGCAGTCTGGAATACATGGACAGAGTTAGCTGTTAGCATTCCCATGGCAATGCACCTGGAAGTACCTGTATGCTGCTGTCTTTGTTCATAAGGTATTCAGTTCTGGACACACTTTTCAAGCCAATTACTTGAGTTGTAAATGTCATGTGACTTGTAACAGCATGTATATTTAGAGTGCTGCAGAAGTGATGTCAAATCTCAGATGACTAATTTGCTATGGGCTCCAGAGAGAAAGTTTTTTTCAATTTATGAGTAAAACAAGGTCCGTGGTAAATGTAAATTGACAACACTTATTTATTTATTTTTTAAATCATGTTGTACAACAAACCATCCAAGTATTGTCAGGTTATGTTTACCATAGGAAAAACTCTTGGTGAATTAGTCTTCCGAGTTTTATTGTTATAGCTGCAGCACTCTATATAATTGAAATACCAGCAAATTAATTTGTGGTTAATTTTGCATAGCCATCAATGGAAAAACAGGTTTTGAGTCCTCAGAATGTAGTTATGGCAGGGGCTAGCTGCTAGCTAATGCTAACTAGTCAAACTTTAACCCGTGTTGAATATTACATACAAATGTATTAAATAAAGCTACTGCAGGATCGAAATCGAACTGCAGGTGTTATAACAATTTGTAAAAATCTACAACAGATCACCAGAATACTTTTTAAATGCTCCAGAGGCATCTGCTGAATGTGACTTGTCGCTAACAGCCCATTTTAACCTTCACGGCACGGTCATTACAAATATTCAGTCTGTTCTGAAGACTCTCAGGTTATTGAGACAACTCCAGACTTGGCACTTGCCTCCGTCTCCAGTCACTCTCAGTGATAAGTGTGAACAAGTGGCACTTCTGCTGGTGCCAAGTTTGGATTCTCAAGTCATTTTGCCTCTGGTTCTGCTAGTCTGAATGAAGCTGATGATCCATCCGGAGTGGCATTAAACATCCCAGATGGACCAAACGGGGTGCTGCTTTTCTGATGAAATGTCACATAGCACCAACACAAAGATTAAGGACAGAGACGCACCTGCATATGAATGATGAGCCCAACAAACTGATTGGCACATGCGTTTCCAAGAGTCAAAACTCTAGGGCGCATCACTTTATTACCATGAGAATCCATTCCAAAATGGGAAACAAATGCTACTCCATTTTATTGAACAAACGACCCCCTTTCCCTCCCCCATTTATTTCCATAACCCTGCCATATATATGAGTTTTTATACTGTAAGACACTTAATTACATTAGTTGCACTTTACTCAACACCCTCCCAGGAAATGCCTGCATAGGTCTTGCATAATAATGACACTCGTATCTCCGTTCTCGATGGCATACGGCAGCTTCGGACATGTAAACTGACCACCATCTTCTTTACTACGGACAGCCGGCTGGAGGTCAGTCAACGTCCATACCTGTATCCGTCCATCGCTAATGTTCAATATTGATTTATACGGTTACAACGGAGGCGGTGTCATGCACACAAGAACGCTTGTGGGTTTCGCATTAAAATTCAGTCTGGGGGGCGTTTATGTTAAATCCTGTCTAAGCAAGAAAAAACAGCCTTAAGGAATTTAGCATTTCAGTGTAGAGATGGTCAATCAGAAGTACTGCAGAACACTCCCCCCCCCCTTTAAAAGTAAAAGGCTTCGTGGGTCCCTTCAAACCGACATTGAGCACCATGTAATCATGGGACAAACATGAAACGGCCACGCGTTACGGTCCCATGCAACTCACTGCCGTGAGATTTCGACTCAAATCCATGTTGCGTTTGTTAAAAACACAAAGTAAACAAAAAAATCCATCTAGCTTACCGTATTTTCTTAAAACCTACAATGATTACTGGATGACACCATACTGGTACGTGTATACAAAAAATGTATTACAGAACATAATTAAATCACACTGTTGAAAATGACATTGATGTGAATGAGTTTAACAGCAGTAGCATTAGTTTTGAACGGTCTTTTCAAGTAAGAAGCAGAGAAAAGAAAATGTAAATAAAAGTCCATTACAGAAAGTATATATTTTCTGAATCGTCTAAAATTATGTACATTTTGTCACAAAAAACACGTTTTCCAACTTGGTGCCTATTCCTTAAAAACACCCTTCCAAATTAGTTAATATCTTAATAATAATAAGAACAACAACAACAAAATAATAAGAAACTTAAAATGAATGAAGGTAATGAAAAAAATGACATTTTATCTCCTAAATGGGCCCTAGAATAATTATATCGAGATTAATATCAAGAGACTAGGCTTCTTGATAGGGAAAGATTTTCTACAACACTCCCAAAAAGTCCATGGTTTGAAAAACATCTTTTCAAACACATCAACGTTGCCTTGCTTAAACATAAAATGAGTAAGAAACTAAAAATGACAAGAAACAAAAAAGAAAACAGAATGATACAAGCACCGAACTCTCTGCTTAAGTCCAATACATGTAACTGATATTCTTTTTTGTTTGTTTGTTTAGCCTGCGAGAGGATCAGAAAGGCGTAGAAAACTGAAGGGTGTGGTTGAAGAGTGGACGGGGCTCCTCTCCTCTGGCGAGCCCCAGTTTATGAGAGCACTAGCACAGTCAGCATGGAGAACATGAGAGTGACGAGAGCGTACGTCACAGAGGAGCAGCCAAGGGTTGCTGAGACCACACATCCCACACCACCACACCAAAAAAAGACACCCGAAGACCACAGGGACAGTGCACAGAAAACAAAAAATAGAGGCAAAAATGAAGAAAAAACAAAGTTTTGAGTGTGTGTTTGAAAATGCGATGATCCGGTGATGTCCGATTTTACACATGGAGCCAGAAAAAGGGAAAGAGGGAGGGAAGGAAAAAACAGGGAACAAAATTGGGAGAAAGGGAGAGAGAAAAAAGAGAGAGAGAGACAGAGAATAGGTCAAATACAGAAAATTAAGTTTAAAAGGTTAATCAAGATTAGAAAAGAATATCAAAGGAAAATTCAAGCAAGTTAGTAAAAACCAAAGTAAGAAGGTGGTAGCATGTTAAAAGCACAGCAATGACAGCAAGTCGAGAATGAAAGGACAACGACAGTCAAATGATGGGAAATATGGAATGATAAGGGACACAAAGACATGTACAATCAAGAAACACAGATCAGGCAACTTTCCTGGTATTTGACATTGCGTATATACTTTGCAGGCAATTTTGATAAATCTTACATATCCCCCTTTTCTTTAAAGGTGAAGTGTGCAATTTCCTCTCTACTAGCATCTCCAAACTGTATTGCAACATTAATAACAAGAAGTTTAATTGAACTGCAATGGCTCTGTCAAATAGATAGTCCCATCCTAAAGCCAACGGTCATTAATAGCATCACAGAGACAGTGTTTACATTTTTTGGAGAAATTCATCTACAAGTGGCTTATTTGTAATTGTCTCTCCTGCGTAGAGATAGAGAAGGTATTTTAAAATGAAATATTGTTAAATAAAAAAATACACACTTCAGCTTTAAACAAGTGCTTCCAGAAAATTGCATTTAAATTAATTATAATTAATTCAGATCAAGAAAAACATTCTACAGGAAATTAGGAAACAAACAGGCTTTCATCTTTCTATGTCGCAAACACCAGGGAAAATGTTGCCCAGTCAGAAGACAAGGCGAAACAAACAGGTTATGATGCAATACGGTGTAATAATGAGCTGGATGACTGAATGAGTTTTCAGATGTTACTTAAACTGCACAAATGTTAACGGGCATTGTATTAAAACAGCTTTTATTCCATGTCAACTGTAGCCGGGGAGATTTGGATTACAGGAAGTAGAGCTTTAGCATTTGTCGCACGGCCAGGGTTGAGCTCAACCCGTTACCTGTACCACGCACGAAAATCCACTGGCTCCCTATTTTAATTCCTGCCAAACTCTCGACGTGTCGACCATGTGCAAGATGAATGTCTTGTGGTAATTATAGTGTCCAGACAGTTTTAAGGGTTTCCAACCCGTCTCCCGCACGCTGGTCTGAATATAAGACTCTAGAGAAGCGTGAATCGCTGTCTGAGCAGCTGTTTTTGGACCATCGTTTCTAACAGCAGCTGCTCCAGCTGATGCAATGCAGATGTTGGGCTAAAAATAAAACCCCTTTTTTGAACTCCCACATGTTACACATTGAGGTTAACAACTCTGCAATGTGTAAGTGTGGCGAGATAGGAAAAGGGACAAAGGACGGCTTTTCTATCCATCTGAACTTGTCTTGCACAAGTGCTCCAAGATCCAAAGCTCCCACTGCTATATGGCTGCTTCCCACTAAGCGGATGAGAAAAAGCAGGTCTCTTGGCCATGCACCGGCAGATGCCTGTTAGGTCCTCAGTAAAGCATTAAACCATTAATCCTGTTGAGGCGTCATCATGCAAAACCAGAGGATGCATCCCCACTGAGAGCGGGCAGATAGTCAGCCCAATTCAATCGGTCTGCCGCAATGAGCCTGAACTGAGCTTCAGTTCAGCCTCGAGAAAGAGACCGAGGAAATAGAGAGAGGGATGATCTAAGGGCCAATTTTTATCAGTGGGGAAGCAGCTCGCAAGAAAACAAAAACACAGCACTGCCAATGGAGCACAGACCAAACGAGCCCGTGTTGGAGGGGGTGGATGGTTTAACGGACCTGCTGTGGCTTTTTGCCTCCCGAGTGCCAAATAGAAAATCTCATCTCCGCTGATATCATCTGCAATTGCTCCGAGACGAGCAATAAAGCCTGCTGCAAGAGTCAGGGGGAGGTTGCCGGAGGGGTCAGGGCTCTGGAGAGGAGCTGAAGGTCTCCAGGCCTCACCCGTGGCCACCTCTCACAGACATTTATCACTTTGCACTCTTATTACTCTTAGATTGTGTCAAATCACTCTCTAGAGGGAGGCCAGGCCACAAGCTGAATTGACACAAGGGTGACCGGTGTAATCCACAACAAGACCTGCTAGTAGGATGGGGTTAACGGGGGTTGGGTTGAGGCAGTTGGGCCATTGGCTGCGCTGGCTGGCAGTGGCTGTGCTTCAGGGTTAGGGGGTGGGCCGTACCTGGGATGGCGGTGGGTTCTGGCAAGGTCCTGAAGGAGAGTTTGCCGGGTTCAGATCGTCCTCGCTGGTTTTCGGCAATGACGTAGACCTCGTACTCTGTGTTCCAGTCCAGACTTCGCAGAACAACATACTCGCTGCCATTGGGCAGGCGGATCTCCGGCTTCCATTCCTGGCGATTCTTCTATGGACACATGTAGACACTCTTTAAGCAAGGATGGTATATAAGGGTCAATAACACAATGCTCATTTTCATGTGTTTTTATGTATCGTTTTGATGTATTATGTATTTATGTATTCTAATTTCTTCAAAAATACAAAAAATACAATTCTCATTGAATCGACACACACCTCTTCTATGGATTATGTTTTTATTTTCAAAAATAAAATTTAATTTGATATTTTTGGGGGGACATGAAAATATCAGGGTGATAGAATTATCCAGATTTCATAATAAAGATAAATATAAAAATATTTCAATAATATTTAAATAAATATAATAATAACTATTTAAAAATATTTAAATATTTAAATAATTCACACAAGTGCAAACTGTCTTTTGGCATTAAAATAGTACAGTCAGGATATACTATAAGAGTTATTTTTGCGCCTGACCTAATTGAATATGCAGTTTTGTAGGAGTTTCCCTTTCAGATGCAAAATTTATGGGAGGAGAGTATTCAAATGAATCACACAACGCAATTTACTAACGTTTAACGCAATTTACTCATCAAATTACTGGTATATATTTACTTGTATGCCATTATTTAACGCCCCAAAAAAGCATGTCTTAAACTATTTTGCGCCTGTGTCGTAAGTAGATCATCCTCACCTGATAAGCATCGGCTCTGCTTATTTGCAACAACGCTACTTTGCGCTGCGCTTGGTATATTGGTTGGTTGATAAGTACCATATTGACCAGAATATAAGACGACCCTAATTATAAGACGACCCCCCTTTTTCAAGATGTACCTTTTGGAAAAGGCTTTTTGAAAACCAAATCTTGTTTTATTAAGAAAAAATGTTTTTCTTAAATTATTTTCATATTGCATATTTTTCTTATTTTAATTTTTGTTTTGAATGTATGGTAAATACTGGTAAAATGTACCAACAATCACATTTAAAATATACACTTTTTGATATACCATAAAAATAACATGTAGCCCATCTGAATTATATAACAGTTAGGCTATCCATCTCATAGTAGCCTAGCAAAATGTTATTAACAGTAGAAGTGAAATCTTATTGTAGTCTTCAAATCTGGGTAGGCTATTGTCTTAAGTTTTAAAATCACTTAGAGAGGAAGTTTGGTCCCATCAGGCTAACATGACAGTTACAACTCATGCAGCTGTACGCTTTTCTTTTTCTTTTGTTGTCAATCGCGATCTTTACAACACACATTACATTACGCATTTCATGGCACACTCGTTTTATGTGTATTTGGCGCCACCTATTGTTGTGGGTGTATTATTGACATGTCAAAGTCTAGACCCTGAATATAAATAAGACGACCGTGTTTTTTCAGATGTATTTCCAAGAAAAAACATCGTCTTATATTCAGGTCAATACGGTAAATGAGATGTTGCATCTGTGTTCTTTAATTTGCGCATTGTCAGTAAATCACCCTGTTTTGGAATTGCGCTCTCGCACTAATTTGCCCTGTTTAGTAAATTTGGCCCTATGTCTCTTAAAATATCACATAATTTGACCATTTTATGACAAACTGGTTCAGGTTATAAAATATCACGTTGTGTCTTTTCCATATATAATTCTGAATTAATTTATGAAAATATATTTATTTATTTTTTGTTAGACCATGTCATTTATTATTTCTTGAAAATTGTATAAACATTTTTCAAAATTAAACATGAGATACATGAGAAATCAAAAGAGTCGATTTCTAAGAACACTGCACGTGTTTTAAACTAGATTTTTTTCCTTTTATATATCAATGACCCGTGAACTTCACTACCTCTCCAAAGGCATGTAACTCTTGCAACAGTGGTATAAATAATTCAGACAACAGGATGAGTTAAATATGTTACCTCATGTCCAATCATACTCACAGCTCTGTAGCGCACTAGATAGTGTTTGATGGGAGAGCCCCCATCATCCTGCTTGATCCAGTGGACCTTCATCTCGTTGCCTGTGGACAGTGGCTTAACCTCCAGTTTAGGAGGATTAGGTTCCCCTGAGGAGAAAATGGCCAGAAAAAAAACGCTGTTAGCAGACCCCAGCACAGATTCAAAATGTGCCCTAACCCAGGCACACTTCCACAGGTGAATGTCCCCTCATCTTTTCACAGCTGATTTGTAATATACAAGGCATTTTTTTATCTCTGAATATGAACTGCAGAAATAGGTTAGCTAATTAAACTCATGACTAATTTTTGCTTATAATTAATTTACAGTGTTGACCCAGCTGGGAAAATTTAAAAGGAAGTTATATAGCAGTGCATGGTCTCTAAACTATGCACAAAAAATGGTAATATTAACGATCAAAGGATGAGATGTAACACTTTATAGTTGAGTCACTTAGCAAAGTCTAAATTCCTCTGTTCTCGTTTTTGGCTAAACTGTCGAGACATCTCATCGCAGAGGCTTTCTGGCAGCATAACGATGACTTCTGCCTCCCATCCTTCCAAATGTGGAACATTAATGAAAGCGCTTGGCTCTTGTAAAAGTGGAGCTGAGTCGCTTGGGCATGTGGAGGGCTGTAATGAGAGCTGGACCTGTGTTGGTGGCAGTGATGGAGGAAGAGAACGGCGCTATAATGCAGTCTCTGGGGGAGCTCGTTATCTCGACTTGCCCACTACTTAATGACAGAACTCCCTTAATTATCCTCCATGCTTTGACTGGAGATTCTCAGCCATTATATTTAATAATATCAGCGTGCCGAAGGGGGAGGGATATGCACATGTGTGGGCGCTTGTTTGGGATGTTAGCTGTCTACCTGTGTCACTAGAGGAGACTTGGAGGAGATCACAGCGCTCTGTTCCCATTAATCATCATAAATAGCTGCTAGACAAGCGCCCCTATAAGGAACTGATGTGACACTGTCTATATACGTCACCAAATATACAAAACATAACAAATGAGATGAATTTCAGGTCAAGACAATAGGATATCTGAATGTTTGACCTAAGAAATATAATGAACAAGTTAGATTAGATGTTTGGGATTCAGTTCTGCTAATAAGTTTACATTCTCCTGGCAGAATCCGCAAGATATTTATCATTTTATTTTGCAAAGTAACATGGATTTTTATATATATATATATATATATATATATATATATATAGTTTTTTTTTCTTATAATATAATATAATATAATATAATAATAGTACACAACAGGTCAAAGGTTTGGGGTCAGTAAGATTTATGTATTTATTTATTTATTTTTTTCAGAAAGAAATTGATTCTTTTAGTCAGCAAGGACATACTGATTTAATCAAGAGTAACAATGCTGTTTGTTTGTTTTTTTCCCCCAAATCCTATGATTATAATGTTACAAAAGAATTTTCAAATTAATGCTGTTCTTTTGAATTTTCTATTCTATTCTATTTTATTTCAAAGTGACCCGAAAAAATCATGGTTTGCACAAAAATATTAAGCAGCTGTCAACATTGATAATAAGAAATGCTTGAAATCAACAAACCAAAACAATTTTGAAAAAAATCATGTAACTAAATACTGGATTAATGGCTGCTTAAAAATGATTAAAATGGAAAACAGTTATTTTAAACAGTGAAAATATTTCACAATTTTCCAATTTTACTATATTCTTGATCAACTAAATGTAGCCTTGGTGAACTTAAGTGACGTTTCAAAAAATCTTACAAACACCAAACTTACAGTAATAATATAATATAATATAATATAATATAATCAATGACTTCTTGTAAGCTTTTGAGATGACTGTGAAGTTTTTTAAGATTCTGCAAAGGGTATGCAAAGTATGTAAACCTGAAACCGTAACCCTGTATATGTATATGTTTGTTATGGTCTCATATCCTGATAAATCTCTTTGTAGTCTTCTGTAATTAAGCTTAATTTAAGTTAGAGGCATTTTTGGAAAATTTCAGACCAACAGGCAGTTAGTTTAAGCATGCATGAAAACAGAGGCCTAAGGTGTTTCCTTCGTGATGAATTGAAGCTTGATTAAAGTTTGTAATCGGATGCTGCAATTTAAATGAAGACAAGTTAATTTAAGACAAGTAGTGCAGGAGTGATGGCAGTTAAACAGGTTTTCTGAGATCCAGTCATCAATTCCAGTTAACTGAAGGATTTCCAGATGCTAAGAAGACAAAGAAGGACAGATTAGGGTTACAGAGAGAAAGAGGGCAAACATGCGCTACCATGCAGAAGGAGGATTAGATTCAAGGGTCATGGATTATTGTCCCACTCGATCATGACTAATAATAACTGCTATCCTAACTTGACATATTTCAGGAATAGCAGCTGAGAGATGAAAAATGACAGAGACAGAATCTCATCTCAAACCAATTGTGTCATTAAAAATGTTTGGGTAGGAAAAGAGAGAGTAGAAGAGTTTTCTTGAAATTTGAGGAAGTGAAGCTCTTCCTCTTTTGCATTTCCACATAGGAGCAGCAGACAGGGACAGTGAGCAGGTACATTCGTGAGACAAAGACGTACAATTAGGACATGCGTGAGAGGCTTTGAGTATGCAGACTGAGACTGAAAGAGAACAGAAGGGTGTGTGAATGTGTTCATGCAATAACGTAATGTCAGTACTGCTGTTAGTCTTTGTGATATGAACATATTTGGCACATACTGCAACTATAAGACAATTTATCATGTAAAGCACATTTATGATGTGCAAATGAATGAGGGTATGATGATTGATGTTCTTTATACTGATTTGCACAAAAACAAGTGAAAAAGATGCGTCTCTTTTTAACAAATGAGTCTGTGAGATATCATAAACATCTCATTAGTCTTTAAGCAACTCTCTTAAAGCAATAGTTTACCCAAAAATTAACATTTGTTGAAAATGTACTCGATGAAGATGAGATTGTTTTTTTATCTGAAAAGATTTGGAGAAATTTTGCATTAGATCACTAGCTCACCGATGGATCCTCTGCAATGAATGGGTGCCGTCAGAATGAAAGCTCATAAAAATCATCAAAACAATCCACAAACAATCCACATGACTCTAATCCATAAAGAAATTAAAAGCTGCATGTTTGTAATAAATCCATCAAGATGTTTTTAACTTCAAACTGTCGCTTCTGGCTAAAAAACGAGTCCTCTATCCATAATATTGCTTTCTCTGACGGCACCCATTCACTGCAGAAGATCCATTGGTGAACAAGTGAAACTAAATTTCTCAAAATCTGTTTTGATGAATAAACAAACTCATTTACATCTTGGATGGCCTGAAGGTGAGTAAAATCTTAGCAAATTTTCTTTTTAGGGTGAACTATTCCTTTAAGATATTTGGACATTGTCTCAAAAAGTTGCATCATTTATTAAAAGTAGAGTTGGAGAGGGAGGGTAGAAATGTCAGTAGAGTAAAATATATATTGAATCAATAAGAAGTTCAACCTGCAAAGCACCTAGCAGCATGTGTAGGAGACTAAGATTTGGGATTACTGTCTAGGCAGAGTGGCTGATGGTTTTCAAAAAGCCAAATAAAGTAGGTGGTGTGAGATTTCTAAAGGATGAATGACTCAAAAATGAAATGGCTCATAAATCCTGATGGTACTGGGTGGGTGTTTCCTCTATCTTCCCCTCATTAACTTGTCTGTTCTCACTATTAATGGGAATCAGACCAAAAGTAAAAAGAAAAGAAACAAAACAAAACAAAATCAACAAAAATTACCTTCTGTTCACCAGCGAAGACGACATCATCAGCACCATGCAAGAGTCATATGACAAAGTCACATGATACGCACGCACATGATTGGTGGAAAGGAAAGTGGAAGGGGGGGAGGGGTCACATGGAAAATACAAAACATTGAAAAAAATTATACAAACATGGAACGTGTTAAGACCAAAAAGTACAAACAGAAACACAAACAACAAAAAGAAAACAAATTATAAACATAAATACTTCTCTGTAACATTAGATACAGTGTGTATAGATCCATAAAGCAATTCCTGGACAGGTTTTTTTTTTTTTTTTTTTTTTTAAACAAATACAAATCAAAGCACTTACAAAAAAATCATCCCTATATCAGCTCTCATGAAGCCCATTTAAACTATGCAGGGTAAGAATAGGGTCCAAATTGCTTTATGAATCCACTTCACCAGCAGTATTTCATCTGACTGCGAGTGGTACTTTCGATAAGAGGATTCAAATACAGCTCTCTTGCACTGTACATTGAATTATAAATGCTTGTGCAGATTGAATAGCATCAATAGGGCTGTGAAACCAACTGAAACAGAGCAGGCCATCCAAAGGCAGACGAAACTCAGTGATGTTGACCCTACAGATAGAAACCTGCCTCATCTACGGGACATGAAGCTGGATGCTACAGAACGGCCATATGAGAAGCATTTAGGCAGAGACTGCCGATGTGTGCAAAGTCCCAAGACAATACTTTGAAATGTTGATCTAGGATTATTCATCAGGATGGAAAACAAAAACTGATTCTAGATCAGCACTTTCAGCTTGAGATGTTTACATATATGAGCCCAGGACTGTAGCTGAGAAGGATGGAGGAGGATAAAGACAAGGAGCAGCGTTTTCCATCACAACTAAAGGTCTGCAGTCTACAAGTCAAATACTAAGGGCCAGATTTACTAAACAGGGCAAATTAGCGTTAGAGCGCAATTCCATAAAAGCGCGATGGGAGGGGAAAATTCTGCGGGTGATTTACTAACAATGCACACATTAAAGAACACAGACGCAGCCAGATCATTTCCATAATGACCAGCACAATCTACCAAGAGCAGCGCAAATTATCGCCTGCTTTAAGGCATGCTTTTTGGGCATTAAATAATGGTGCAAATACCAGTAATTTAACGAGCGCAAATGTTAGTAAATTGCATTGCGTGATTTATTTCAATACTCTCCTCCCATAAATTTTGCGTCTGAAAGGGAAACACCTACAAATGCATATTCAACTAGATAAAAAAGTTATCAAACTTTAGGTTGGCTTGAGAAAGCCTAGACTGAAAGTTTAAAGCAGTTGTAAAAGCCTGAAGTTTGAACATTTAGATAGATTAGATAGATGTTGATAACATGTTTCTAGCATGTTTAACATATTTTTAGCATGATTAACCAGTTAATAGCATATTGTTGGCATGATTAGCATGTCGCTAGCATGTTTCTAGGATGATTATCATGTTACTAGCATGCTGCTAGCATGATTGGCAAGTGACTAGCATGTCGCTAGCATGTTTCTAGCATGATTACCATGTTGCTAGAATGTTGCTAGCATGATTTGCATGCTACTAGCATATTGTTAGTATGTTTGTAGCATGATTAGCATGTCGCTAGGATAGATAGATAGATAGATAGATAGATAGATAGATAGATAGATAGATAGATAGATAGATAGATAGACGGTTTGCGCTGGCACAAGCTGTTAGTAAATCTGGCCCTAGATGTGATGCCAAATGTATACCTTCAGATACTTAAATTACATGTAAAAATTAATAAATTGGTTGGTGCCAACAGCCTTGTTGTGGGCATCATTCCGACATACAGCGCCGTTGTGCTACGGGTGTCCTGAGTTCGAATCCCGACTCGAGGGCCCTTCCCGATCCTGCCCCCCTCTCTCTCTTCTACTTCGCTTTCTGTCAGTTCTGATCTGTCCTATCCTAATAAAGGGCGAAAATGGCAAAAATAAATCTTAAAAAAAAAATAAATGCATAAATTGAAGCCTCATGGAAGCCGCACTGTATCAAAGCATCTCCTAAAACAGGTTTCCATACTATGAGGGGGAAAAAAAAACATACAATATTTATTTTAACAATAAAAATGAACTAAATTTGCTTAAAATATTCTTAAAGTTCTCTGACGAGAAATGAAATCAACATGTTCATCTTCCTTGCAATGTACTTACTTTTAAGAATCATTCTATATGTAGTATAGCTTCCTAAAGACCTTCTGGCTAAATAAGTTTGCAATCTGAGACAGATAACTGTACTAATTAAAAAAGAACAAATAGGCACATTCCACATACAAATAAGCACTAACATTCACATTCACTTTGAAGCTATTTGAAATGAGTGTCTGTAAACCACAAGGGTTCCTTATAAACTGTAGCTGTCAAGCAATTTAGAAAGTCTAAAATCTTCATGCTGATTATGACTCATTATCATACAAAAGAACAGATCTTTTGTTTGCTTATCTACTCATACAACCCTAAAAACCTAAGCTTTAAAAAAACACTAGTATATTTTAATTTCTTTGACATCTGAGGAAGTTTTAGTTTGGCGCAATCTTAAAACTGCCAGTCAATGTCAACTAAGCAGACAATAGTCAAACAACTGCCTACTTCTAAGATAAAGACCCTGTCTTTTCTCTGACTGAATGACACAGAATAGCTGTCTCCCGAAAGGAACTATCTTTCAATGGAAAACCTTTTCAGACCCTCCCAATTTGCGGGCTGTTTGTCGAGAGATCAGGTGTAATCCGTGCTGTCATGGTAACTCTATTTTCAGACTAACGCTTGGTGGCGTCTCTCGCAGGATAGAGGGAAGTGAGAGAGCATGTTTTAGTGTTTAGGATCAAAATTCACTTGTATAGAAACAGACGAAACACACACCTTCATAAGACGTCTCTTGTTCATTTGGTGATTGTACAAGTTTGTAGATTTGAACCATGAGCCCTTGTGCACTTAAACACAGGTTGTTCTATGATGATGGTTTCTGTACTGCAATTCTCTTCGGATAAAAGCATCTGTGCTTGCATCTCTGAGGGATGTCATGCACTCCTAAGAATGCTAATGTTGACAATTTTGCTTAATGTTGTGAAGACAGCTCCATTAGTTTCCACATTCGTGACAGTACGCAACACGTCTCATTAATATCTCAGAGTGCACAATAGGAGAACTGCAAGTGTCATGCTGCTTCTACAACTTTCTGCACATCCAATGGCATAAAAACTCAGCACATATCATGAGTTCATAAACCATTAGCACAAAAAAGCATGTCATATTCCTGTATGTCTACCATGCAGTGTCATGTTAGACAGGTGAGCTGGTCTACAAGCGGATGTTAGTGATGGTTCTCTACGAAGGCTTGATCTCACTAACATCTACACGGTCTCTCTTCTCTATCACAGACGTGTGTTGTCGGTCTATTGCAAAAGTGTTCACTTCAGAACAATGATCTAGGTGAGGCGAACAAATGTGTAGCAGGCGGATAAAGAGTGGCAAACGACACTGCACACAGTCGGCATACTCACTAAGGTCGGAAGTGGTTGGAGGAATGGAAGTTGGAGTCTCTGAAGACACTGGAAGATGGTGAGAACATGGTGAGATATGCTTCCGTTGTGCCGTACTGATTGTAGAGCCACTGCTGCAACAGTTTCATAGCAACTAACTAATGTACATCACACTGCAACAACATTCAACCAGTCCAGGCAGAAGTGCATGCGACCCAAATGAAAAGTACCTCAGTGTAGAGAGACACAGACATATACTATATGGCCAAAAGTATCCAAAGGTGAACACAAAGGGCGTTACTGGGATGCCCTTTGAAACATTGCAATGACAAAATGTATTTAATTAATTTAATAATTTATTATTTATTTAATAAATGATTTAATCTTATTAGACTTCAGTTGTCCAGTTGGACACGTGGCATAGGCAACTGAAGTCTAACGAGAAGAAGTAAATTAAAATTCTGCCAAACAGAATGCCGTTTTAAGTGTACAAAACAGACATCACAATGCTATAAAGTTCACTGAATACGTTTAATTTTAAAATGTAAAACAAATTATTGAATTACCTATAAAATTAAAGAATTCTCTGTTGGTTTAGAAGTAAATAATACTGTAATAAACACTACTATTCAAAAGTTTATGGTCAGTAGTAAGATTTAAAAAAAAAAAAAGAAAAAATGTAAAATAAATTAATATTTCTGTATTATTTATTTATACTATTTATGCTATACTATATGCTAAGCTAAAATTCTATAATGCTGTTATTTTAAACTTTCTATTCATGAAAGAATATTGAAAAAAAAAAATCTATGTTTTTTCCATAAAAGTATTAAGCAGCACAACTTTATTTTAACACTGATAATAATAAGAATTTTTTATTAAACACTAAATGAAATTAAATTGAAAGATCAATTGACACTAAAGAGCGGTAATGGCTGCTGACAATTTAACTTTACCATCACAGGAATAAATTACATTTTAAAATATATTAAAACAGAAAACAGTTATTTTAAATTACAATAATATTTCACAATATTACTTTTTTACAGTATTTTTGACCAAATAAATGCAGCCTTGGTGTGCACTTAAAACACTTTTTAAAATCTTACCAAACTTCTGAATGCTATTTTTTTTAAACGTACAAAATTAAATAAATAAATCAATAAATAATAAAAAGCAGAGCAGAGGAAGGAAAAAATGTGTTCTGTGTGAACTAGTCCTAAAACTATATACACACATTCAGTGTATTGGATTAACAGTTAAACTGCTTGAACTGTGCTACTGAACCAAGCAGAGATCTACAGTATATTAAACTAAGTAATTAATAAAATGAATGAACTTAACCGCATTTTATGTTTCTTGAGAGAGAAACGCCAATCCAGCTGAATTCAGGTACAAAGAACATATAAATGACACCATCATTCCAAGTCTTCTGGATCACGCACAAACAATTTAACACTTATGACGACTATACCGGGCTCCGAGACGCACATAATAACCTGTATTTAAATGTCATAGCTGACCAAGCTGAGCGTGACAGCACAGATGTCTCAAGCCGCAAGGACACCACTCGATTCAAAGTGCGATATTTTCCTGGAAGTGCATTAGTGCTAGTGACTCAGACATCACCACCTTCAATATACCCTTATCTATCTAATCTGAGAGAAGGCTGGCTTTCATCGAGCTGAACCTCAGAGCCTTGGAGTTAAACGATAAGTACTTTGAGTGGAAGGTAATGATATGATGGCGAAATATCCCCTGTTTCCTCTTTTAAGCTTAACGCAATTAGACAGATGCGCAGCCTGTTTGTGAGCCGAGTGTCTGACAGATGACAGACTATGTTAGAGTTTCAAAGACTGTTTGACAAAAGAGTGCCGAGCTTCTGTCTTTTAATCTCTTTCTTTCTGCGCCAGTTGTGAATTTAGTTAAAGGAACTTCTAGATACTTGGTGACAAAAAGAGCCTCAAGTGCTAGCAGCATCATCAGTTAGTCCTTGGAGGATTAAAGGAACAGTTCACTCGAATATGAAAATTCTGTCATCATATACTCACCCATGTGTTGATTCAAACCCGTATGAACCCTTTCTTCCGTGGAACACAAAAGGAAATTTTAATAACGTACCGGTTGTGCTTTTCAGATGGAGACTGAAGCTTTGAAGTTGTCAAAAGGCCATAAGAGCATTATAAAAGAATCATAAAAAGTCATTCAGTACTTTGGGATGAAATTTATTCCCTGGAAATCAAGTGAGTTGTTAACTAGTAATACAGAATCAATGATTCAGTGTTCTTAATTTCAGTACTGGATCAGTATGATTTAACAAAAAGATCTGACTTAAAATTCTAACGATTCATTCACCAGTCACTTCTCTAATGAACAGGCCAAGGAAAGCTAAGCTGGAAATCAATATATTTCATGCGAATAAAATCCTACATTTTGGCCTGTTCGTCATACAAAGCAATCACACTTTTTCAGAAGTCATACGGACCACTTTTATAATGCTTTTGCACCTTTTTTGGAACTTGAAAGCTCCAGTTCATGCACATTCACAATAATTGCACTGAAAAAAACCCCCCACCACATTTTCCAAAATTACTCCATTTATGCAGAAGAAAGGAAGTCATACAGATTTGGAACGACATGAGGCAGAGTAAAAGATTTTCATTTTTGGGTGAATTATCCCTTTAAAACCACATTGATAAAAAATGCTGATTTATTTTAGCTTCAAGACAATATTAACAAGCTCAATTATTTCTTTTCTCTGATTTCCAGTGTTTTAACTTGCACACAACTAGTCACTGCAGGCTTATTGATCTCACAAAACACTTCTCTGTTCTTCAATTTGATCTACTACTCTGCAGATGAAAATATACATGCTAAAATGGAACTGTATTATCCGCTGTGGTCTGATGAAACGCTGTGGGGCAGTTACATTGTGTAGTGCTTTGTAGATATCACAGAGCAGAGGCTGAGGTTCAAAGCACACAGAGCGTCTCAGACAGAGAAGAAAATTGCTCTGCGGAATAATAAGGATTATCATATCGTAAGTGTTTCATGTCAAGGGGAATGAAGGGGTGTTAATGCCGTTGCAGCGGTGATCACAATTAAAGCACTCCAGAACTCTACCTGAGGACGTGGACCATCTGCTAGGTCGCTGGCCTGTGTCTCTATCTCTGAGAGATGTATTCACCGGCACTGAAGCAGAGAAACCACTGAGAACCACCAGATGTGCGAGGCAATAGACCTAGTTTAAACCATCTCTCAGGAGTACTAAATAACTGAGCACAATCTAATGAAGTGCCACGTAAACTGTTTTACAGTCTACTTTCTGTGCCCCATTATGATTGCATTAAGTGTTATTAAAGAGGTTTGGTTGTACAAGTTGGGTTGTATTTGAGTCAATACAGTACAAATTATTTAAATGTTTAAGTGTCTGAAAACTGATATGCAGAACCGATTTTAATTGTTATATTTCTTCTTTTTGACAAAACAATAATTATGATAATGAGCATTAGACTACAACTTTAAAAGTATAATATTCCAAATGAATTGGTATTAGTAATATTAGTAGTAGTACTATTGTTATTCATTTGCAATCTAAATGTTTGAGACTTTTATATTGTAATATTTATTATATTTTATAATATTGATATATTTTTCAGAAATTTTATTATTACTAAACATTCAGAATTAATTTAATTAATAAATTAATAATATTGTTGTTGTGTAATGGTCATTTATTTATATCACATCTTTGTTTTGCGCTGTTATGGTAAATGATTTTCACTTGAGAATACATAGCTGTTACTTAAAAAGTTGAATTATTATTGAAAAAATATATTGAATACTTTATAAAATATTAAATTAAAGTTAATATGTAAAACAATATCAGTATTGATGACCAAAAGCAAAGCTCTAAACATTACCACATTGACAAAAACAAAACAAAATATGAATTGTTTGTTCATCATTTGTAAGTCGCTTTGGATAAAAGTGTCTGGTAAAGGAATAAAAACAAAAACAAAACAAAACAAAACAAAACAAAACAAAACAAAAAACAAAACAAAACAAATCAAAACACAAAACAAAAAGCAAAACATATATTCAGAAAAAGATCAAAGAAGTTATCTCAGTGGTACACTTTCCTTTCCTTTTTTGTTTTTAACACTGGAGGTTAAATGCCTGAATTTTCCCTTTGACTTTAGCGTTGGGTTCTGAGTTGACCTCCTTTATTTTTGTATAACCTACTATTTTCAGATCAGAGGCCAGTTCCACCCCAGGTCTCCATAGGTACAGTCCCTGCTGCGGTGCTCTCTGATTCTTTGCGGTCCATGGTGATCACATTCATATCAAAGAGAGGAGTCTATGTGCCCTCTGGGAGCAGGGTGACCCGCGCACAGGCTAGCAATCAGAAAGCCTGGCACACAGTCATGGAAAGAGTCCCTATTTGTCGCTGTGAATATTTTAGCTGTCACCCGAGATGACCTTACTGCAGTGAGCTGCAGAGGTGGCAATATCCATCAGAAAACTCCCAGAGGTGCCCATCACTCCTGCCTCTATCGCTTATGTGACAGGCCTAGCTAGCTTTGTCATCACTCCATCTCCATACACAATCCCAGCCTCTTCATTCACACTCATAGACATAAAATGGAGAGGGAACTCTCACGCTTGGAATCACTGGTCCCTGCAGCACATACCGCAGTAATGTGAATTATATAGTGCTCTTTTACAATTTCCACAGGCTGTGGAGGCCAGAGGCATGGATCCTTGCTCTTGAGGAGAGAAAGTCTCAGTCTCGCTACTGGCAACAATGTCTTTTGTGTCATTGTCTTCCTCTTCCTCCAGCACTCTGGGCACTCTATTGGCTGAGACTGCGGGATGGCCTGTGGTGATAAATCTCTGACACGCACCTGAGAGCACTACCGTACATTTTACTTGAAGCTCCATCTACGTCAAACTACGCCATTCACTGCAGACGTGCTGTTGCTTCATAATGGATGGAGTCAATCTGTCATACTTCCCTAACTGTTAAAGAAATAGTTCACTCAAAAGTGAAAATTTGACCATTATTTACTCAACTTCATGTCGCTCCAAAGCTGTATGCTTTTATTTTTCTCTGTGGAACCATTTAGAATAATTTCCAACTTCCTGTTTTCAATGGCAGTACATAGTGACCAGTCTATCAAGCTACAAAGGCACCACAAAAGTGGTCCATATGACTCACAAACTATGTTTCAAGTCGTCTGAAGTCATACAATAGCTTTTTATATGAGGAACAGAGTGGAATTACATCATTACGGACTCTCAAGTCAAACTGTATAGCTTGTCTCAAATTAAATATGATGTCTACGGCACAGGTTTAACAATATTTGGTCACAAGATGTGAAAACCAACTCATCAGATATCATGTTTTAAACTACTTTCACTTTTATTTTTATTTATTTTTTTACACCAGTGGACACTGTAAATTGTCTACGTATGGAAAAAACCTTCCTTTTGTGTTCCGCCTACTGAAAAGAAAACACCAAATCCAGTCTAAACTCCAAAAAAAGTGCCATCTAAAATCAGTCAAGAGACCAGCCTAGAAGACCACTTAAAGACCCGCAAACCAGTTTAGGCTGGTGAAAGCTTTTAAGCAGGGACATTGAGAAAATAACTGCATAGAGGTTTGGAATGACATGAGGTTGTGAATTGAGAAATGACAGAATTTTCATTTTTGGGTGAATTATTGCCTTAACAAGCCATTTTCTGCCCTAGATATAGCAAGACTCATTGTTTCTGAGATAACAAACAACTTAATTACGACTGCTCATATTAAAAGAGAGAAAAGAAAGCTTGCAAAAACATTCCGCTATTGTTAGGAATACTTCTGAAGTTTCTGTTACAGAATTGTAACAAAAGTAATTTTCGCTTTGGTTTGGAAACTCGAAACAAATAAACTGTCACTAGATGTGTGAAGCCATAATTTGACAAGTGTCGATGCCCCCGGCGGTCTCGCTTTGTCATGTACAAATTGATAAATGATCAGTAAGTGTTTGAAGTGCCTGGATCATTGTCCCGCCAATCACCTCTTAAATTCACGCAGGTATAGTTCTAGAGAAAGAGCGGACAATGCCATCAATCTCATCTGAACACGACCACATCACACTACCATTACAAGATACGGTCTCTGCCTCGCCCATCGCCTCTTTTTTATTCCGCTGTGTAATGATCATGAGAAAGCTTCCGCAGCCAAATGATCCCTGTCAGGGATAATGAGAACAATAGAGAGCCACAACAAGAAAATACTGTCAATTAAATTAGCAATAGCTTCATCACGACGTTATTTGCTTTGTGTTGCATAAACAAACAATAGTCATTCTACAGTTCGACTGTTTTAAAATTGCTTTTTGGCAAAGCAATCACCCTCACACAAACTATGAATTAGCCACCGAGGTTGTGACTATCCTACAAGCGTGAAAAAAATAGCTTGTTTTGAGACTTCTGTGGATTTTATGTGTAGTACTGTGAATGAAAATGGAGAGATAACTGCAAACTAAAAGGGAATCTACATCTTTTTTACTAAGATGCAAGCATATACGTTTAAACGGTGGCTTTTCATCAACAGACCCCAGGGAGCCTAGACAAATTTTCATTTCAAGCCATGACCTAACACACCTGATTCGATTAATCAAGTGTTAATTGCTCCATGTAGCATAATTGAGTTGAACCAGGTGCATATTTACTGTAGGTTTTGGATAAAAAGCAATTTTCTCAATTGAGCCTCCAGGACTGGAAGGAAAGAAAATGTACTGGTCTAAATGATCTCACAGCAAACCTTGATCCTTGTTTGAGTAATAGAATGGAATCCCATCTGGAAAGTACAACAACAGATATAATGTGAGTCGCCACAGTTCTTTAAAGCACAGGCTATTCCGAAGAGTTTTAAATTCAGTGAAACCCCCCCAGAATGTTTCACTTAATTTGCACCGAGATATGATAGTCCACTTGAAGCAAAAATATTCATTCTCAATACATTTTTATTTAAAGACCCCATGAAATCCACGAATCCATGTCTATATCTATACGCCTCATCATTTTTTGTCCAATCAAATGCTCAGTAAATTATAAATACCATTTCTCTTAAGGTCCAATCACTGTTTGTGACTGTGAAGTAACAGCCTATTGGCTATTCAAATAAGCATGAGTCCTTTCAACTTCCATCAAATGCAGGAAAGAAAACTGCACTCTATAACCCATTTCATGGAGTCTTTAACTTTCTATTCAAGCTTTTACTATCTTCTCTGAAGACTTACTAGTAGATTTGGCAGGAGTGTTGCAATGGCTGAAATGGAAGCAAATGGAAAAACAAACAGAAATGCGAAAGAAAGAGAGCAGAGAGATGGAACACTTACTTTTGAAAGGGGAGCCTGATGTCCAGTGGAACAACACAAGATGGAAAACATGATGAGAACCATAAAAAGCAGTGAATATGAGAACAGGAATGAATAAAATGGAGGCCAATCCCAACTTGCCATTTTGGGGTTCATTTTATAAAGCAGTGAGAAAATCACCTTGCTGACTCACATATGGCCAGAATATACTATGTGAATGGCTTGTTAAGTCCCAAAATGGCAAAACTGGGTGACCCAATTAGCTGTTGTGAAATGAGTGCAGGCAAGAGAGTGAATGTGGGGACTGTGAAAACACAGGGTGCTGAAGCAAAGATGAAACATGATAAGAAAAGTAAGATATCATCAATGGAGCAATTCACTCCTGCCATGAGCTATTGTACATCCAAAGGAAGAATAAACAAGTCTTGTTTTGTGTTATTTTAGCTTTTTACCCATTTCTGTAAGATTCCCCCAAAGCTTCTGGGTATTCAAATGGAAATCAAGCTTATTGCCGTGCGACTCCTTTTTTTTTTTTTTTGTAATGTTATTACAAAGTGCTTTTGAATCAGCTGAATTGGATCAATAAATTGGATTAATAAAGCGACAAGGAATAAGAAGTTTTCTGTAATTTAAACTTTAGTCACTTAATCCCTGCGAGTGCAGAAGTAAAATTAATAATCAAACTAGAACTGTGTTTCTGCTCATCCCACATTTCTTGCAAACTGACTTTTCTAATCTGCTCTCTAAGTGGAACATTTTGAGCCAATGGCTACGTGTGACAAGCAGTAATTAAACCAGTAGATTTGTAGGAATTTTGAAAACTACATTGCCAAGTCTAAATATGGAGACTTCCGTAAATTCATTAACGTGGAGAGCTCCACAACACAAAGTCAATCAAACACTGAGAACCAACCTCAAATTTCACCTCACTTCACTTTCATATAGCTATGGAAACCTGTTTCCACCTGAGTGCCAAAAATTAGCTTAAAGTAATAAAAAAAGTGACATATAAAGTTCCAATTATGAGTTATAAAATTGCAATTTTGAATATATAATTGTAAACTCAAGGTAGTTAGTCCTAATTATGAGATACAAAGTCACAATTATGATACATTTGTGATATACCTGAATAAAGTTGCAATTATGACAAATTTGCAATTGTGAGATTGATATTTACTGCTACAATTATGAAAACTAAGTCATAAGTTTATAGCATTGCAATTAAAACATTCATTTAAAAGTATGAATTGTGAGACACAAGGCCATAATTATGCGTCAAAATTGTGAGCTTTAAAGCCAAAATTGAAATTTAATGTTACAATTATGAAAAACGAAAGTCACAATCAATTGTGAGCTATAAAGCTACAATTGATATTTAATGTTGCAATTATGATAAATAGTCATAATTATGAGATTATAAATTTATAATTATGAAGAAATTCACATTCATAAGATATAAAATGGCAATTTTGATAAAAATTTAGAAATAAAGCCATTATTATTTTAATTTAAGGCAAACAGGCTTACATTCATGGCACACCTAGTGTATATTACAGCGAAAGCAATAACTAGTTCTGGTTAAGCATGAGAAATACCATCTACACTTATCTTCAAATGATACTGCTGTACAAATGCAAAATATCTATGCAAAATATTCAAGCTACATGAAGATTAGATCTTGTTATTGATTTTACAGTTTCTGAGAGTCTAATCCTGATCTGATTGTGGATATGTGGTTAAAGAGGGTTTCATCATCTACTCTACAGAAGAGTGCCCAATCAACACGGACGACACTTAACAGAGCACACACAGCTCTCAGTAGACACGAGACACAGCTGTTGCCTGGCACATGCTGGCACCGGCAGAAGAGCCGTAAGGACGGGTAGGAGCGCCACATCACTGGGAAGCACTGCTGAGGTGAGAGGCTGCAGTGACACGATGGCCTTTAGGAAATTGTTTAAACACATGGACACAGACTTAAATAAACACACACATCCACATATAAATACAGAAGCACACGCAGAGGACAAGCAATGCATCTCCTGGGAGAGAGATCCAGCAGGGTCCAAGGCAGGGATGCATTGTAGGTAGTGAGGTCTGCTGCTGCACTGAGGAGGTGGGGTTGATGGGTAAAGAGAGCGCTAGGGTCATATGATAAAGAGGGACTGAAAGAGAGAGGAATACAGAAAGAGAGAGGCACTTACGGACAGGTTGGGTTTTAAAGCTCTCAGGGGGGCTGCTCTCTCCTTCACCCTTGCCGTTGATGGCTGATATCTTGACCTCATACGTGGTCTCTGGCTTCAGCCCAACAATGGTGATCAAGTTGAGACCTGGTTTAGACAGATTTAGAGCTCCAATAAAATATCTGATGTAAAAACATGGAATTAGATGATAAAATATGTCTGGTTTTAATAAAGCATATCCAAAACCTTTCAAAAACTGTTATGTATATACATGCATAAAATCTAATTGCTCATATTATCACAACACATGACCTATGGCATTATAGAGAACTAGT
This sequence comes from Spinibarbus caldwelli, assembly GCA_039654775.1. NCBI lineage: Eukaryota > Metazoa > Chordata > Actinopteri > Cypriniformes > Cyprinidae > Spinibarbus > Spinibarbus caldwelli. The sequence continues at coordinate 13,913,354 of CM077258.1, forward strand.
ATGTTTGAAACAATTTGTCTTAACAAACAGTTGGATTTAGATATAGTGAGAAAAAAGGCATAACCGATTAGCTAAAATATTAAATAAATAAACAAATACAAAAGGGTAAAGCAGTGAGAGAAACTTTATGAGTAATGGGTTTCCAATTCTGAGAAAGTCTGCAGGGCTAGGTAGTACTGTGGGCACATATTTTGTGTGGGCCTAGTTATCACTCAGATGTTTTCCCAGAAGACCCTGCAAAGAATTTTGAGTTTCATGTTTGTAGTAAAATACATTTTAGTTTGATCCAAAAACGATCCTCCAATTAGAGTCATTTCTCAGAGGTTTTCCCAGAGGTCCCTATGCAGCATTTGTATTATACAACCATTAGTTTTTGTCATCTAATTTCATTGGACAAGAGTCCTGATATTTCTTTGTTGTTCCAGATACCCTACTTTGGGTTCAGTTGAAACAATTTTCTTGTAAAGTAAACAAAATAACTGGCCACCTTTGTCTAAAATGTGAATTATTTTATATTAACTTACACTAGTAATCAAAATATTGGTGTTGTGTTTTTTATAGAAAAGAAGCACACCAAGGCTGCATTTTTTTGATAAGCAAGTAGTAACAACAATATTGTTAAAGGGGTCATCGGATGCCCATTTTGCACAAGTTGATATGATTCTTTAGGGTCTTAATTAAAAGTCTATAACATACTTTGGTTAAAATTTCTCAATGATAGTGTAAAAAGCACCTTTTTTACCCTGTCAAAATCAGCTTTGTTTTCAGCAAGCCATTTTTTAGTCCATGTTGCTTTAAATGTTAATGAACCCTTATACTCACTTCTGTAGACGAAGCTGGATCACGAATGATTCGCGTGAACATATACGCATTTAGGCAGATCGGGGATCGGCGCATTCCCTTCAAAACGAAAGTAACGTTAATCCTCTGCGTCTTCAGCAGCTCAGATGTCAGGAGTAAATGAGACTGCTATATTCATTATTACATCCAAAAACAAAACACCTCAATCGCTTAATCGGAGACGTTCTTGTCTTCCCCTGCACCGGACTCGACGCAATGACAGACAGCTCTCAGCTCACTCAGGGCAGGTCTAAGGTAAGACGGTCTTGTCAATCAACTATCGTGGGAGCGGCCTGTACAGAACTACATCATTCTGACAGGGCTCTCAGAACGGCCTTATTTGAGAAAGGGGATTTTAAAACAGGGATTTAAAAAAAAACACTGGGTGGATATTTATCATTATAGGATGGATGTGTACACACACTTCCAAAACACATTTATGTTCAAACAACTTGAAAAGTGAATTTTACATCCCATGACCCCTTTAAAATCTTCTGTAACATTACAAATGTCTTTAATGTAACTTTTGATTAGTTTAATGCACCCTTGCAGATTAAAATAATTATATATATATATATATATATATATATATATATATATATATATATATATATATATATATGTATATATATATATGTAAGGTTATAACCTAACCTAATGTTAGTGTAATCTGTTAACAACGCACATCATAAATCCGTCTTTTTAGGCAAGTAAATGGGTGTCACGTCATGAAATGTTTTTAATACGATGGAAACTGTATTTAACGTGATCACAATTTAATAAAAACATTGTAAGTTAAGCCTATTAATTGTAATGATTTAATTTCTCCGGTGAAACAATGAATCAATTATTTTAGAGAAAGCGAGCAGAACAGTATCAATAGAGCTTTTTGAAACTCAGAGTCAGTTAAACCATTGCGTCTCAAAATGATTCACTGTTTCGAAGCGCTCCAATCGGATCACGTATCGCGAATCATTTGATTCAGAAAGGGACTTCAAAGCGCGTTTCTTGAGTCATTTGATTCAGAACGGGACTTCAAAGCGCTTTTCGCGAAACATTTTATCCCCACTGGGGATAAAAATAATTCAGCAGAGGCAGGGATGCATAGACCAGAATCCCCCTAATCTCCCCCTACAAATCGCACCCTAAGTATATATATATATATATATATATATATATATATATATATGTATGTATATACATATATATATACATTTTTTTGTTTGAAAACTTTTGAATGGTAGTATATATACAGAACTGTTTAGAAAACAACAGCACTCTTTCTTGTGTGATATTGCTTCAGCAAAATACACATTAGTTCAATATTTGTTTGCTGTTTATCACTATGTTTTCATTTAGGTTATAAATATGATATGCTGTTTTCCATCATATCAAACAACCTTACAATTTAATTCCAAATGTTTTCAAATTTGGGTAGTTCATCTTAAATGCTAAAAAGAACCAGTTCCAACATACACCGTGTGCCGAATTATTAGGCAAGTTGATATTCTGGTCATAGTTTTTTTCAAGAACATTTTACCAATTCCAAACCACGTCAATTTTAATAACTACTATTGACTTTGCATTTAATCATTTATAAGTGATATATAATTGTCTGTAATTGCTGGAAGTAAAAAAACTCCTAATATTCAGGTGTGCCTAATTATTAGGCAGGTTTTCTTTTACAGATAAAATGAGCCAAAAAAAGAGATTTAACTCAGACTACAAGTCAAAAATTATTAAATGCCCATGAGAAGGATGCAATACTAATGCAATAATAGAATTTGCAAAGTTAGGGCATGATCATTGGGCAGCGAAATGCTCACTGGGTTAGCAGAGTCAGAAAAAACAGGTGTCAATCTCTGCAAGACAGACTTTTCAGGATAGGAGATGGACTAAAAATGAGCTCCTAAAACGTACTGCCAGATTCTGCAAGATAAATTCTTCAAACAGTGGTACAAGAGGATGTGGTGCTGGTCCTTCAAGAGTCACTCAAAGCTTATCTGTCTATAAAGCCTATGAAAAATCAGTCTTAATGTATTTCACAACACTTCAGCATGCTATTCTTATTAAGCGAGGGTCATTTTTTAGGATTTTTTACCCAAGTAAAGTCCCTGAGACTAAATGGTTCCTGATGGTTTCTCACCTAATTCCTCACCTTAATTCTTCATTCTTTTGCAGTCTTTTCTTCTCCACCTGTTTTTTCTGACTCTGCTGACCCAATGAGCATTTCGCTGCCCAATGGTCATGCCTTAACTTTTCAAATTCTATTATTGCATTAGTATTGCATCCTTCTCATGGGCATTTAATAATTTTTTTACTTTTAGTCTGAGATAAATCTCTTTTTTTTTTTGGCTCATTTTATCTGTAAAAGAAAACCTGCCTAATAATTCGGCACACCTGAATATGAGGAGTTTTTGACTTCCAGCCTTCATAGACAATTATATATCACTTATAAATGATTAAATACAAAGTCAATAGTAGTTATTAAGATTGATGTGGTTTGGAATTGGTAAAATGTTCTTGGAAAAAAAATATGACCAGAATATCAACTCGCCTAATAATTCGGCACACGGTGTACATCAATCACCAATCATACATCAATAATGACCAAAAATGTGCTGTTCGTGATTTTTTTGTACTTGTTCAATCTGGAACCTTCTGTTCGAGTCTGCTGCATGACTATCATATGCCAGTCTAATGCATTAGAGACTGACTGACAAAAGGTTGAGTGATCAAAAAGCCATTGGCTGAGCAGAGGTTTGTGTGTGTGTGTGTGTGTAGGTGGCTGGTAGATTGCTTAGTGAAAGGCTACGTTTGTGTGTGTGAGGCTTGTTCTGACGCATGTCCCAAGGAGGTCTGGCAGAGTGAGCAGGCTGTCAGCAGTGAGCAAACTGACATCTCTCCCCCCGCCACCCCGAGAGACAGACAGTACCCACAGACAAACAGAGCACATGTCAGGCTGTGACAACTGCTCGGAGCACTCTTACTTAGCATTCAAGTGAACCCTGTCCCTTTCCTACATTTGTGCATTCTATTTTTGGTCAACTCTGCATCGCATTTCATGCTTGCCAAGCAATATCACCAATGAAAGAGTTTTTATGGCAGCGGGGAAGGTTATTTTGCCACAATTTGAAATGGCTAGCAGCTGTGGAAAGTGTTTAGTTGTTACATTGACTACGGGAGGGTGGCTCTATGTGCGTCATAGACACCGCCGTTTACTTCTTAAAGTGTAATACAGCATCTTAACTAGGCGAGAAGAAACAAAGTGACAAGCAATAAAAGCTCTTCCGTGTTAATCAAAATTTCTGTCCTAACCAGCTGCAACGGTGACAAGTAACACTACATGTTGTCAGTTGCACACAATGAAACCTCACTCCACCAAAATTCAGCTCCTCATGTATGCTAAACCTCAAACATGGACAAACCGCAGAGAGACTGACTGTGGCATTTAAGAAACATCTGCTATCAAATGACAAAACTATGGAAGCCCATTTCTGCCTGAGAGTGAAGTTAATTTGTAACTTTATATCTCACACTTGCGACTTTTTCTTGATTACAAATTTAATGTAATTGCAGCTTTATCAAAACTGTGCCCATATACCTTAAATGTCACCATATCCAAATATGTAACATAATACTTGGCCATTGCAACTTTTTCTTGTAATAATTATCAATGTGATTCTATATCTAGCAATTGCGAGTTTGTTGCTCATAAATGAAATGTGACTTTGTATTTTGCAATATGAATTTATATCTCACAACTGCAACTTTGCTACTTATAATTGTGAATTTATATCTCATAATGTGATTTTATATCTATTGTACCAATTGCGACTTTGTTACTCATAATTCTGACTTTGTATTTTATGATGTGAATTTACAATATATCTCACAACTGCAACTTTGTCACTCATAACTGTAAATGTATATCTTATAATGTGACCTCATATCTACCAATTCCAACTTTATTATGCCTACTCATAATTGTCGGGTCTCGGGTCTGATCACCTGTTCTTTGCTGTCTCTGTGTTCGGGTGATGTGTTGTTGTTGTGTGCGTGGCTTTGTTTTGACAGTTCGCCACGTGCGCATTGTCCACGTGGTTGTGTCCCCGCCCTCCTTGTTTCTCTGCTCGTTAGCTCATCTTGTCTCACACCAGGTTCTTGTTATCTCGTTATCTTCCCCTTTATAGCTCCCTGTGTTTCGCTGTCTTTTGTCAGACTGTTGTGGTTTATTACCATTGCTCTGATTGTCATAGTTCGTATTGTTTACCTGTCCTGTCTTGTCTCGTTCAGGCTCCAGTGCTCGTCGCTGCAAGTTTGTTCTCCTACTCCCCTCTGTGCGCTCAGGTACCCGTGGGCTCTCCTCGGCATCCACCTTCCCTGGGTCTCTGCAGACTCTCTAGCAGATTGTTCAGCCTCTAGCTCGGATTAGCGAGCTGCCTTGCCAGCCTCGTCTCCACTGCCGCGGTCGCAGCTTCTGCCAGCCGTTGTTACCCAACCATCCATGTGGTAGGAGATTCCACGTCCTCACGAACTGTCTGCGGAAGCACTCACTCCTTTTCTGATTATTCTGCTCAATAAAGCCTCTGTTGTACCTACATCTGAATCCAGCCTATTTCCTGACATAACAGTCTGACCAGCTATGGATTCAGCGGGATCAGATCTGCTTCGTCCTGCTCTCGTGCAACAGGGAGTTTTGCTGTGTCAGCATTCTACCCAGCTCAACACCACAGCTCAGGAGGTGGACGCTCTTAATGCCTGAGTCACTGAGCTCCTCACGCGGGTCGATGATCTTCAGTGGGAGGCTGCTAACCATGGTCCCGTCCTCTGCGCTGGTATTCCTCCTGAGCCTGAGCCTCATGCCAACAATCCACCGGTTTACGATGGCGATCCGAATGCCTGCCAAGCCTTTCTCTCCCAGTGCTCTCTGGTGTTTTCACTACAGCCTCGACGTTACGCCACTGAAGAGGCTAAAGTGGCATACGTTCTCACTCTTCTCTAGGGCCGCGCCCGCGAATGGGGAATTGCCATATGGAGATCTCGGGCTCCCTGCTGTGCTACTTTTGTGGATTTTCGCCAAGAGATGGTGAAGCTGTTCGACCGATCAGCCCAGGGAGATGAGGCGGCGGCTCAGTTGTCTCGTTTGTCTCAGAAGAAAAGCTCTGTTACCGATTATGCTATACAGTTTCAGACTCTAGCAGTGGCTTGCGGCTGGAATGAGGGTGCGCTACGTGCTCGCTTTCTCGAGGGGCCATTGCTGACGAACTAGCTGCTGTGGATCTTCCTCGGGAGCTGGATAATTTGATCAGTCTCGTTCTCCATGTGGAGGGCTGTCTCAACTGCCGCCGCCAATGCCGTCAATCTACTACTCTGTGGCGCCACCTGGAGTCTCCTTCTCCCGATGCCGCGAGTTCTCAGTCAGCTGATGTTGAGCCCATGCAGCTGGGTCGTCTCTGGCTAACGCCGCAGCAGAGACAGGAGCGTTTAACCCAGGTATTATGTCTTTACTGCGGCAAGGCTGGCCACTTCGTTCTTCAGTGCCCGTTAAAAGTCAAGGCCCACCAGTGAAACGGAGAGTCCTGGTGGGCACCTTTCCCTGTTCAAACTCTCCAGCAATGCACACTCAGCTGCCCTTTCGACTCTCCTTCCAGGGGAATTCACACACTGGTCATGCCCTTCTGGATTTGGGAGCTGAGGGGAATTTCCTGGATTCTGCCTCGGCTCACAAATGGAACATCCTGACCATCCTCCTGGCCAAACTCATTACGGCGTGGTCACTAGCGGGCAATCCCCTTACCACTATTACTCACGTCACACCTTGTGTAAGCCTTTCCCTTTCTGGTAACCATTGTGAGGAGATCGAACTGTTAATTATTGACTCCCCTAAGGCCCCGTTAATTTTAGGACTTCCATGGTTGCTACAGCACAACCCACATATTGACTGGTTCAATAATTCTATTTTAGCCTGGAGTCAGTCTTGTCATGTGTCATGTTTAGATGCTGCCTTTCCTGCTGTCTCTGTGTCTTGTGTTTCGCAGCATCCCGGCGGAGTACTGCGATCTTCGTGCAGTTTTCAGTAAGTCCCAGGCCACCTCGCTTCCTCCGCATCGTCCCTACAACTGTGCCATAGATCTTCTCCCAAGCCCTTCTCTGCCTAAGGGTTGTTTATATTCCCTTTCCGGTCCTGAAAGAGAGGCCATGGACAGGTATATACGTGAATCACTACAGGCTGGGCACATTCGCCATTCCTCTTCTCCCGCTGGCGCGGGATTTTTCTTCGTTCAGAAGAAAGATGGCACCCTAGGTCCTTGTATTGATTACAGAGGTTTGAATGACATTACGGTAAAGAACAGGTACCCCCTACCTCTAATGTCTTCTGCTTTTGAATTGTTGCAGGGAGCTTGGGTCTTCACCAAATTAGACCTCCGCAACGCCTTCCATCTGGTGCGCATTCGGGAGGGGGATGAGTGGAAGACGGCATTCAACACCCCCTCGGGACACTACGAGTATCTGGTTCTTCCGTTTCGTCTTACCAATGCTCCGGCCGTTTTCCAGGGTCTCGTCAATAGCGTTCTGGGTGACATGATTAATCAATTTGTCTTTGTGCATTTGGATGATATTCTGATTTTCTCCCCTTCTCTCCAATTACACACCCAGCTCGTTAGACAGGTCCTCCAGCGTCTATTAGAGAACCAGTTATTTGTCAAAGCGGAGAAGTACAAATTCTATGCCGAGTCAGTTACGTTCCTTGGCCACATCATCTCTACCAGGGGGATCAAACCAGACCCTGCTAATATAGAGGCTGTCGCCAAGTGGCCCGTCTCTGACTCCTGTAAGGCTCTCCAGCGTTTCCTGGGTTTTGCCAACTTTTATCGGCGATACATCAGGAATTTTGGTCAGATCGCTGCACCGCTCACAGCGTTAACCTCCACCAAGGTGTCCTTCAGGTGGAACCAGGATGCTCAGGTAGCCTTTGATACCTTAAAGTCCCGTTTTGTCTCTGCACCTGTTCTGTTGGTGCCACATCCTGAGTCCCAGTTCATTGTCGAGGTTGACGCATCAGACGTTGGGATTGGCGCAGTTCTATCTCACGTTCTATCTCAGTTCCCACCACGACGGGAAGGTGCACCCGTGTGCATTCTTCTCTCACCGCCTCAGGCCTGCAGAACGTAACTATGACATTGGCAATAGAGAACTGTTGGCATTGAGATTGGCCTTGGGCGAGTGGCGTCACTGGTTGGAGGGGTCAGCACAGCCCTTCTTGGTCTGGACAGATCACAAGAATCTTGAATATATCCGTTCGGCCAAGAGGCTGAGCTCGCGTCAGGCCCGCTGGGCGCTCTTCTTTGGCCCATTCAACTTCACCCTCTCGTACCGGCCGGGGTCCAAAAATGTCAAGCCCGATGCTCTCTCGCGTCTGTTCGGGGCCCCAGAGGGGGAGCTTACGGCCAAAGCCATCCTTCCTGAAGGGGTGGTGGTCGGGGCTCTCTCCTGGGGTATGGAGCGGCGAGTAGAGGAGGCCGGTCGAGGGGTGCAAGTGCCAGGGGAGTGCCCGGCGGGCAGGTTGCCGGTGCCGGCTGCGCTGTGCCCTGAATTCCTTCAGTGGGGTCATGCGTCCAGGCTGGTCTGCCATCCAGGGATTCGGGGAACGTTGTTTGCTATCCGTCAGCGCTTCTGGTGGCCCACACTGGCCGCGGATGTCAGACAGATTGTGTTGGTCTGCCCCACTTGCGCCCAATGTAAGCCTGTGAATCGCCCTCCTGATGGTCTGCTTCGTCCTCTTCCCATTCCTTCCCGTCCATGGTCACACATCGCCCTTTATTTTATCTCTGGGCTTCCTCCATCGAAGGGTAACACTGTGATTCTCACTGTGGTGGATCGCTTTTCCAAAGCGGTTCATTTCATTCCCCTGCCCAAATTTCCCTCCGTCCGGGAGACCACCCAGCTGATGGTGGATCATGTGTTCCATCTCCATGGTTTGCCGGGTGACGTGGTTTCAGATAGGGGTCCTCAGCTCGCCTCCCGGTTTTGGAAAGAATTTTGTAGACAGATCGGAGCCTCTGCGAGTCTGTCTTCTGGTTTCCATCTTCAGACCAATGGGCAATGCGAGCGGGACAACCAGGATCTCGAAAGAATGCTCCGCTGTCTGACATCCAACAATCCGAGTTCCTGGTGCCAACAGCTCTCTTGGATCGAATACGCTCGTAACTCCCTTCCAGTGACGGCTTCAGGTATGTCCCATTTTGAGTCTTCTATAGGTTATGAACCGCCTCTGTTTCCATCACAGGAACCCGATGCTGCGGTTCCGTCTGCCCTGGCTTTCGTTCAGCGCTGCCGTCGCACCTGGGAGAAAGTCAGGAGGGTTTTGGTCCGAACCTCATGGCGAACCAAAGCAGCAGCCCATCGTCGCCGGTCCTCTCCTCCGACCTATGTGTGTGGTCAACGGGTATGGCTTTCTACCAAGGATCTGCCTCTCCGGGCACCTTCTTGTAAGCTGGCACCCAGATTCACTGGGCCATACCGCGTCACCAGGGTGGTTAATCCGGTGGCTGTCAGGCTCGGGTTCACCCTGTGTTTCATGTCTCTAGGGTAAAACCTGTGTTTTCTTCTCCCCTTAACCCTGCTGGCGATCGACCCACCCTATACGGTTAGGAGATTACTCGGAGGACTTCCGTCGGCGACGAGGTAGGCCTCCTCCTGGGGCGCCTGGTGTCTTTTGTCAAGACTGTTGTGGTTTATTACCATTGCTCTGACTGCCATAGTTCGTATTGTTTACCTGTCCTGTCCTGTCTTGTCTCATTCAGGCTCCAGTGCTCGTAGCTGCAAGTTTGTTCTCCTGCTCCCCTCTGTGCGCTCAGGTACCCGTGGGCTCTCCTCGGCATCCACCTTCCCTGGCTCTCTGCGGACTCTCTAGCGAATTGTTCAGCCTCTCACTCGGATTAGTGAGCTGCCTTGCCGGCCTCGTCTCCACTGCCGTGGTTGCGGCTTCTGCCAGCCGTTGTTACCCACCCATTCGTGTGGTAGGAGATTCCACGTCCTCATGAACTGTCCGCGGAAGCGCTCACACCTTTTCTGATTATTCTACTTAATAAAGCCTCTGTTGTACCCGCATCTCAATCCAGCCTATTTCCTGACACAAAATTGTGACTTTATATGCCATAATAAGACTTTATATCTTGCAAATGTGACTTTATTACTCATAATTGTAAATTTATATCTTACAATGTGACTTTATTTCGACCAATTCCAACTTTGTTACACATAATTGTGACTTTATATACCATAATATGACTTTATATCTCGCAATTGCGACTCTGTTACTCATAATTGTGACTTTATATACCATAATATGACTTTATATCTCGCAAATGTGACTTTATTGCTCTTAACTGTGACTTTATATATCGGAATTGAGAATATATATTGTACAGTGTGACTTCATATCTCACAATGTGCCTGTTTATTATTTATAACTTTCTTTTTTCTTTTTTACTCTGAGGCGGAAACAAGCTTCGGTACAATTTCCTCAAGTTCCTCAAGGAAAACCATAAAAGGGCCATCTGGAATACACTACGCAGTGTGTTCCAAGTGCGAGAAAGTGTGCAAACACACACTGTTCTGATTGGCAGTGGTTTTATATTTTTGCTTTCAGCACAGACAGAAAAATTGCTTGTCGGTGGAATCTTGCCGCATCACGTCTGCTTTAGGACAGTGTTTTTAAAAACAGTTGCACTAAAACAATATAACTCAAGTTAAAATCCTTGCTCTAATACAATCATCTGAGAATCTGTGGTCATTTCAGTATAAAACAATGCTATAAAAACAAGAGCTTGACCTTCACACAAATGAGGAAAAGCTTTTATAGCCTCTCAAAAGCCTCATTTATCTTATTTTCTCTCTTCATTGCTTCCAGTTCTGAATAAATGTTATTACAGTGTGTGTGTGTGTTGGATACTTACCATCCTCAACTTCATACTCTCTGTCAGTCCAGTCTTGGCCTGCTATCCTCCATTCAGCCTTGTACTTGAGGATAGGCACTCCTCCACTGGAGGCAGGCTCATCAAACTCCACCATTGCTGTGCTGGAATACGGCTCCACACGCTCGATAGAGGGGGCCGAAGGCACATCTAGAGAACACACACACACACGTACTTATAAGCACACACTGGAAGAAAACTGGCGTACTGCTCTGCACACACATGCAGGGCACCACAAAAACGTGAGTGAGGCAATAGACAAACTGAAACAATGAAAAATTGTTATGGGCTTGGGGAATGGTTCACCAAGGGAACTGTTATTGCGGTGGCCAGTACAGTTTTTCCCTGAAGCACGAGTAAAATATCTTTCAGACAAACCAAGATTTTGTTTAAAGTGGTCGTATCATGAGGAATCAAATTTTCCTTGAACTTCTGAGATGAAAGAGTTTGATTTACTATGAAAACATACTGTAACTTTCAGAAAAAAAGCAATCTCTAGGAACAAAGCTGCAAAAATGGCTTGTTCTAACCTTCTCCAACCTTCGTATATCAGACAGATACATCAATACGAAAATTACTGTTTTCAAACGCTCCCCCAAACAGTTTGCAGTTCTGTCTGGTGCCACTAGAGGCACCGCAATTCCACATTCTACTTTAAATGAGGGAAGTTTGCCAAAACTTGAGCTGGCCCTGAGCATATCTACTGTTTGTATATCCTCCCGAGGGACCCCAAAATTAGAAACACGAATCTGATATTTATTTGTGACCAGCTTCCTGATCATTTAAGTCCTTATTAAGATCTTAACATTTAATTTCATTGTGGATTGTTTCATAATCCTGTTAGAATGTAATGAAGGCTTTGCAAAGAAGCTGTTTTCGAAGGATGAGTCATCTATAGACTGTATTGAATGCAAACAGCAAACCCACAGCACACGTCTTCTCATTTCCCATGCAAAATGTGTTTTTATAAAAGTCTTAAAGGCACAGTAGCAAAAAATAAACCTTCTGTTCAATGCAACAAGTCAGAACTGTGATAAAAAATAGCTTTTGTTACAAAAAGATTTACAACAACATAATCCATCCTCGGTGGGAAAATACATTTATATATATATATATATATATATATATATATATATATATATATAATTACCCGCCTTCCCTCACAGAACAGACTTACTCAGTAAAACTCACTTTTAAACAAATGAGACTTTATCGCACAATAAAAAGTGTGGTGGCTCTAAAGCCTGTGAGATAGAAAAGAGGCGTCACTTCTGCACTGCCTCATCGCATTGAGACTAAATAATCACCTCACTGCCTTCCACACCATTTCACATCTGCCCCACTTTACAGAGCACCAAAAATATCAGAGGCAGCGTCGCATTTAACCGTCGAATCTGCAGCTTGAAAATTATACCCTGCTGTTTTTATTACCCAAGAGTCTCAGCCTAAAAAATACGAGCGCAGGCTCTGATCTGGAGCTAAAACATCTCTGTCTGGGGGAGATTTACCTTTCGCATACCTGGTGGATTATGAATTGGTAGCAAGGGGGATTTTAGAAGTGTTTTTTTCTGTGTTAAGACACCATTTGTGAGAAAGGATGTGTGAATAGCTAATTAGAACCTTTGAATGACAATTTGTGCTTGATTCATGTTCACCATAAATGTAAAGTAGTTGCTATTTTTGTACATCATTCTCTAAACATTCACAAACCTGCTTGAACCAAAATGAATTCCTTTGACTCTGTGCCGATGACATTTGTTGCCGTACAGTTGTAACTGCCAAAGTCATTCTGGGACTCCGGAGTGACCTGTCAGAGAAAAAAAAAAGCCACGTCAAGGCACTGCCTCTCTTCTGACCTAGCTAGCATGACATAGACATTAGCTGGTTAAGGGAAGCTATTTGCCATGGCAATGACAGTGATCTCCTATTCTGCACTGCTGGCATTCACCTCGCTCGATAATTATTGAATGAATCGTACTGTCTCCATTAGCTCCAACAGCTTAGTAAAATGTGCCATGGGAACAGGGACAGAGAACATTTCAAACTTCACAGAACAGTCAAAAACAACCTCTCATGCAGTGCTGAACCGCTTATTTAAAGCCCCCTCACTGAGAACCATGAGACGAAGCCCCGCCCACAAGTGGTGACATCATGTGCAAGCACATTGCTGATTTGTCATTTAGAAAGTGTAAATCTGAGGTCCTATAAAGAGTCAACAACAGTTTAGTGTTGAAAGTTTGAAACCAGTAAAAATAGTAAATATTTAAATTTAAAAAAAATATTTAAAATATGTAAATATTTGACTGTGACAAAGGAAAGCATTTCTAGAATGGGGTTCTGATCAAAAAAGTGTTCCTACAATGTTCTAAAAACACATTTTGGGGGAAATTTTATTATTATTTGCTTTACTCTACGAAATAGTGTTGTTTAAACTCTCTGAATGTTTCATCAGTATGCTAGAGTTATTCTGATGTGCTAAAAGAACGTCAGGAAATGTATGAAATGTGTGTGTAGACAAGTAAAGCTATTTTAGAGACCCTACATCCTAGCTTCTAAGAAGATGATTTGCACTGAATACTTAGAATCACATATAGGGGACATAGTTAGATACCTTAAATGGACACATATGTTGAATATGCATTATGATTGGATGAGATAGAAGCAGAGTCAAGACATTTTTTCTTGTTTGCACTTTGCAGCCAATCTGTATGACTTTTGACCATTTCTTGCAAGAAATAAAAATTCAAAAGACTTTCTGCCTCTTGCCTTATTGAAACAGAAAATTGCCGCGGCACACATGTAAACTGAAATAGGCTCCTGGAGCATCTTTGCTTCATCTCTGCTACATCATGTAAATCTGTGCATATTGTATTTGATTAGCTGTGCTCAATAATCATCAATAATCAATTTCCTGCGGTTCTAATATTATGCAGACTTTACGTGGTATTAAAAAGTCAAGTTGTTCAGATGCAAATTTACTATTATATAGAAAGCTCATAATGCTGTGATCTGATCTCAAAAGGTTTCGACAGTTTGCTTTCAAATTAACAAAATGTATTTTTTTTTTGTACTTAGATGCAACAAATTAAACATTACAATCTGTGCTTTTGCAAGACTCCAAAAACAATATGCTCCATGTGGGTCATTCACAATGCGTCGTTATACAGAAAGCAACTTAATTATCGTAATTAATGTTATCGGCCAGTAATGTGAAAACAAAATCAAAAAGTCAAGCGACTGGAGAACTAAAATGACTTGAATTATTCTACTACACAATAAAAACAAGTCATTATATTCTCAGCACTTGTGGGCTGATAAGGGTGGGTAGATGTGTGTATCAGCTCTATTTTGTACATAAATGAAGAACATAGGTTACTGGAAAGAAAAAACAGTAATTACTGTGTTTTCTCAATGCAGTATCGACAGCCATGATTTAATATCAAATGCTACAGCGTGCTGAAGTATACTGAAAATGAGCTCAGAAGGCAATTATTAGTGTCAAACACGACTTTAGTGTTGAAACATTAATGAGGGGGCATCTAAAGGCTGATGGTCTTGAGCGGTGATGCCGTACCTCTAGGAAGCTGGCAGCAGGAGTGCTGTAGATCTTGACGTTGGTGGTATTAGCGCTAGGCAACAGCTGGCCATCACGGAACCACCAAACGGAGGCGCCCGGGTGAGCGAGGGCCTCGCAGGTGATGTTAGCCGGATTACCCTCCCAAGTGAACACCGCTGCAGGGCCTTGGATCTTTGGAGCATCTGTAATTATACACAGTGTCAGCCAAGTGCAACCAACACATGGACTGTTCCAGAGAAAGACCTTGGGGCAAAAAATATGACGGCTTCCAGCTGGCATACATTACCCATCATCCCCTTAACCATCTTTCAGAATTGCAATATCTGATATCTGCTCTATTGTCTGTTGTGATTGTTGCCCCCCTGATGTTCACTTCGGCTAACTACACTTTCCACTCCAGGATTGATACATGCAGTAGAGTCATCACATTTCCCATAAAGCTGGTCTGATAAGACACATATCCACTCAAATCTTATCGCTATCTCAGGACCACAGGCTGCAACACTGCTGCCGAGATAATGTCAGCACCCCAAAACATAATGTCTCTCTTTTGGTTGAAACGGCCAATGAAATCTTATCACAGCAATGGCTGAAATGAATATTGGCAAATTTAGGGCTTGAAATGATTTATGATTTCATGTGCGATTTTAGGAGAACACGTTCTTACCGTGTTGATGTAAGTAAACAGTGAAAGTCTGCATAAAGATACTGATTTCAAATAGCTAGAATAAACTCTTTCCAACTGGCTGCCAGCCTGAGACTTCATTTTTACTATGAGGCTGAGCTCAATTTCAATAAAAGAACACATAAACAACCAAGCGAAAGAAAAAATGCATTTATATGTAAACTTGAAGTAAAAGGAGGGAAATAAAAGAAATGTACAGGCATGCAAAACAGAACGGGAGACTCTAACCCAAACCGTAAGTGTCTGAGCATGGGAGTGAACAATCTCATCTAGGATCATTTGAAGCAGACAAAGCACCTTTTCTTATCGCTAATTACTGCGAAACGCTCCGTGCACTCAACCAAGAAGCTGATTACTCACAAGCCGGGCTGTGGCAAACTGCATTTCCACACAATTTCTATCAATTGCACATTGTGATGATATCTCAGGAACGGGAGAAGATTTTTAGGGCAAGAAAAATTAATCCAATTAGACTTTCATTGCACTTCAAGCTTCACTCCCTCCCACTTTTCTGAATTAGATTGTGGGAATGCTTAAAAATGCGCAAGAAGATGAAAATAACTTTAAAGCTAGCTTTACTGTAATTCTCTACCTGGCAAATGGCACAAAAGTGCACTCAGCCAACTGCAGTAAACATAATCTGATAAAATAAGTATTTGCTCTCAAAATTGAGTTGTAAGAATGTGAAGATGGCAGTATTTCATTTCATATGAAGAGCTCTGAATGTAAGAAATAAGCCCAAAAGCTATAAAACACATTTGAGTATATGGCACTGTGATTTGAACTGAGCTTTTGGTGGAAAGCAAGTTTAATTTGTTTGAAACAGACGTATAAAAAAGCCCTCAAACCAGCAATTTCTTCAAAAATAATTTCTGTTGTTAAACTGCTATATACTCAAAAAAGAAGAAAAAATACTGATTGTTTCATAAAAAACGTGAATAACATATCAATACTCTACGCTGGTTCATGCAGGTCTGCTGGATTTAACTGATGGATTTACTGTTCACTTGCAAAAATTAGCCGTTTTAGTTTCTGGCAAACGATAAAGTCTTAATAATTAAGTTAGTTAAGACCCTGGTGGTCTTATTCTTGGGTCCAGCATCCATTTCCTGCTGTTTTAGTAGCCAACAAAAGCTAGTAGCTGACAAAGATCAAAAGGAACATTGATAAATCACAATCTGTCCACTTCATTGAGCTTTGACACATTTGCCCTGAATACAACAAGACAAATAACCTACAAAGGACAAAGAGAGAAGTTTGTGGTTTGGCTTACAGCGCACTTCCAGGTACATGCTCTGGATGTCCTGACCAATGGAGTTGCGGGCAGTGCAGAGGTACTGGCCGGCATCGGTGAACTGCACATATTTCAGAGTCAGAGAGGACACACGGGCATCGCTGCGCACGATCACGTTACCATCCAGACTCTAGAAAAAGAGAAAGAGAGTGGGAGTAAGAAAAAGATATGTCAAATACAAGTATACAAATACGCTACAGTTCAAAAGTTTGGGATCAGAGAGATTTTTAATGTTTTTTTTTTAAGTCTCTTATGCTCATCAAAGTTGCATTTATTTGATCAAAATACAGAAAAAACAGTAATAGTATGAAATATTATTGCAATTTAAAACAATGTTTTACGATTTTAATATACTTTAAAGCATAATTTATTCCTGTGATGCAAAGCTAAATTTTCAGCATCATTACTCCAGTCTTCAGTGTCACATGATCCTTCAGAAATCATTCTAACATGCTGATTTATTATCAATATTGGAAACAATTTTTGCTGTGAACCTGTGATATATTTTTCAGGATTATTTGATCAATAAAAAGTAAAACAGAACAACATTTATGTAAAAAAGAAATGTAATATTAAAATTAATTAATTATATATATATATATATATATATATATATATATATATATAATGATGTGTTAATTAAATAAAGTAAAAAGTGACGGTAAAGACTTTTGTTAGTAAATATTTCTATTTTGAATAAATGCTGTTCTTTTAAACTTTTTATTAATCAAAGAATCCTGAAAAAAGTATCACAGGTTCCAAAAAATATTAGGCAGCAAAAACTGTTTCCAACATTGATAATAAGCCACAATAGAATGATTTCTGAAGGATCATGTGACAATGAAGACTGGAGTAACTGATGATGAAAATTCAGCTTTGCATCACATGAATAAATTATATTTTACAGTATATTAAAATAAAAAACCTTTATTTTAAATTGTAATAACATTTCACAATATTACTGATTTACAATATTCTGTATTTTTGATCAAATAAATGGATCCTTGATGATCAGAAGAAACATCTTTAAAAAACATTAAAATCTTACTGATCCCAAAATTTTGAACGCCAATGTATATTAGTCGAAGGTAAACCTAAATGCCAGTGCTAGGGGAACAAGGTGGTCCTTAAAGTGAAATTTCGCCAAAAAATGAATATATTATCATTATTGACTCAGCCTCATGTTGCTGCAAACCTGTATGATTTTCTTATAGAGTATGAAAAACAAAAGACTACATTCTGACAACTTTTATATGTTCCAGACCTAAATTTAAGATTCTCAAAGAAAATCTTGACATCCACATCCACACGTCCATTTGTGAATCTGAATCAATTGATTCACCAAAGAGATCTGACTCAAAAGAATGATTCAATCAAACCAAGTCAAGGTTTTCTTGTGAAAAACAACTTTAGATCAGTCATACAGATTTGGAAAGACATGAGGGTGAGCAGATGATGACCTATTTTGTTTCATCGTTGGAAAACAATCCAGTTTTTTTTTTTATGTCATTCCTGCACACAACTACAGACACCAGTTGAAGGGACAGCATGTCTTTGTGTTTCAGGCTCTGTCTGGGGCTCAGGGGGGTATTTTAGGAGACAGTGAGCCAGGGATCAATAATGAAGTGGACCACACAGCAGAGGCCACTTTAAAGCCTTTTCTCCTCAAAGCCTGTTTGAACAGTACAGCTGGGACAATCTGCTAACAGTTTTACTCCTGGCTCCATCCCGCACACATGCGCACGCTCTTTAGCTTGTACTGTGTTTACTCTGCTGCCCATCTCTTGTTAC
Organism: Spinibarbus caldwelli; assembly: GCA_039654775.1. Taxonomy (NCBI): domain Eukaryota; kingdom Metazoa; phylum Chordata; class Actinopteri; order Cypriniformes; family Cyprinidae; genus Spinibarbus; species Spinibarbus caldwelli. The sequence continues at coordinate 13,931,521 of CM077258.1, forward strand.
TATGGTGATCTGAGATCCTAAGGTTGGAGGGGCTTTGAATTCAGCAATCAATGCTAGTTCCAGCTGTTACAATGAAACGCCGGCATGTTTTTCATCACTGCTCTGTGTTGTTTGCATTTCAAAGCATTTCTTGCTAGTTTTCTTGGTTGTTTCACTAGTTTTCAAAAGCAACTAAAAGGCCCTTCAGATCAGCTTCCGAAAGGAGCAAATTCACATCATTAACCCTTGATTACACATGCGTAGCTGACATGAAATACTTTTGAAAAGTTCAAATACTGTGCCGTGACACGCAAAAAATATTTTCTACAACATTTTGCTAATTCTTCCTTATTTCTTAAACATGCAGCTTTTATTAGCTCATGCTAATTGAGAAACCACATGGAATATTTGTCAGGCCCGTCGCCAAGGTAGGTCCCAGCCACAGCCATATCACCCTGCAGCCCAAGACTGGTTGCCCACTGAAGCTAAGTAGGGTTGAGCCTGGTCAGTACCTGGATGGGAGACCTCCTGGGAAAACTAGGTTGCTGTTGGAAGAGGTGTTAGTGAGGCCAGCAGGGGGTGCTCACCCTGCAGTCTGTGTGGGTCCTAACGTCCCAGCATAGTGACGGGGACACTGTACAGTCAAAAAGCACCGTCTTTCGGATGAGACTTTAAACCGAGGTCCTGATTCTCTGTGGTCATTAAAAATCCCAGGATGTCTTTCGACAAAGAGTAGGGGTGTAACCCCGGTGTCCTGGCCAAATTCCCTCCACTGGCCCCTGTCTATCATGGCCTCCTAATAATCCCCATCCACTGAATTGGCTCTCTCTCTCTCTCCTCTCCACCTGTAGCTGGTGTGTGGTGAGCGCACTGGCGCCGTTGTGCTGTGATTGCCGTCGCATCATCCAAGTAGATGCTGCACACTGGTGGTGGTATGATTGTAAAGTGCTTTGGGTGTATAGCAATACATAATAAAATGCTATATAAATGCTTCATTCATTCATTCAAGTGACTGGACAGGCCCCCCTGCACATGATCACGAGCGAACTTACTATTGAGAATGAAAAGCATTCATTGTACTGATCTAGAATTAAATATTGCCAAACAAATCATTTAGCTCAAAGGACCACTAATCTCTACAACGGTAAATTAACAGGAAGCTAATAGCTCAGTGTTTCCATCCACCTATTTTTATGCACATTTTGGTATATCACATAAAAACGCTGGATGAAACGCCAAGATGCGCATAGGTACATTCTAAAAATGCGCGTAAAAAAACTTATGCACTCAACTAAGTAGGTTAAAATTCTTATCCGGTAAGAAAACATGCGCATAAACTACAATGGAAACACTTTTACCGAATAAATCCCTTAATGCGCATCAATGGGACAGTATAACTGGACCGACCAACGGACTGATCTCTTTGGACAGCATCTGAAATGCTAGTTTTGTCATTCTAAAATGCTTGAGCAAAGTCTCGTCAAAGTGCTTCTATAATTAACTCCCAGATTTGCGTTCCCAAACAGCACGCTCCGAAAATAAGATAACATGACACGCCTTTCGTCTGCACGCTCTGAAGCTCGTAATTTATTTTATACAAAAAATAATCATATAACGTTAGGCCTTCTCCTACTGCAGCAAATTTAATTTATCTTCGTGATATTTAGCGCAAATTAATCAGAGTGACGATTTTGTTCTCTTCGACTCACTAGATGGAAACGGTGCTTTATTTACAAATGTTTTATGCGTTATTCCAATTTTGCGCATAAGTTTAATTCGTAACTTTGGATGGAAACATAGGCTAAAAACTAAGCGATCACGCCGGAGCCTCTCATGGGAAATATTTGTATTCGTGCCGAATGGGAGATGTATAGGTGCGTTTCAATTTAAACTCTTTAAATTCGTTTTGGTTAGAATTTTATATGTTGTTTATAACGAATACAATTACAATTTGTGTTTTATTTTGTAATTTGTCTATTTCTTAAATAAATTAGTTTTGGTTAGACTTTTAGGCTATATGTTGTTTATAACGAATGGCATTAAAATTTGTGTTTTATTTTATAATTCGTCTGTTTCTTATATAAATTCGTTTTGGTTAGACTTTTGTATGTTGTTTATGCCATTATAATTTGTGATTTATTTAGTCATTTGTATATATATTTGTACTATAATTTTATAGCTGCTCATATTTTCAGATTTTTATGTTCCTCTGACTACCATCAAATTTAAAGGATTTGTTGACAACTTCTGTTTTTTCTCTCAACACAATTTTGTCTGATATGTGTATAGCAGATTCTTTTCCCCCTAAATTCATTGTTTTTAAATGTTTCAATGTTTTAAAATTAGCTTCAAAAATTTACAAATTACTTTATTGCATGCTTTTAACTAGGAACTTTTAACTATAACTTTATTGGGAAGTTGTAAGACATTGTCATGTAAAACATTGTCATTAATTCATTGTATTCCCATTTCTAATACAGACGGCAGAAAATAGTTTTAGTGTACCATAGTGTAGCATGATGTAGCCTATAGATAAATCATATAAGACAGTTAACATAGCCTAAGTGATTCCTTATAAAAATCTCCTTTTGCTCAGCTGATTGTTGTTCAACTGTAAAAACACACTGTAAACTGAAACTTTTTTTTTTTTTTAAATCAGTTTTAATATAGAACTTTATTCAAGTTATAAAGTTCAACATATACTAAATGTAGAACTTCTATTTAAGTTATAATACAGGCTGTTATTGTTTTGGTGAATGTCTGTTTCTGATATCATAAAAAGTGTGCCCTCCTATGAAAACGAAATGCCCTCCCATTGAAGATTTTCTGGCGACGGCCCTGATATTTGTACTTTCCAAATTTCATTTGCTACATCACATGACCATTTAAAATGAAGTGAAGTGAAACAAAATTTAAAAAGGAAATTATTAAAGAACCTACTGAAGCTGTAAGATGCCACAAATAAAATTCTTTTGTCATGAATTTTTTTTTATTGTAAATACCTAATTGATATAATATTTCTTATATATAAGAAATTTCATATAATATACATATGAAGAGTTCAGATGCAAATCTCCATTTTAACCTTGTTGTGCAAAATAAAAGACAAAACCTTCTCCTTATTTATTATGAATTATATATGAAGAGTTCAGATGCAAAAGCCTCTAAGTGCCGTTTGAAATTTTCTTCTAAAATGAGCATGTTTCTTAGGCTATGTTTATGATCAGTTATTTCATTGAAAGAACCTATTCATTGCCATTAAATTGAAAATTACTGAACCTTCACATAGGAGCCTGATAAAAATGTTAATTTTAGAAGAAAATTTAAAACGGCACTTAGAGGCTTTTGCATCTGAACTCTTCATATATAATTCATAATAAATAAGGAGAAGGTTTTGTCTTTTATTTTGCACCACAAGGTTAAAACGGAGATCTCTCAAGCGGTGTTCATTTAATCAAGAAATGTGTCCTTCAACATATCTTATTGCAAATTAATATTAACTAATATTAAACTGATCTTAACATTATGTTTTTTTACTTTGAGGCAGTATATACAGCATGTATGCATATACATACACACATAAATTTTTACCTTGAGGCAAAATATTTTATATTTTTAAATATATTCTTTATTTATTATTCCATATACAGTATACACATACATTTGGTTCTCCATTTAATTGGTTACACATTTACAATCAAGCACCTTGTAAACGAAACTGAAATAGCTTTTGCGTCAACTCTCCATATGTTACCCATACATTAGTGACTGACACATGTGGGTTCGACTTAGTGATCTTCAAAAGAAGAAATCAAACGGAAATCCACAGATTAATGACACTCATGTAATTTACAAGAAAATTAATTGACTGAGTAAATCTGACTTGCATAATGTGACCCATGTTAATCAGAGAGTGCAGCCTCTTCCATGACACGTTTAAATAGATTTATTAGTCATGCCAGCTGACACCATATTACTCATTTAACAAATACAACTCCTGAGCTGAAGCCACCGGCCATGATATTCACATGAATACCCATTCCCATTCAATACGAACGGACATTTAGAGAAAAAAAGTGTAGCTGTCACAGTCTGATATTAACAATAAGCACTGCTGACATTCACAAGCAGTATTCAGTGCAGCAGAATGAATAAAATAAGCCCAGGAGAGCCGGATGCGCTCTACATTTTTCGTGCTTAGCGAAGCGTACTTTGTTTTACCTGCACTACAATGTTGCTATCGCATGTACATGCATACTGAATGAAATATGGGATGCTGTTTTGAGCATCAAATAACTCACCGCAAACTGCTCAGTGTATGATTCACATTTTTCTTTAAGTGAAGGCACTGCAAAATGTGAACATTAGCGTGCACCTTTCATCAGTGCCACAGACGGTCCCCGACAGTGTGCGAAGACAGCCGGGAAATAAGATGTTTCTGAAACCTGCAGTGGCACTTCATTTATAAAGTGCCTGTTCAATGGTCAGTGAGAAATTTGACTGCGGAGCGGAATGGAGTGTACGCGGCGCTGAAATCCAATCAATTCACAAACTTGATTTAAGGTGTGGTGGCTTAGTCACGATCTGAGGGATTGAGTGCTTTAAGTAACAACCAGGGTCTCGACTTTAAATTCCATCCTGCTTGTGCCTCACGTTCAGAGGGCTGTTAGTATGCAGAGCTGTCGAGCGAGTCCCCTCCCGTTGCATAGTAATTGACAGTAAGCCGCATATGCAGAGTCTCTCCTGTTTTATGTGCGTACGTAGGGTCAGTCGCATATAAACCTTCACGATTTCTTTGAACGTTAACCTTGAACGCTTCTGGCAAATCACTTTGCGCCTCTACCTCCTTGTCTGTTGTCAAATTTAGCAGAAAACAGTAGGGAGGGAGAGACAGAGAACATTTCGGCTTAGGTTTCAGCACTGAAATGCAATCACTGGCCTGTACACATCTTATCTCACCTAATAGAGAACGTAGGAAGCCCCATTCTGCCCATCTGTTTCTCCTGAAAGAGCAGGCAACCAACGGTGGAACAAAATCAGAGCTCACATTCAAGGTCTCCTGCATGAAAGAAAGGGATTTCTTCTTTTCCCTCGGGAGAAAATAGTAGGTGACGGATATCATATTGTATGACTGCACTGACAAAGAGACAATGTCAGAAAAAAAGCTGTCGCTGGGAAAAGCGAGTCAAACGGTGCCCTGCACTTCAAATTTCACGCTAACAAGAACTGGAAGAGTACTCTAGCACAGACAAGATGGATCACAGCGTGTCCAAATCTGGAAGAGAATGAATCTGAACTTTTGATAAAGATGGTCTATCTTGGATTGATGCAAGACGTGTTGAGAAATAGCTGCCCTGAGGTGGTCTGCAGCAGTTACATTCTAGACAGTGAGCTGGCCAGACGTTCCAAGATCGAATGCTAATTGAATTTGGTCAAGGTCACATACTGTAGTACATACATACCTATATATATAGGTATGGACATCATCTATAAGTAAATACATTTATGAATAAACAACTTGAGATGTACAAATCTTTCCAAATCTTTTAACGACTGATCAGAAAACAGAAAGTCTAAAATCTAAAATGGTAAATGTATTTATATATTAAATAAACTAATAACCATAAAGTTGTTTGTACTCTTTCTATGGCTGAATTGAATTGTATAAGAGAAACACTATTGATGCTGCAGTGTGAAATTAATGTTTCACTCACTTACTGATTTGTGTGAGCATTCACAATTGTTCTGACCACAATAAAATCAGCTCCATAAAATAAAATCGATTCAATGAAAATCATATTTGTACATCTCAAAAGTTGATGTTGTACATCTCAAAAGTGGTTTTGCATCGCATTTTTCTGCATTTTATTCAAATGAACTGTTATTCAGCAATGACATATTAAAATGATCAAAAGTGACAGTAAAGATATTAATAAAATTTCAAATAAATGCTGTTCTTCCAAACATTCCATTCATCAGAAAAAAAAAAGTATCACAGCTGTACTAAAAATATACATATATATTAAGAAGGAAAAGTATTTTCAACATAGAACATAATAAGGAATAAATTACATTTTAAAATATATTAAACGTTTTTAAAACGTTTTTTGTTTTAATTGTAATTTTTTTTTTCCAAAATATTAATGTTTTTACTGTATTTTTGATCAAATAAATGCAGCATCAGGCATCAGTGAGCATAAGAGACATATTTAAAAAATATGTTATTATTAAAACATATGAAAAATAAATTACTGACCTAATCTTGCATGATTATTAGATACAACCCATTAAAACTGATTTAATTCTGTATGAGTATGTCTGAAAAGCAGTCTTGTAATTAAAATGAGCTGTAGAGTTTATTTTTTAGGCTGAACTTTGTGCTTATGTTTGATTGTAGAGGGCATATTAAAGCTACTAAAGTTATCCAGCTGCGAGCATTGAGTGGTTTTATCTTTTTCCTATTAAATTTCGTGACTGATTAGTAATAGCAACATACGTAATAGACAGCAGCAGGTCCATTTGCATGTCAAGGCACAAGTATCTGATATCTGACATACGCATTCACTAAAGACATAACCGAATGTGTTTACATTAACACCTCGGCATGAGCATTTCAATCAAGAAAAGCATTTGCCCGTTTGTGCGTGTAGCATTATTGCGAGGCACGAGTGCACTTCACAGAGCACGCGCACAGTACGTGTGAACATTGAAAAGCAGTCAGTCACACTTGAGTAAGTACTGTAATCTTGAATTTTTATTTTAAAGTGTCAACTCAGAACTGCCAACTCTAAATTATTCCAAAACTTATGATAAAGTAATTTCCTTGTCTTTGACTCAGAAGAAAAGTGCACGTGTAAAGAACCATGATGCTTTTTATCTGTACTCCTAAGGATTAAAAACATGAAGTGATGTGTGGGCAATCCCATAACTGTGGCCTTTCATCTCAGCAGATCAGATAAACAGACCTTCCCACACAATCCATATGCATCTGAATCATTCTTAATCAGCAATGCAGACACTGATGAATTCTCTCTCTGACAGATGAACAAAGCAAGAGTCTAACATTTCAGAGTCAAGCATGGAATCACTTGTTCATATTGAGCATCTACAGCTAAAGTCAACATGAAATCAAAATTAACCTATTTGCTTTCTTCTTTGCAATCTGTAATCACAATGTACTTTTCCTTTCCATTGACGTCACTATAATATTAACCGACAGGCAATATTTTCACATTCACACATTCAGCCTGCTTTGCCCAATCCAGTCAGCTCCCAATGGATATAACACAGGCCCGTCCTACATTTTTATCATTAAATGTCCTATTTAACACAGATGTGCAACATTATAGAAGTAAAATGGGTTTCACATTGACTTTAAAGTTACTGTAATCATCTCTGACGTGGCTTATGAGTTTATTCAGTGAGGGTTAGTATATTTATGTTAACAGAGGCTTGTGTTGTCTGAATCTGGAGTGGGTTATATGTGTTAGTGTCTCCTTTAGTCCTGCTACATTCCCCTGTCTGAGACTATGGGAGAACACTGAGTGTTGGCTCATACTCTAAAGAAGTACCTGGCATGTTTCAACCCTTGAACACCCCCTCTTTATTTTCTTCCTCAATCCCTTGAGAAAGTTTGTCCGAGGGAAATTCGTAAAGGAAAACAGGTCTGCTAAGAAAGGCGAAAATAAAAACAAACAACAAAAAAAAAATTTAAAAGGACCAAATAGGATCTTCACCATTTCTGTTGACAGAAGCTATCCAGAAAAATAATGAGCAATATGCTGTAAAGAAATGAAATGGCACAACAATAATTGTAGACTAGGGATGCCATTTGATCAGATGTGATGTGTTTGGGTGTGTGTGTCTATAGGATTTTAAGGGTAGAAGAGAGCCAACACTTGATGTTCTGCAGTGATAAAGGTCTTCTCTAGGATTAGTGAACATCCTGGCTACGTGTGAAGCAGCCCTACCTTGTGTTTCTCAGGTCGAGTCCATGAAGCCTAGGAGGACAAATACACAAAGCAAAACATGGCAGAAATGAAAAATAAATAAATAAATAAATAAATAAATCAGCAGGCGCTCAGTTAGACAGGCATCACACATGCACGTTATTTAGAGAAGACAGCTTGTGAAGCTCCAAGTTGACAACTTGACTTTAATCAAATCAAAGACAAATCATTTTAGTAATTGCACCATACTCACAGGCAACAGATTTCTGAATAATAACTTACATTTATTTTTTGTTATGTTTTTTATTATTTTATTTGTTGTTCTGAGTTATTTATTTAAAAAAATATTAAAAGTTAATAAAATGACATATATTTATATAAAAATGATTTAATATAAATTTTATATAAATGCTTAATATATATATACATACACATACAGTACATATACATATATTTTTATGCATGTGTGTGTGTGTGTGTATATATATATATATATATTTAAAATTATATAATAAAAATCCTTTATAATATACATATACACACTATACATATACACACACACACACACATATATATATATATATATATATATATATATATATATATATATACAGTATCTCACAAAAGTGAGTACACCTCTCACATTTCAGCAACTATTTTATTATAACTTCTCAAGGGACAATACTATAAAAATGAAACTTGGATTTATTTTAGAGTAGTCAATGTGCAACATGTATAGCAGTGTAGATTTACTGTGCTCTGAAAATAACTCAACACACAGCCATTATTGTCAAAATAGCTGGCAACAAAAGTGAGTACACTCCAAGTGAACATGTCAAAACTGTGTCCAAAGTGTCAATATTTTGTGTGAGCGCCACTGTTATCTAGCATTGCCTTAATCCTCCTGGGCATGGAATTCACCAGAGCTGCACAGGTTGTTGCTGGGATCATGGAGCTGCTGGATGTTAGACACATGACGCTTCTCCACCTTCCACTTGAGGATGTCCCACATGTGGTTAATAGGGTTCAGGTCTGGAGACAAACTTGGCCACTCCATCACCTTCACCTTCAGCTTCATCAATAAGGCAGTTGTCATCTTGGCCGTGTGTTTGGGGTCATTATCATGTCGGAAAACCCAGTTTCTGAAGGGAGGGCATCATGTTCTGCTTCAGTATGTCACAGTACATGTTGGAATCCATGTTTCCCTCAATGAACCGCAGCTCCCCAGTACCAGCAGCACTCATGCAGCCCCAGACCATGATGCTACCACCGCCATGCTTGACTGTAGGCAAGACACAATTTTCTTGGTAGTCCTCACCAGGCCGTCACCACACATGCTGGAAACCATCTGAGCCAAACAAGTTTATCTTAGTCTCATCAGACCACAGGACATGGTTCCAGTAATTCATGCTCTTGGACAGGTTGTCTTCAGCAAACTGTTTGCAGGCTTTTTTGTGAGCCAGCTTCAGAAGAGGCTTCCTTCTGGGACGACGGCCACGCAAGCCGACTTGTTGCAGTGTGTGGCATATGGTCTGAGCACCGACAAGCTGACCTTTCACTTCTGCAACTTCTAAAGCAATGCTGGCAGCACTCATGCGTATGTTGTTTGAAGCCAGCTTCTGCACCTGACGCACACCACGAGGACTCAACTTCTTTGATCAACCCTTGCGAGGCCTGTTCCGAGTGGAACCCGTCTTGGAAAACCTCTGTGTGACACTGGCCACTGTACTATAACTCAGTTTCAGGGTGTTACTGATCTTCTTATAGCCTAGGCCATCTTTGTGGAGAGCAACAATTCTAATTCTCAAATCCTCAGAGAGTTCTTTGCCACGAGGTGCCATGTTGAGCATCCAGTGACTCAGTATGAGAGAATTGTACTCAAAGCACCAAATTTTAACTGCTCTAATACAAGATACATAAATTTGTATAGTCCTGTCAAGCAGACAAAAACATGAACATGATGAATAGGACATGTGGCTTTGCATTGTTAAACGACATATAGCTGTTATCATTTAGGGTGTACTCAGTTTTGTTGTTAGGTATTTTGACAATAATGGCTGTATGTTGAGTTATTTTCAGAGGACAGTAAATCTACACTGCTATACACGTTGCACATTGACTACTCTAAAATATATCCAAGTTTCATTTTTATAGTATTGTCCCTTGAGAAGATATAATAAAACAGTTGCTGAAATGTGAGGGGTGTACTCACTTTTGTGAGATACTGTATATATATATATATATATATATATATATATATATATATATATATGCATGTATTAATGTATATACAGGTGCATCTCAATAAATTAGAATGTTGTGGAAAAGTTCATTTATTTCAGTAATTTAACTCAAATTGTGAAACTCGTGTATTAAATAAATTCAATGCACACAGACTGAAGTAGTTTAAGTCTTTGGTTCTTTTAATTGTGATGATTTTGGCTCGCGTTTAACAAAAACCCACCAATTAACTATCTCAACAAATTAGAATACTTCATAAGACCAATTAAAAAAAAAAAAACATTTTTAGTGAATTGTTGGCCTTCTGGAAAGTATGTTCATTTACTGTATATGTACTCAATACTTGGTAGGGGCTCCTTTTGCTTTAATTACTGCCTCAATTCGGCGTGGCATGAAGGTGATCAGTTTGTGGCACTGCTGAGATGGTATGAAAGCCCAGGTTTCTTTGACAGTGGCCTTCAGCTCATCTGCATTTTTTGGTCTCTTGTTTCTCATTTTCCTCTTGACAATACCCCATAGATTCTCTATGGGGTTCAGGTCTGGTGAGTTTGCTGGCCAGTCAAGCACACCAACACCATGGTCGTTTAACCAACTTTTGGTGCTTTTGGCAGTGTGGGCAGGTGCCATATCCTGCTGGAAAATGAAATCAGCATCTTTAAAAAGCTGGTCAGCAGAAGGAAGCATGAAGTACTCCAAAATTTCTTGGTAAACGGGTGCAGTGACTTTGGTTTTCAAAAACACAATGGACCAACACCAGCAGATGACATTGCACCCCAAATCATCACTGACTGTGGAAACTTAACACTGGACTTCAAGCAACTTGAGCTATGAGCTTCTCCACCCTTCCTCCAGACTCTAGGACCTTAGTTTCCAAATGAAATACAAAACTTGCTCTCATCTGAAAAGAGACTTTGGACCACTGGGCAACAGTCCAGTTCTTCTTCTCCTTAGCCCAGGTAAGACGCCTCTGACGTTGTCTGTGGTTCAGGAGTGGCTTAACAAGAGGAATACGACAACTGTAGCCAAATTCCTTGACACGTCTGTGTGTGGTGGCTCTTGATGCCTTGACCCCAGCCTCAGTCCATTCCTTGTGAAGTTCACCCAAATTCTTGAATCGATTTTGCTTGACAATCCTCATAAGGCTGCGGTTCTCTCAGTTGGTTGTGCATCTTTTTCTTCCACACTTTTTCCTTCCACTCAGCTTTCTGTTAACATGCTTGGATACAGCACTCTGTGAACAGCCAGCTTCTTTGGCAATGAATGTTTGTGGCTTACCCTCCTTGTGAAGGGTGTCAATGATTGTCTTCTGGACAGCTGTCAGATCAGCAGTCTTCCTCATGATTGTGTAGCCTAGTGAACCAAACTGAGAGACCATTTTGAAGGCTCAGGAAACCTTTGCAGGTGTTTTGAGTTGATTAGCTGATTGGGATGTCACCATATTCTAATTTGTTGAGATAGTGAATTGATGGGTTTTTGTTAAATGTGAGCCAAAATCATCACAATTAAAAGAACCAAAGACTTAAACTATTTCAGTCTGAGTGCACTGAATTTATTTAATACACGAGTTTCACAATTTGAGTTGAATTACTGAAATAAATGAACTTTTCCACGGCATTCTAATTTATTGAGATGCACCTGTATGTCATTATAAAAGAAACACTATATATGACCTTGAATTGACCTTGCTATGACCAGAGCGTGATACCAGTTGAGAGGCACAAAATCAAAACGTTATCAAGTGTGACAAATCATTTTTTAACATGAACAACAATCAAACTGCATGGAAAAGGACACATTTAGCTGCAGGCTGGGAAATCAAATGACTACAAAATGAGTGGATGCTGAGACATCCAGGTGCAATGCTCCAGGTGACACATGCATATGATCTTGCAAATGATGTGAAAAGTCAGCTCCCCACCCCACCCCACTTGCTGACAAGCCATCAAAATGCCACACTACATCAATAATTAATAACACAATAGGTATACATATGAAATGATGCACACCTTGAAACTATGCGTCGAAGAGATCATCAATCTGCTGAGATCTACTGCCTGTGATGTTAACTGTGATCACCACATTCATTTCGCCTATGTCCCATAAGTCACAGGCAGCAGCTTTGAGCCTTAACGAGAGCCATTCTTCCATTTGACAACACAGATCCCTTTATTCTTTGAACGGGACAGTGATGAGTAGTTTTCAGTGAAGGTTTTTATACCTTCCACTCATTTGTTAACCTAAAATCAATCAATGACGTCGCCATCTGGAATTGCATCGCCGAGAATTTGCATGACTCACAATAGAGGCTGTTGAAGACGTGACTCGAACCGCTGATAAATCAAACAGACATGAATAGCAGACAACCTACCCATTTGACTTATGACAGAGCGACAGCGATTCAATGAAAGCTTGCTCTTCATGAAGGCAGCATTCTATTATTTTGACTGCTAATCACACAATTTGCTTAAAAGCGAATCTGCCGCAGACAAGTGGGATTTCAGGATGCATTATCAAATCTGACACTGATCAAGCAGAATAATGACATTTGTGATTAAAGAAACTACTTGTAGTCTGCTGAGTTCCAGTTAAATATTTAAAGCCATTTGGCTCTCATGAACAAAGGACATGATTTTTAGAACTGCTTAGGTCTTTGTCTAAGCAAACCAATTGAGCTGTTTGTCGGATAACAGCTAAAAGCAGTCTGATGGAGTCAAAGTTTTGACTAACTACATCTGTCTGGTCTACTTTGCAGTTTATTCTAGCAAAGAACTGTCCAATTAGACAGGAGGAGATTGTTTGACTAATATATAAAGTGATAAATCACAGTTTGTTTACTTTTTATCTGCAAATTAGGAGCAGGTATATTTAAAATAATTGATAGCACAATAACGATGGGTTATTTTTTTTCTTTATAAGCCTTGTATCAACAATGCATCTTTACTATGCATCTCAGACCAAACCTGGTTAACTTTGACTAGTGATTATCTCTCAAAAGCTCATTAGTTTTCACTTTTCTGTTCGATTTGCATCAGACTGAGGGCAGAATCTACAGAAAAAGACAGTTAAAAATATGACTAACACAATATTAGACACCAAAACCTGCAAAGAGTCCATCTGAATTTACAGGCTACACTTGTATTAAAGTGTCTTGACATCCTTTCTTCCTCTATTGATTTAATTACTCGCCCACTGACAGCTTGTCAAAAGGTTACAGGGGGTTAAAACCTTGTGTTTGGCACCTGCTTCAGCTATCTTGGCAGCTCGACCCTCTTCTCTTAAAAACAATCCTGGTCACGGACTCTCTCGTTGACCTTTAAAACAAAACCTCTGACTTATTACACTCTGCATGCATATAAACAGCTTCGGGATGACACTGATCTGTAAAGAGCAGCAAGATCATCTGTCCATTGTTAAATCCAAGAATGAACATTCAGGGTCACATAAGAGAAAAAAATCTAATCGTAAAAGTTTTTTTTTTTTTTCTAGGTGAGCATGGTTATCTTGGCAGGGTGTGTGATAATGGTTCTGAGTGCACAGACACAGTCTGCTTAAAACATTAGGAGGGTCATAGCAAGGACCGTACTGACCTCAGAACAGCGGGGGTGCCATTAAGAGACTATCATTAGAGAAGGGCAGCTTGGCTCTGGACTCCACAATAAGCTAGCAGCCCTGAAATGCCTCTTTTGATTGTGTGATTCATACAGTAGCGGTGTCAAGGACAGCTCACTAGGTCCCAGTGAGAGCGGCTTAAATGATAAATGAAGGGGCAGTGACTCCACAGAAGCGTTCTCATCTTCACTTAATGTTAAGTCCCTTGACTCAGTACTTGGGAATGTGATTTTCAGTGCGTAACACTCACAATGAGTAGCTATTGTTTTTAAAGGGATAGTTCTAAAATTCTATCATTTTTACTCAACCTCAATGTCATTCTAAACCCATATGCTGTTGCAAATAATTTTGAAGAACCATTAAATTTTTTTCCACACGATGGCAGTTCATAGTGATCACATCTAAAGATTTTTTTATATATATATATATATATATATATATATATATATATATATATATATATATATATATATAAGAATATATTTACAATTTTATATGCTCAACAAGGCTGCATTTTTTAAAATAAAAATACAGTAAAAACATTGTGAAATATCATTATGATTTAAAATAACTAATTTCTGTTTTAAATTTTAAAATGTATTTTATTACTGTGATGGCAAAGCTGAATTTTCAGTATCATTACTCCAGTATTCAGTGTCAATGATCCTTCAGAAATTATTCTAATATTGCAGAGTCGGTGCTGTAGAAAAATGTATCATTATCAGCAAAGATGAAAAAAAGCTGCTTAATATTTTTGTGGAAATTGTGATTTTTTTCAGGATTTTTGTTAAATAGAAAGTACTAAAGAACAGCATTAATTTAAAATAGAAATGTTTTTTTTTTTAAATATTGTAAGTATTTTTACTGTTACTTTCGATCAATTTAATGCATCCATGCTGAATAAATATTGCGATTTCTTAAAAAAAGAATGGTGTATATACAGTCAAAATATATACAATATATATGTTGTAAATATATTTTGACTTGAATGACAGTTTATTTAGATGTTACCACCCAAAGCAAATTTTATTTATCTATTTGTTTGTTTGTTTTTTGCCATATTTGATTTGAAAGCGAATCTTGATGTGAAGCGGATATGAAGGTAAATAATGACTTGCTACATACATCCATAGCAATTGTATGGCCTAAGAAAGTTGGGATCATATGGATTGTATGGATTTATTTGAACATGTTTTGGCCCATTTTGGACCAGGCAGATGTTGTAATTCTGAAGTCCCATTGTATCAAATTCAACAAAATTTCTCATTTCACATCTCACTACAAAACCAACAGAGAGCAAAGAGGTTTGGATCAACAAGAGGGTTCTCAAAAGATTAGAGAACTTTCATTTCTTTTAATGGTCTTTCCTTCTGGATGAATGATCAAAAACGTGCCTCTTATGTCAGAACATGCTGTCTCTGTGAACTCTCATGCCATAACCATTCATCCAACAGGCAGAAAGGAAAACAGACAGAGAATCTTCCATAATGCCTTTGCTTGGAGAGTTCAAGGGAGATCAGTCTGTTCCAGTCCGGTTCAGATATTGCTCACTTGGTAGTTACAGTTCTCTGCCTTCTCTGAGGTTTTTGTGCATTTCTGATTATTCAGACGTTGGAAATTTGTGGTTGGGAATACAGAATACGTATGAGGGACAGAATTTAAGGAGACTTCAGAAAAGCTCTTGACTCATCATATCAGTATTAATATGCCAGCTAACCCACTAAAATCCCCGGTTTGATTACAGGCTGTTGAAGCCTCATGTTATTTGCCTATCCACGTTCTTTTTTAGATATAGAAAAAACATAATGGAAATGATTTTACACCGCTGGAGTTCTTGCTATAATAGCTGTTCTGACCACTCTTTACATGACCAGACATAACCACAGATCGTAGTTACTATTAAATACCATACACTTCATTTAATGGCAGCGGTGATGAGGCCCCATTGACTTAAGGTACGCCTCATTAAACACTGCCAGCTCTTTTCACTTAAGGCAATCCTCAGGCAACCATCGAAAGATATACACACACATATACTTATAGCACTGTCTGTTTGAATTCTTGATTCTGATTGGCTGGAATCATTGAATGTACAGGTAATTCCAGTCAGTGAAGACACAGAAACGTAAAGAAGCACAGAAGCACTTGTTGTCATTGCTGTCCTGCAACATAATCAATAAAAATAGCACTAAACTAAAAACTAAAAAGCCGCAATATATTTGTTAGCAAATGTATTTGTCTTTTTATTTTTTTATTTAGTTTTAAAATTGCATTCAGTCACTCATGGTTCATTTTGGAACCTGTATATAACCTGTAATATTTTACATGATCTTTTCTGATGTAAACTGCTTCGCTAGTACCTTATCAACACTGATTTTGTTGTTGACACTTTTAATCATTCTGGAACATGAAAATGAACATGAGGAAAATGAAGAAGGTGAACATAAAAGCATCACTATATCCTGTAGAGGTGATGAGATGAGGTGAGAGACAAGTGCAGATCAACAATATTAGTGCTAATGAACTCCTACAACCCTGCAGGAAAATTCGGATTATTATAGCACTCCATGTGTTCTTCAACACAGTAGTTGGTTTCTCTATATAAGATACTAGTTAGCCCAAGCTGGTCATTAGCTGGTCAAGATGATCTACCAAAATATCAGCTACCAACTTGACAGTTTCTGCAGGTTTTCCATTAACAAGATGGACTGGATTTTGTTGATTACTTGTGTATTATTGTGATGTTTTTATCAGCTGTTTTGACTCTTTCTGACGGCACCCATTCACTGCAGAGGATCCATTGGTGAGCAAGTAATGTAATGCTAAATTTCTCCAAATCTGTTCAGATGAAGAAACAAACTCATCTGCATCTTGGAAGGCCTTTGGGTGAGTAAATTTTCAGCAAACTTTAATTTTTGGGCGAACTATTGCATTATGTTTGTTGATCCACTGGCTAAAGACAACCATAACCTATTTAGATGAGCTAAGACACCAGAATAGCGTTTCAAAATAAGTGCATGTTTAAGTGTATCTGGTTGTTTAAATCCAGTTCAAGTCCTATCCTAACAGCAAAATGAACAAAGTCATATAATCTAACACTGTTTACAACACAATTATGCCTTTAAGTGGACATTCATAAATGGAACAAGCAACTTTCCAAAGGAATCACTTTTGTAACCACGATGCTACAAGAATTCAAGAGTCAGACATCAATTCAGAGGAGCATGAATAACCAAGTCTATGATCATTCTTAACAAAGCATATCCGTCTGCCATTCTGAGCTGAGAACCAACGATAAAATGATCATAAATGAAGAAATCCTTCAACGTACAGCTGGAAATATTTTTTCCCTTAGACAGTTATGAATATTGGCTCAACTAGCCAGAGATAATACAATGGAATCACAGGGAAGGATCCAATCTGGTGGGCTATTGTCACGCAAATATCATCTTCATAGCGAGCCAGATGTACACGTAAACATAAGGTGCTTTTTCACAGCCCACCAACACAACATAGCCCACCAGCAGGAAGAGGGCAAACTGGTCGCTTAACAACTGCTGGCATAAAAACAGGGTGACCAGTAGCATATTCTCATAATACATGAGGGTTTTATATAACGATTAATTCCCATGATGCCCTGGGGACTTGATGCATATAATTAAAGTATTACCAAAAAGGATTTGAGGCTGCAGAGACTTGTTAACATGCCTGGACTTCACACCTGCCTACTGAGATCTACGGCAGGCCCAAATCCCTCTAACGATGAACTCACATTTTCCTAGCTATAGGATATAGGGTTTACCTGAGAGAGGGGAAGAGGAAATAAAGTTGGAAATAAAGCAGTTGGGGGCTCCCCATCAGGCTGAGAAGCAGTAAGAGCTTTTAGCAGCTGTCGATGAACTCTGATCGCTGTACTACGATGAAATATGAATTGAGACGGAGTATTTCGAGGCTGTTAATTAGGTAGTGCGCTTGACTAAATCAGAGAGGTTCAGACTCCAGCAGAGCAGAGAGGCCAGTGAGACTGAGCACTGGTGAGCTTGCTGCTTCTGAGATATAAAAATACTCACTTTTACTAAATAGCATAGGACTACAGCAATCAGGAGAACTCCTAAAAATGTCTATTGTACTCTGGTTTTGACTACTCTAGAGCAATTGCTATATTTCTTGATTGGGTAGGTGATATACTGATTTTTATGAAAATTTTTAAATCTGAAAGGTTTAAACAAAATAAAAACACTGAAAAATATAAAATATATAGAATGATTAATATACACTACCAATCAAAAATTTGGGGTCAGGAAGATTTTTTAATGTTTTTGAAAGAAATCTCTTATCACTTAATCACAAATACAGTAATATTGTGAAATATTACTACAATTTAAAATTGTTTCCTATTTGAATATCTTTTAAAATGTAATTTATGCATTCAGCAAACCTGAATTTTCAGCAGTCTTTACAGTTTTGAATGGTAGTGAATATCAATATAGCTAATTACTGAAAATGATATTCATCAGACCTTTTATCTGCTCAGAATCTCTCATTTTAATCCAACCAAAAAATTCAATCTCTCTTTTTAATTGAACATGATAAACGTTTGCTTTGATTCTGAAACAAGCCTTTCATCAGGCATTCCAGTACAGCTTCCATGGCTTACTAGTAACCTTTTGCCAACCATATTTAATTACTAGATATAAATGCACAGTTGATCCAGGTGTTACTTAATAATTCTAGAGGAAAATCAACTGTTTCCCTATCCTTGTTTAATAAAAAAAAGCAGCAGAACAGGTGCACAGACGAAAGTTTCACAGCATTAGCAACAATAACAACTAAAGAGGTTAGTTAAACAACACAAAGGACATTCTCTTTTTAAAAAAAACAAGCTCTTTCTTGTTTCCTCTCTGATTGTAAAGTGACTGAAACACCCACTTAATACCATGTGGTTATGTTTTATATAACCGTGATAGAAATGATACAAATGTACAAATTTCTACCGGTATATCAATTCAACCAGTATTTTCCATCCTTTAGTACTAATTGTTTTGCCCACTGACCCCAGATCCCTCAACCTCAGCACCTGCTCATTCTCGGTGAAGACCCGGCGACCGAAGCTCCAGATGATGTTGGGGGTGGGGTCACCTGTGGCCTCGCAAGTTAGTGTGATCTGCTCCTCCAATTCAGACGCTGTCTGGTTTTCTAGGAACGTAATCTTGGGTTGTACTGTTGACACATAAACACACAAGTACTCAAAAAAAAGCCTACAAACACGCTCCTCAGAGAAAAGAAATAATGATTTGCCTTTACAATGGTCGTAATACCAAAACAGTGCTCTTAAGTTGATGAGATGAGAGTGCCTCACTGGCTGGGTGCTTTCAATATTTAATCAACACATTGTTATATTTTATAATTCAAAAGGAACTTTGTTTAATGGATGAAATGGAGTAGTACTTTGATTCAATTTTATTTGCCTCGGCTCTAATCTAAGCGCTCTGGAGCCATGCCGGAGAATGTGGCTAGAGAAAACTTATGCATGATGAGAAATAAAAATATTGTGATTGCGTTTTGAACTGCAACACAAACATTTAAAATATTTATGCAAACTTAATAACAATGATAAAGAACAAAAGCACAGAATGGCACTGAAACAGCAGCTCTCAGGATAAATGATGTATTTAAACTATAAACTAGGAACCAACGCTTTTTGTGTTCACATTAAGTCTCTTACTTTTCCCATGCTCTCTTTCCAATAGTGATAGTTACTCTTTAGGAGTATTCACACTTGTTCTCATTAAGAGAACAAAACTCAGATCACTTTCAGCTGACCGAAAAGAAAAATTCAGTTCTCTTTAGCCCAAACGGTAATTAATTATTTATCATGGGGACGTAAGCTATTTTCAACATTTACAGGGGATAGTCTGTGATTTTATTGCCATCCGAATCCAGAATGTCTGTGTTTTTCTCCCACCACCCCCATAAAACTCTCCAGCCAAATACACATCTCTGAGTTTAGAAGAAGAAATCGATTCAGAATTCACTATTGAAATCCTTTTTGTCCACTGCTGAATACTGTACAGTAACTGTTGCACTTCACTGTAATTTGCATGCATATTTACTGCTGAAATTCTGGAAAGTACAGTATTTACAAGAACAATATTTCATAACTGCTCCACCACAGCAGGTGCGAGCTGTTAAGAACAAAAAGATGAAAGAGAAGAAAAGCATGTAAATATTTGAAATGGGTCATTATTATGCAACAGGTATGAAATATATTTAAAAAATATGTATTGTATACAATTATATGCATAAGTACAGTATATCACGTATAATTATATACAACTATAACACGTCTATTCTCCTATTTTTAAACAGGAGATTTAAATAATCAAATAATAAATAGAATCGTATATTATAAAATATGCTTAGATTAATAAGAATAAATTTTTACATAATAATTATTTTTTTAAATAAATTTTACACAATAATAAGAATAAAGTTTACACAATAGTAAGAATAAATTTGTAAATAAAATACATTTTATTCAATATCAAGGGGACGTAAGTGTAATAAATTGCCATTCGAATCCATGAGTTTTATCACTGAGGTGCCATGTAACAATTTGTGTGTAATTTATTTTTACAGACGTCCACATAAGAAATTACCATCCGAATGGGGCTTTACATTTTACCCAAAAATAAAAGTTTTTCCTCTTTAGTTGTGATAGGGTCATACTCCCCCTTTCATTTACATATTTCATTATATATTTCATTTACTTTTTTTTGTAAAACAATTTTTGTTGTCATTTAGCAATACAAATTATAAGTAAACCATATTATTATAACCATATTATTATATTATTATAAACCATAAGAATTATCCAAATGATTAATAATAATAATAATAATAATAATAGAAAAAAGAAGAAAATTAACTAAAATACAGAATAATATACACTGTGTATATATACTGCATATACTATATATGCATTTATTTAATTTCATATATTTCACAATTTTTATTTTGGCTGAAAACGTCTCTGTCCACAAAACCTGTCTCATTTCATTACATTTGATTAGCATAGTAACTTGTAGAGTGAATGAGTAAACCATGAGCCCTTTGCATGCAGAGTGTAGAAGATGACATAACAGATGACAAAACTTTGAAACAAGCAGTGTGTGGAGTTTATACTCATTTAATAATATTGCAACATTTCACAGCTTAGTAATCGCACAAGGCAATAACACGATTTTGATTTTAAACTGATAAATTGTATGGTCCTAATGGAAAAACATTTTCCTGGTAACTCATATGTAAACACTTGTTTTCAGTTCAGCTCCAACGGTAATGACAGAATTCTTCAGCTTACCAAACACACTGAGTGAGACTTCCTCGCTCCTCTCTCCGGCCTTGTTTCTAGCGATGCATTGGTAATCTCCTTCATCAAGCTTAGTGACGTCTTTGATGGTCAACTCCGACCCATCTTCATTCAGACTGTACTTTCCATCTGATTCCAGCACGATATTAGCTCTGCGGGGCAGACAGAGAGTGAGAGACAGAACGAAAGAAAGGATAGGTTTACTGTTTGGCAAAGTCATGAATACATGATGCCTCATCTCCACATACACCAGAAAATACAGAGAGAAAGTGTGCCTGCCCATGAAATGGATTCTTCATCCTGCAGTGCACAGCTTCTCATGATGCTGATAGTCTAGGAAGAAGCTGGAGAAAAATAAAAGCGGATCTGCTTTGTCATCTTCGGCTTCTTGACACGTTCCTGTCTCAGAGCCAATATAAAAGCTGTAAATAATGTCTGAAGGCCATAAACATCAAGCTGATGGGCTTTTTTTATTTGGAAGAATGCTGTGCGCTGTGTTTCCCTGTGACACTAAATCAGTCATGCAAAGTTTGGATCCAAATACCTGCTCTTTTTGCTTGTAACAGCAGCAATTGAGCGACATTTTCAAATGGCCCCCGAGTGACAATACTGTCAGTGAAAGAGGGAAATATATGAGGTTGTGGCGAGCGCTCTTATCCCTCCTTCTCCCGAGGCAATGCGATCTCGTCCTCTCATTCGCACGCCAGTCACGACTTGGTTAAAGAAGTCACTGGAGTTTTGAGGTAAAGCCATGCTGAAAGCTGCCAGCTGCCTTAGATGCCACAGCTAACGGCAGCTGAAAGGATGAAACGGTGCCTCTGCCATTCACAGCACTTTTAGTTTACAAGCTTCAATAACTCTGATCCCTCTCCCTCCCTGGATTCGGAGAAAAGCTTAGCATTCCCTACAGAGATTTGGCTGAACTTTTTCGGTGCTGTTTTGGCACAGACAGATAAAGGGCCGATAAAAAAGAGCGTTTAATGAATGACACGTACCGTGCCCACGTGACGGTGGGTTCTGGGTAGCCATCTGCGTAACAGGCCAACGTCACGGCCTGGTTGATGTCTGCAGTGGCATTAAGCTCAGTGTAGCGGGTCCTGATACTTGGCAGAACTGGGAGAAGAAGAGAAAGACGAAAAGAACATTGACTCTTTAAAAGGACAGACGACCCAAAAATGACAATAAAACTATTTCTTATTTCATTCTGAAATCTGTGCTGTTATTTTATTCTGTGGAACTCATTTCCATTTAATGACAGTTCATAGTAACCATGCGCTCCATAAAAGAAGCACATAAAAACATTATAAAAGTAGTTTTTTTGAAGCCAGTCATCACTGAATAACATTGCAAAAGTTTGGTCTGTTCCTCGCATAAAGTTATCGAATGAACTGTTGTATTATGGAAAAAACACTTTAAATATTTCTGAAACATTCTTCTTTTATGTTCCCTAGACAAAATAACAGCATAAGGGTTTGGAAAGACTTTAATAGTTACAGAATAGTCTTTTTGAGAGAAAATATTTTATTACATATTGTAGCTAAAATACAGAGTCAAACATTTATTTATTTTTTTTTAGAATTTATGTGTTGTTTTCTAGCATATCTAAAAGTGTTCTAAATAATAATAAAATATATAACTAATCTAAATTCATCTACATAAATCTCACACAATCTTTGGTTTACGCTTAAAATGTCATTTAAAAAGGTTATATAAAAGGTAGGTAAAAAAGATTTTTATTTTTATGAATTATTATTATTTAGTAGAATTAATGAATTAATAATTATGGGATATTCTTTTTGAGAGAAAATATTTTATTACATACTGTAGCTAAAATACAGAGCCAAACATTTTTTATTTTTTTTTATTTAATTTAATTAATTTTTTTTAGAATTTATGTATCATTTTCTAGTATATCTAAAAATGTTCTAAATAATAATAAAATATGTAACTAATCTAAATTCATCTATATAAATCTCATAAAATCTTTGGTTTATGCTTAAAATGTCATCTAAAAAGGTTATATAAAAGGAAAAATATTTTTAATTTTTATGAATTATTATTATTTAGTAGAATTAATGAATTAATAACATGCAATTTACATCTCAAGCAAATTTAACTTGTTTTTACTAAAAAAACAAGACTTGTTTTTCACTGAATTTTTTGTTTTTTTATATAATATGCACTGCTTTTAAAGCCAGACTGTTTAATTCTTTAGAGAGACACTGGTGTAAATATGTATAAACTCTCTGCTCCCGTGTCCCTGTGAAGTAACAAAGCAGGTGGCTCTGAGATTGAGTCCTCACCATTGACAATGACCTTGATGACCCTGAGGTCGATTTCTCCCCGGGCCATGATACGGCCCTCACAGGTGTAGTCACCCTCATCTGTCTTTTTGATGCCGCGGATCTGGAGGTGGTTGTTGCTTAAGACCTTGAAACGGACTGTAGGTGTGAGATAGAAACAGAGAGAGGGGAAAAAAAACAAAAGGAAGCAAAATGAAACAGTAATTACTCTTGAGTAAGATAAGGAGACCATGTTAACGAGCCTCTCATTACATGCTGGGCAGCAAAATGACTCGCTGCACATCTTCTCCCAGTATAAAATCATCTTTATGGGCTTTTCTGCAGTGCGATCGGTATTCAAGAGCAACAGTAAAGGTGCATATAATATTTCAACTCCGTGGAGACACAGTAAAACAGTACTGATATATTAAAAATGATGAAAAAGGCAAATTCAGCAAGATAAAGCAAAGCTTTCCGGCTGTGTTGGTAATGCAATACCTGCTTACTACTTAGTGCACGCTTCACAGCATATACTGGATACTGCCAAATATTTTTTTTTAAATAAAATCCTGCAGCAATAATAAGAGTAGTATTTAACAATGACAAAGTCTTTTGTGTTGTGCTTCATCTGAACTCATCAAAAAAGAGCACAGAAGAGGTTAACGAGAGAAATGTGGAAAATGTGTTATTTACATAGAGCAGTTTGGTTTTCAAGCTTCGCTACAATTAGTGGCTTTGCAGTGAAAATTTCATCTAGCAGCATCCTGTGAGTTCACGTCTCACAGCAGAGAGCTGCGGTCACTGTTTCTTCTAGCGGTCTCTGAGGGAGGAGCCCTCCGAGGTTAAAATAGTTCCATCCAAATGAGGCTTGAACTGACAAACAAAACAGTGCAGATGAAAACAGCATGAAACTTTAAGTTCTCACAATAAAAATTCAGGTCCTTATTGTTTATGTTGTCATTGTCACAGTACTAGAGAGCTTACTAACTGAAAGAAGGGATGATTTTGACAGGAAATATGGTAGAAAAGTATGCGAGAAGATGTGTAGAACAGAAATAAGAGCGTGGCATAGAGGGAATAAAAAAAAATGACTGAAAGAGATCTGGTTGTGGTATTGTACCATCAGTCTCAGGCTGGATTCTGGTCTTTTTAAACTTCCAGATGATAGTTGGGGGCGGCGAGCTGATGACGTCACAGATGATGTCAGCGTCATCCCCCTCGTTAAACTCTTGAGGCGATGGAGCATATTGGAAAGTCAGTTTCTCTGAAAAAGACATTTGAAATGCACTTCAGTTATACCGCTACTGCGAAAAATCCTTTTCGTAATCTGCATTTTTGTCTTGTATTCCAGTAAAAGCTTGAGAAGCAATGTTGCATAAGATATTAAGGAATGCTTTGAGAAAGAAAATATGTAAACAGACTTAAAAGAATATATTTCTGAGAAAGATTTAAGATTTTTTCCCCCATTGGCAAACAGTTTATTTCTGGTTTGAAAAATAAACTTCAAGATGATAAATTATCTGAAATATTACTTTTAGTAAGTATCCTTGAAAGAAGTGGCATGCTGGTGAGCATTTTTAATACAACAGCAATAATTAAATAAAAACTATAATTTAATGTTTCATAGAAAATGTATATTTATGAATAACATTTAAATTATGTTTTATTAAATAAATTCTTTTTAATCATATGTATTTACAAATATTCACAGTATATATAATTAGATAAGTTGTCAGAACAGCATAATTAAGTACAAAAACACAGTGATTATGGCAGGATTAGTTTACTTTAATGAAGCATCAAAACTTGTGGGCTTAAGATACTGATTTCAAGAAAAATAATATATATAAAATATATTCCATTAGCAACTGTCCTCATACCACATGCATGGTTGATGTTTAAAACTGATGTGTATCAACCTTATTCTGTCATTATTAGTGTACAGTTGTTTTGTTATTAAATGTTGTGGTAAATGTCAGATGATTTATTGTGCTTGGGGGTTACTGTTGGGTCCAGAATAATTTGATTCCTCATTTCTCATGATTTCTAAATAAGCCCTTAAAAGGAAAACACTTTACTTACGGAATATTTTTACGATGACAGTGCCCTGAGATTCTTTGTCCCCGCTTTTAGCCACACACTTGTACATGCCTGCATGGTCGACGTTGGCACTGTAGATTGTGAGTGTCGACGAGGACTCGTCATTCTTGCTGACGCTGATGTCTGGTCTGCCTGGCTGGAGCTTCTCCCCATTGGGTGCAAACCAGTCTATTTCTTTAGCATCTCCAACAACTGACAGACAGACAGACAGATAGAGTGAAAACACTGCGACAGACCGTCAGCTCAGCAGCTATTTCATAATTGATACACACAAATAAAACAAAACATAGCAATAAACATTTTTTCTCAATCATTTTCATATGTTACATTTATTTTAATATTTAATAAATTTTGACATGATTTTATTATGAAGGTAACATTTAAATATATATGATTGAATCACAGAATTAGAGTTGAATCACTGAATCGGAATTTTGAATCTATTCACTGACACAGTTTGAACTGATTCACGGAAAACTCAACAATTCTCTAATATATCTGCAACAAAAATATTCATAATATATTCAAAATATTTAATGTATTCTTCAGTGCTACTCAAGGACACATTCAAGGTGGTTAACGTGCAGTAAAATATTTTCACACATTTCAAGAAAATAAAAAAGTGAAATAATATAGCTCACTCCGAATATAGTCAGATTTTCTTCTTTCCCCCCATTTGATGTGTCCTCTGAATATTTCAGGTGTTCTTCATTTATAATGGAAGCTGTTTTTGCTTTTCATCTACTACAATTCTTTAACATTACATTTCACTCCCCTGGATCAAAAATCAAGGACTAAACTTCACACACTGTTTTTCTGAAAAAGTCAGGCAGGTCAATGAATTTACCAGCTGTAAATAAGCACATCAAAGCTTTAGTCAACCTTGCCCTCCTATCAGAATGAAAGGGCTTGTTTAAATGCATTGAACAGAGTGGTGACAGCAGGTTTGAAATCAAAAGCACTTCGTGAAGGTTAAATGTGACGTGACCCCCCATTTGTTTCATCACAGGAGGGTCATCTTCCTACCTTCACACAAAAAGAATTTGGACTCTCCCACACTGATCTCTCCCTGGGCCGGAGTGATTTCCACTTGCAAGGCAGCTGGAGAAGAGAGAGACAGAGAGAAATCCATATTTCAGAAATAACCTACATGGATACAATACACAAATCAAGCAAGGGAAGTGCAAAACTATGCGTTTTTAAAATCAAGTCGTTAGTCAGCTGCCTGAATGATCAATAAAAAAAAATCATTTGTTATAATGTCAGATATTTTTGGAGCAGTTTTCGATCAGGTACGAATCCTTGGAATAGATAGATTTAAATTCATAAATGTCTGCAAAAAGCGAAAGAGTAACCTAAATATCTAGAAATATCTAGCTGATACAAATTTTTGAGCAGAATGTTGAAAATAAAAATTGAAAAATGTACACTACAATAAAAAAAAATTGTTTTATGGTTGTATGGTGAGTTATTTTTTTAAAGTCATTTATGCTTATGCAAGGCTTATTTATTTGAGCCAGTGAAAATACAGTGAAAACAGCAATATTGTGAAATATTATTATATTTTAAAAGGTCTCTTTTCTTTTTTAATATATTTTAAAATATTTATTCCTGTGATGGCAAAGCTGAATTTTCAGCAGCCATTACTACAGTCTTTAGTGTCACATGATCCTTCAGAAATCATTTTAATATATGGATTTGGTGCTCAAGAAACATTCTTATTATTAATACTATTTTGTTGGAAACAGTTGTGCTGCTTAATAGTTTGTGAAAACTGACTTTTTCAGGATTTTTTTATGAATATAAAGTGCAGAACAAGAGCATTTACCTGAAATATATACATTTTGAACCATTATAGATGTCTTTTCCGTCACTTTTGATTAATTTAATGCATCCTTACCCAATAAAAGTATTAATTTCCCAAACTTCCGATACAGTAGTGTAGATTCACTATCAAAGTTTCCCAGACATTTCCAGGCCTGGAGATGACATTTTTAAAATCCCCTGATATTTGGTCCATGTTTGTGGGAATACTCAACTACTGTAATTGGTTATCATCCATCCTGACCCATTCTTAAATTATACCCATAGACACAAGTACATGTTCCTCCTACATATCCCAACCGAAACATTTTAGCAGAAAGCTTTCCTTTGTTATCTAATTACTAAGGTAGTTTACATAAAATCACAGTTTCTGTCTTGAAGCTAAAAAGAGAAGCATATGCTGTACATCCCCAGTGACTGGGCCTGCCAACCAATTAAAACGCACTCCTGGGAAGGTTGTTGTCAGTGGGTGTACGAGGAGCACAAGGCCGTGCATTTTTGGACCTCAAGATAACAACACGTCAATAGCGCTGGCTCTTTTCCAGTTCCATTAATGTGGCAGGCGGAGATGAATATTTACCGCGGTACAGAAACGGCTGTGCAGGGTGTTGGCGTACAAGAGCAATGTGCAGCAAACCGCAGCCATGGTAACCCCGAGTACTGTCACAAGCGCTTATTGAAAAACCTCAGTGTTAGGCAGGCTGATTCTCGGACTAAATATGACAATTAGGGCTCGGCACTATCAGAAATATGGTGAATTATAGGACTCTCGCAAACTTATTTTCCACCCACAATTACCTGGGGGTGCTGAACTACACTGATATTTCATAATGGTACCTTAAGCTTCAATTTTCTAGTTTAATGGAAGGCACCTGATGGAGCTCCCTGAACATTTTCTTTCGTGTGCAGTTGGGGAGCGTAATGCTGTAAATGATAGCATATTAGTTTCCCGATATGAGGCTAATACATTTCATCTTCCTGCATCAACTGCGGTGAATGAGATGAGCCCAGGCAGCAAGCGGCTGTTAGCTCCATGAGCGATGGATACCATCACATCGCAAGAAAAAGATATGAAGGCAAACCCATCTATCTCAAAGGTGAAACTGTACCTGCTCAAAAAACAAAAAAACATCAGATTTTTTCTTGTCAAATGAATCGCTGCAGGCAGTGTCATTGAGCTTGTCAATCATAAATAACATAATGTGTCAAGAAATTACAGGAAAGCTTTGTTTCCTAATGTTTGTGACAAGAGAGGAATTGACCTAGAACCAAACCACATGAGACAGATCTATACACAGCAGCATTCTGCAACTCAGAGCTCGTTTATTGTTGAATAAAGCCGTTATTTGTGTTTTCTATGAGCACAAAAAGCATTCTCGTAGCTTCTTAAAATTACGGTTGAACCATTGGTGTCACATGGATTATTTTAACAATGTCTTTACTATCTTTCTGGGTCTTAAACGTGGTAGTTGCGTTGCTGTCTATGCAGTGTTTCAGGTCTCGGATTTCATCAAAAATACAATAATTTGTGTTCTGAATGAAGATGAACGAAGGTCCTATGGGTTTGAAACAACATTAGGGTGAGTAATTAATGATATAATTTTCATTTTTGGGTGAACTATCCCTTTAATATGTCAGGCTTTAAATGAAAAAGGGTAGTTCAGTAGTAGAACAAGGACAAAGTACTACAATATCAACGACAAACATCCGCTAACCTCGACAACCCTGAACACAGCCCTACAGCCCAGTACTTCATCATCATGCTTCAAGATACAAAGTGTCATGTGTGGTGGAGTGAAGAAGTACACACACAAAAAAGGTATTTGCTCTAGTATTTGCAGTCAAGCAAAGAACATCCCTATTTGTTTGTGTCTGTGAATGAAGTGCAACTAGAGATATTCGCTGACGTTAAAGTACTGTGGGAGGAAACAGCGGTTCTGTCTTTTTTGCTCAAAATGAATTTCCAGACAGCGCTCTTACACTTTCAGCACAAATCGAAAAAGGAAAAATATCTTCAAAACCAAATCAAGTCTTAAGTGCGCTCATCCAGCCAACCAGCTATATTACTTGGTCCCTGAGCTTGAAAAGCCTCTGTATATACTTAATCTGAGTAAAATATTGTAATCCAATATCCTGAGCCATGTATTGTGTAAAAAATCAGCCTAAAAATCATTAAATAAATAAATAAAAACACAGAAGAGAAAAGGCCAACATATTAAATTTGCCTACAACTTAAGTTGTTCGTTCACTGAAAGCATTTCCGCCTAAGAAATAGTCCAATTTCCACTCAAAAACACCAGAGCGCCTTGAACAACTGAACAAAATAAATAAACCATGAGAATTCCAGTACGGTGATGATATTGTTATTTGAACTTCTTTGACTTGGTAATGCAGTCTTGAGGCTGTATATTGAATGAAGCCAAATGTTTGGACTCCATGGTTAGCGAGTGTCAATACAGCAAAAGCGCAGTGCTGTGTCCTTGCTGAGAGCACAAGGGAGGCAAATGAACACGTAAAACACAATGGGACGGCAAATCGATAAACCTAATTACAAAATAAATCCAAAACAGCTCAGCCTTATAGGTGGCAACTCGCTGTGCTGCCAGCACGATCCTCTAGCATGCTTCATACGCTTTCATTCTTAATCTTCATTCCTACTGAACGGATAACTGCAAGCTACTAAGCAAACCAGCATATCGTATGATGGATAGCATATAGCACAATAACAATACAAAAGCATGAAAATGAAGAAATCAGAGTGTGTGCTAAAATGCTAAATCTAAATGCTAAGTATGCTAAAACTCTGAGGAAAATGCCAGTGTTTTTCTCTGTCAAACTAAGGTGTAAAGGTTTGGTTAGTTAGCATTGTCCTGCCAAGCTACTGCCATTGAGATGAATGGGAATGCTAATGAATAGCTTCTACATGTATTATGAGTCAAGCACAGAGAAATATAATGCAATGACAAGGCAGAAAGAGCTTGAATTTCCAAATTCTACACACAGTGAGCATAACACATCAAATGTACTACATTGTATATACATCCAATCCTATTTCCCCTTGACTTACAGTCATATATTTCCGCTAGTAAAATCCCGCATATATTAGATGTCAAGTTTTCTATGAAATGTATGTATTAGTCTTTGACGGCTAATGAAAACAGCTCTGCATTTTCCCAAGTTCATTGATGTGTTACCAATCCATGTGTTTACGTCTGACACAAAGCTACATCCTCTACATTAAATCACTATATTCATGCAAATACACAGCTGCGGCAATTCATCTCCGTACTCTGGCGAAACATACCATCAAACCGGCGTGATGGTGTATTAATCCTTGTGTAACGGAGGCAGAGACACTGATGTTGGCAAAACACATGACTATTAATCACCAAGGCTTCGTGAAGGCTTCGAGGAGATGAGCTGTCCGCACGTTGACGTGTGCCTGACGTTGGGTGTCAACTCAGAGAGAGCTTAAATTTTTGTGGGCCAGATTAAAGAGATTCTCCCACTGACAAACTTTCCTGACGGCAAGTTTATTTTTACCATTCTGTGGCAGGAATAAGGTGCTTTGAAATGCAGTGTTAGACGGGCTATGAAGGGAAGATGAAAGAGCATGGGCAAACTCCGATATGTACAATGTCATTCCTTCTGAGTAGATTTAAGGCTAACTCAAACACCTTCACACACACACACACACACACACACACACACACACACACACGGTACAAAGCATGGAGTTGCTGAGTTCCACCTCGACACATCCCTAAGCTTCTGTTTAGTTAAACAGGCCGATCGATGTGACAGCTACATAATCAAAATTAACCATTTAATCATATCAAATGCCACCTGTAATGTGATTGTGGTCTAGCCTAGCCACAAACTAATTACTCTTATGAACTGATTCTTTTAATGAATCATTCAAAAAGACACACACCTGGTTGAACTTGCTGAATCAATCAGAGTGCTTACTAAAAAAATACAGTTTGTTTCTTTCAAATAAAAGATAAACATTTCAAAGTGTTTTTGTTGCAATAAATTTTAGAACTGATTTTTTAAAATGTAAAAATGTATTTTTATAAGAAAGTAATAACATAATATACAAAAGTGTTACAAAAGTGTACAAAAGTTAATGTTTTTTTAATAGTGACCAATGCTGCATTTATTTGATCATAAAACAATGAAATATTATTACAATTCAAAACAACTGTTTTCTATTTTAAGATTAAATTTAATTTTTGTCATCATTTGCCCACCCTTACATCGTTCCAGACTTTTGTTGCACACAAAAGAAGATATTTTGAAGAACCAAACAGCTGTTTGTCCCCATTGACTTTCATAGTAGGGAAAGAAATAGGCCTACTATGGAAGTCAGTACGGACCATCAACTGTTTGATTAGCAGCATTATTCAAAATATCATCTTCTATTCAACATAAGAAAGAAACTCAAACAGGTTTGGAACAACATAAGGATGAGTAAATGACTACATTTTAATTTTTGGATGAATAATCTCTTTAATATTTTTTTGTGGAACTGTGATATGCATGTTTTTAAGCATTCGTTGATAAATAGGAAGTTTAAAAGAACAAAATTGATTTGAAATAGATTTTTTGTAACAATATATATGTATATTTGCTGAGTATTAATTAAAAAAATTAACTGCCCCAAACTTTTGAACGGTAATTTATCACATTGCATTAAAATAAATGTAAATGCATATCTCTTATGACCTTTTTGGAATATGTTGTCAAAAATGATCAAAACTCTACTTCCTGTGCTTACCAATGTCAGAGAATTTCTGTGAACTACTTTGTGGCTTCTGATACAGTAAAGCATGCTTAGTTAATTTGACGTTGGCAGTAAATGAGACATAGGAACTCCAACCAATACGCCCATATACTGTAGGTCGTTTGTCCAAATCCCTGAAATACGACCCATCAGAGCGTATACTACAATTGCGCCCCTATCGGCAACAGGACATAATTCGGGTTTCGTGTAGCTCAGTTGGTAGAGCATTGTGTTATACAACGATATGTAATCATGTGATCATGCGATCATGGGTTCAATCCCAGAGAACACATGCGCTCATAAAATGTGCACTAAAAATCATGATTTCTGTGAGGGTAGGTTTAGGGGTGGGGTTAGGTGTGGTCATTTGTATGAATTACACCTAGTAAAATATGTACGAATTACCGTGAGATCGGTGTAAAAAGTCCACACATTGCATTTAAATAAACACGCATTTTGATTGTTAATGACAGTCATACGTCATTTCATGACGACAGACACAACACGACACTGTCATATTTCTACGCGCGCTAGAGGGCACTTAACTTTAAAACGTAAATATAGGTCGTAATAAGGCACTTGCACAAACGACCTATAGAGTCGTTTTTTGTTGGAGGACAGGCTCTAGGAACTCCACGGAGAACAGCTGCTTCAGCTTAATATTTCACTTCTTACCAACCCAGCCAATGAAGGGAACCAGCATCTCTGGGGTCTCATGTCAACTTTGAACTCCAAATACTTCATGCACCACCCTTGGCGAGTTACTATGGAAACTGGAGGGCCTGGGATGCCCTCTAGGTGGAACATTTCCAGCAGATGCCAACACACAGGGCGTTTGGGGTGAGAGAAAGTTATTGGATGGCATCATTACCACGCTGATCATCCAGTCCGATTGAGTCGACTATTCCAGTTCCAGTATTCAGTTTCAGTCTATGCATGCATGATGTGCAGAGGATGCAGCAATAATGTTCTGTCTTTAGGCAAGAAAAAAAGACTAACAAGCTGTGGTAATGACTTGGTAGTAGTTATACTGTTTCACACAGACCAAAAAAAAAAAAAATTGCGAAAACTCCTATTAACTGAAGAGCTTGTACTATTTTTATATTTTAAAGCAGAACTGACTTGAAGGCAATTACAAAAAGTAATAACCGCTTAGGGAAAAGAGACATAGCCAACTGTTTTGCAATTTTCTCAAGGTTACACGGCACCATATTGTAAGAACAGATGGTAGAATAGCTCTGAGGTTCTATTTTAACACTCTGTGATCCAGAGAAATTCAGGAGCGAAGTGACTAGCATCAACCTCCCACTTTCCTGATATTTAGGGCAGCTCCGTCCCTCAAAGTTTTGAAAAAACTCCAGCTTCCTCGTGCCAACTTACTAAGAGCAAAACCAATGAACAACAA
Organism: Spinibarbus caldwelli; assembly: GCA_039654775.1. Lineage (NCBI taxonomy): Eukaryota > Metazoa > Chordata > Actinopteri > Cypriniformes > Cyprinidae > Spinibarbus > Spinibarbus caldwelli. The sequence goes on from CM077258.1 coordinate 13,965,068, forward strand.
CAGCAGCTTCATTCAACTAACAATTACGAACGCCCACAACTTTCGTTGGCACTATCCAAACTATTTTCAGAAGCTCATCCCGAATAATTAATCCCTGAATCAAAGCAGAAGACCCAAACGTAAAGGAAACCGTTGTCAGAATTTACAATCTGTTAGAAAGGTCCACATTACGCAGAACCAACAGATGGGCATTAACGCTGATTAAAGAGAAGTTTGAGACAGACAATTGAATAAACAAAGCTTTGGACATGAAACTAATTATTTGAGATGTTATGCTTCACTTTGAGAAGTTCACAAGTGTTGATGGAAAGCTTATATGTAATGCCACAATTCATAAAGCTAATAGGATTAGAAACATTCACACATGAACCCAAGCAGACAGGGCAAATCCAACATAAGTACGAGTCTATGGATGTTGACAAAGGAAGCGACATGTATAATCCACACCTAAGGATGCTTTATTTATATCTAAGTAGACTACATGATACATATCAGATGTCTTCTTTTGGGAAGATTTTCTGCGTTTATTCCGGGATCAAAATGCGACTATACCAGAGGGCAGCATAAATAAAACAGCTGTGATCAAGAAAAAGGAGTATTGCCGAACTTTGCCTCAGAAGTACGTGTAAACGCTCTGCCAGAGGTGATGGCAGACTACAAAGCAGCAACCAAAGTGAATGACTGAACAACAAGAGCAAAGTGTCCATATCTCAAGGACCGTGAAGCTAAATAAAGCCCCCTGTGCTACTAACCTCCTGCTCCCACTTAAAGATTGACTTTGATACATTTGAGCTGTACACAGATAAACAGACAGGACGACTGGGTTTAAAACATTGACAGTGCAAGGAATTTTATACTTGTGATGGTGGGAATGATAACATTTGGCTTTAGAGCAGTGGCTCTCAACCTTTTTGACTCCGCATACCACATCATCCACAACAATAATCAAAGTCTGCATTACTTTTCCAGTTTTCTGTGATTTATTGGATTAGGATTAAGGATAAGGATTTCAATTTAACCAGATCAAATATTTTAAAATATTTTTTCCTTTTAAGGCCATTTTGAAAGTTTGCTGGGGGCCCCCTAGTGGGCCCTGGCCTCCTGGTTGAGAAGCACTGCTTTAGAATGATACTCCATGTTTGGCAATATGACCAAAATCTTATATCATGATATGAATCAATTTATTTCACGGTAACGATATATCACATCTTCTTATTAAAGTTACAAAAGTGATTTAGTCAGTGAGAGATTTTCTCTCTTTTGTTGTTTGATTAACATGAATGACAGACAGCAGGAATATTATACTGCTGTCACTTTAAGAGCTGCCCGATCCAATATACTTTTACACATATTTTTTCTTTCTCCGCTGTTTTCATTCACTCAAGACCTAAATTAGTGTTTATGAGGATACTTGCAAAAAAGGGCATTTTGACACATAAAAGTATGTGTATTTAACCATTCAAGGCCTAAAAAGTGGCAAAAATAACTCTGTTCAGTACTCCCGCGCTCTATGAGCACCGTCTTGATGTGCGCATATAGCGAAATGAGTTTTCTTTCGCTGCTGATTGCGTTTCAACCGCTTAAAATCACTTGTTTTTTAACCACAATGCTTAAAAACGTGCAAATGATCAATTTTCGTGACCACGTAGCACAGCAACGTCACGTGAGCGTGTAATGCGAAATGGATGATATTTCCATTTGTTTGTATCTTCCAGTGTGAAAGCTAACCCTAAATCAACCTAAAGTGGTTAGCAAGTTAGCTAGTAGTTGTTTATGCTGGTCTGTTTCAATGGTTTTAAAAGTGTGTCTTCACTTTCTGCTCAAAACATAAGTCGTTGATGTTGAGGTTTACCATCTTGACAAAACGATCATCACTTATTTGTTAGTGTTTAGTGTCAGTTAGCAGTTATAATTCAGCATCAGCAAATGTATACCACTGCAACGAGTGGCCACTGCCACTGCCACCATCATAATAACTGTGAAGTGTGGAGTGAAATGTGTTCTTTAATCATGGCACGTCTTGGGGAAGATAAATTAGACCACTCGCTCAGAGGCTGCCACGACGTGTGACTAAGACAAATTCAAATGACTTGAATATCCCTTGCCAAAAACAAGTTCATTTCATTTACATATGTTATTACCTTTAATGGTGCAGATGCCCGGCGGTCTGCGATGTCAGCTCGAAACTGGAGGGGCCACCTCCCACCACGCAGAGACTGAGCACTGCCTGCAGGATACTAATTGTGCTTACTGCAGATATGGGTGACTAAACATCAGAGAGATAGAACTCGCTCTCTGACTGGTGATCGCACATATCAATGACAAGGCAGATATCTCATCTCCCTTACTCTCTATATTCTTCTTTAAAGCAGCAGTTCACTCAAAAAAGAAGAGAAGTATAAATAAATATAGATTTATAAATTAATAGATATCTCAATATAATAGATTTGGGTAACACTTCAGTATAGGGACCAATTCTCAACTAGTTGCTTATTAGCATGCATATTACTGGCATATTGGCTGCTTATTAGTACTTATAAAGCACATATTCTGATATTCTACATCACTAATCCTATCCAACACCTAAACTTAACAACCTCCTTACTAACTATTTATAAGCAGCAAATTAGGAGTTTATTGAGGCAAAAGTCGCAGTTAATGGTTTGTTAATAGCGAGAATTGGACTTTAAAATAAAGTGTGCCCAAGATTTGTTTATTATTTATTTATATGAATGAATGACAATAAACAATTATTATTTAACTATAAAATAATAATAATAACATTGATAATAATTTTATACTATTTTAATGATATGTTTAACTGTTATTATTTTGTACTTTTGATGCTGCTTGAGTGAGAAATTGAGAAAAAAAATTATTGTTAACATTATTGTTAATGATAATAATAATAATAATAATAATAATAATAATTTATTGTTATTTTGTCACATTTGATGTTATTTTAAAAAAGACAATTCTTTTTTTCTGTGGATTATAATATTTTTATGTAAATAGATAAATGATCAATATTATAATTTTACAAAAATGAAATAAGAATAATTCTACATCTCTAAAATAAAAACAAAACACTGAGTAACTAAAATTAATCGTTTTAAATTATACATTTAAATTTTGACATTAGAATGTACAGTACGAAAAAAGTGGATATTTATTTTGAGATATGCTAAAGATTTAATTTTTCAGTGTTTTGTTTATTTATTTATTTTATTTTGATTATATTATATCATTATTTATTCATGCAATGAACTGCTTGTCAATAGCAGCCTACATTTTAAAATTAAATAGTAATTTAATAACGTTTCTTTTTAGTTCTGGGTGAACTATTCCTTCAATAAAGAACAAAACAGAGCAGATTCACAATGAAGTATTTTGCTCTTCCAGTGTAACAAATGTACAGCACACCTCAGTCAGTGAATGAGCAAGCCAGACGCAGTGTGCTCGAGGTGTGATATCAGTAGGAGCAGTCTTAATTAAACAGAAGAGGATGATGTTTATGAGGTGGGTGGCTGGATGCAGGTTACTGGGGAGAAGACAATGTCTCAGGGTTGAGTGTGGGGCTGTAGATCGTCCTGTCTTACCTCTCACTGCGGGGCCTTGAGCCACAAGCTGTAATTAGAGTTAATTGACTTACTGTTGAAAGTCACTGAGAACAGGTGCTCTGGTGCAGCAGTGGAGGAAGACTAGACAATCCTTATGAACACCCCTCCCAAACCTGCTCTTCCTGTACAGTAAGTCCAAATTAGCAAGGCTTTGCTACTTATTCTCAAATTTAATTCAAAAAGGAATCATACCAAGGGACTGGGATAGCTAGAAAATGGCCCTGTCGGATTGAAAAGGCGTTTGATCTGAACAAAGACAATTGCAATGTACCGAGAGAGCTCATCACATCGAGCCAGTTGAGGCAGAAAACTCCTCCTTCGGAGATCAGCCCATGTAGGACGATTCCCAGCTTTCAGTACCACTTCAATACCCAGTAGCACACGTCTGGTCTCACAGCGTCAGTTCCAGAAGCTAACTACAACTCTAACCAACAAAACGGCCGTCTGTTTGGATTGAGAATTCAACGGTTCCTCCAAACTAAACTCCTAGTAAACCCCTGTCTCTCCTGCAAATAAATACCCAGCATGCCATTTAGCTGAGCGTGTAATTTGTTTGCGCTGTGGACCGTGGTCTCTCCATGTCCCTCAGCGCCGATGAAGACAGAGGAGAGCGGGGCAGAGTGATGGCATGTCCGGTAATCCTCACTAAGCCGTGTGGTGGGGGATTGAAGGGTGCTGGGATGTCTGACACTGCAGTCTGTCAGTTGTGCCTGTCCCGGGCTAATTACCATCCAGACTTGCTGTATGGAAACCGGCCAACTACTGTAAACACACCGCCGACCCACTGTGACCCCCATAAGCACACTCTGCTTGTAGATAGTAGTACAGAACAGAAAATGGGTTGTGTAAAAATATTGACTTTCCTATTAATCGTGACCTGCATTTCAGGGATCTCTATATTGAGTCATAAAATCTGAAATTGCAGTCCAAAGTGAATGTAATAAGATAAAGCTGTGTATGGTGACATAATGGCAAGAAAACATGTATTTCTATTAAGCTGTGCTCGTGAATGCAGTGAAATACAGTGTAGTCTAGGTTACAAACAAATGACTCTTTTGAGCTGGTTCTTTTCAGAGAATCAAAAAAATAGAGTGCAACCAGTTTAGTCGTAATCACAACCAAATCAGTCTTTTGAGTTGATTCTATTTAATGAATCAAAAACATGCAGCACAACCAGTTTTGTCACAATCAGAAACAAATGACTCTTTTGAGTTGGTTCTTTTTAGCTAATCAATAAATAAATAAATAAATATATAAAATAAAAATATAAAATACATAAATAAAAAACCTACAGTGCAACCAGTGTAAGTCAGAATTCTAAACAAATGACTCTTTTGAGATGGTTTGTTTTTAGTGAATCAAAAACATACGGTGCAATCAGTGTAGTAAGAATCACAAATGAATGACTCTTTTGATTTGATTCTATTTAGTCAATCAAAAGCATACAGGACAACCAGTGTAATCAGAATCACAAAACACTCTTTTGAGCTGGTTATTTTCAGTGAATCAAAAGATAGAGCATAACCACTGTAGTCCGAATCACAAACGACTCTTTTGAGCTGGTTATTTTTAGTGAATTTAAAAAAGACAGTGCATTCCAGTGTAGTAAGAATCACAAACAAATGACTCTTTTGAGCTGGTTCTTTTTAGTGAATCAAAAACATACAGGACAACCAGTGTAATCAGAATCACAAACACCCTTTTGAGCTGGTTCTTTTCAGTGAATCAAAACATAGAGCATAACCACTGTAGTCCGAATCACAAACAAATGACTGAACATTTTTTTTTAATCTAAATTCCAAACATACAGTGCAATCAGTGTAGTCAGAATCAAAAACAAATGACTGTTTTGAACGGCTTCTTTTCAGTTAATCAAAACATACCGTACAACCTGTGTATAGCCAGAATCACAAACAAGTGACTCTTTTGAACTGGTTCTTTTTACTAAATCACAAACATACAGTACAGTGCAATCAGTGTAGTGAGAATCATGAACAAATGACTAATGATGATTAAACAACAATTAGTGCAACCAGTTTATTTTGATTCATTATCACATTATTATTATTTATTTATTTTGTGCAGGACCAAAAAATGCTTTTAAAGAATCAAAAGAGTCATCAAACAATCAAGAGCTTGTGAATATGAATGAGAATCAGGAAATTTGTATTGATACTTGGACCTATAGGAAGCACTGTATATTGTGAAGTCATTTTGCTGTACTATATACAACAGTGATCCAGTTTTGGATTTGAATCTACAAACTCCAGTAAGGCCGCAGTTTATTTTTCAAGGATGATACAAAAATAAATGACTCTCATTAAAATGTGGAAGCAATCATGTGGCTACCGGTCTTCATCTCGCTAATGGAGGAACAGTGCAGATTAAGGACCTCACAAAGGTCTGGACAGAAATATCTGTTTTTAAAATACCAAACCCTCCTGAGGGTCTCTGCTAGGGGTTAGACCACTGCTAGATATAAGAATTTGTAGCTCCCATTCTGTCCTCAGCCCTGCTCAGGTCTCTTAATGATGAGCCAGGGAACCAGATTTGAGCTTTATTCTTTATGATTGCTGCTGCGAGCGGAAGAGAATGCTAGTTGAGTTTTATTCTCATGGCTGTCTGGGGCATCCATGTCTGATTCTGGCAAACCTGCCCCAGTTTGATTTCCTCTGAGGGCCAGGAAGCGTCACATTGCTCCTCCCTTAACAATACTGACACTCCTTAGCTTATAGTTATGGAGAAGTAGGAGTGCTACTTAAAACTTTAAACTTTTCAAATTGACAAATAAATAAACCTATTTAAAACTTAATTCATATTTAATAATGTAGTTTTTTCTGTGTAGATAAAACAAGAAATAACTAAGGCAAACAGCACAGGCAAAGGATCTCAAGCCACGACTCAAATTCAGGTTCATTGCTTTTCTTTATCCATTTGCCAAACAACTTCAAAAATACCATTGGATAGTTAACACATGGGAGCAGTAAATAAGCCATCTAATTTGAATTAATTAATTCTAAGAATTTAAAAGCAACTAGGCAATGCTTTTAAAAATGCATTTGAAAAATTGCATTAAAATGTTTAATGTATTATTTTATTGTTACATTTTATTGTTACAACAAATAAAATATGGTTTTAAATAAGTGTATTAATGAATAATTTTATTGCTATATCTGAAGGCATAGTTCACCCAAAAATGAGAAATGAGATTTTAATGAACATTTACTCAACCTCCAGCCATCCAAAGTGTTATATGAGTTTGTTTCTTCATCAGAACAGATTTGGAGAAATTTAGCATTACACCACTTGCTCATCAATGGATCCTCTGCAGTGAATGGGTGCCGTCAGAATGAGAGTCCAAACAGCTGATAAAAACATCACAATAATACACAAGTAATTCACACCACTCCAGTCCATCAATTAAAGCCTTGTGAAGTGAAAATCTGTGTGTTTGCAATAAACAAGAATTACTGCAATGTTTTTATCAGCTGTTTGGATTCGTATTCTGACGGCACCCATTCACTGCAGAGGATCCACTGGTGAGCAAGTGATGTAAAGTCAAGCATCTCCAAAGCTGTTTTGATGAAGAAACAAACTCATCTACATCTTGTATGGCCTGAGGGTGAGTACATTTTCAGCAAATTTTAATTTTTGGGTGAACTATTCCTTAAATATTAAGTATGCTTATTTATTTGTCAATATTGAAAGTGATTTATTATTTTTAATTAAATTGATAACTGATTCCTTTTTAAAGTGGCACTCATAATATATAACAAAGGATTTATGGGGTTCCTGACAAAAGTTGAATCTATAATTTCAAGAGCTAAACTGGTGAGCCTTATGCACTATTGGGAGCACTCTTCCTACCAGTAGAAATTTTAGCAGGCTCAACTCGTTGCAAACTCAGACATGAGAAGACTGGTAAAACACTTAGAAGGAGACAAGAAATCCTGTTTCGCTGTCAGCTGTCTTAAGCAGGCTAAAATCTTAAGCTGTATCGATGCCGGCTAATCAAACAGCTCCCTGCTCTGCTGAATTCCCTTTGAAGTGGGCAGACACCTGGAATACTGATGCCCTTCTCCTTTGTCAGGATGTGCGGATCGAACTCAGACATTCCACCACCATGTCTGCACTCACCACTGACGCACAAGGCTGCAATTTCACTTACGGAAAATACCTCATAAATCCCTTGGTCTGAGAGTGTCCTTCTAATGGCTTACTAATGAGGCAGAGCACAGGGCTGGGTTTACTGAGGCTGAGTTTACGGGACACAGTTTACAGAGCCTCAGAGCAAGGTGGTGTTTAGAGAGGCTGAAAGGGTTCAGAACAGATAAAACGCATGTAAAGAACCTCTGGCTGCAAACACACATCTGACACGAGCTGCGGAGCGGCAGCCAGGTTCATGCATGCAGAGCGGTCTGTCAGAGGCTTCATCGCTGAAGAGCACTTGGGTCATTTTCAAAGGCTTTCATTATGTTTGCCAGAGTTACTCCAGCTTTCAACAGCATCATTCTCTATCTGGCAATCTGCCCGAGGCATCAGCTGAGCTAGAAAATGTGCACCATTAAAGATTTAAATCATCATTGTTGAAAAATTGATTAATGTACAGTTCTAAAATCACAATTAAGGGAGTCTTTCTTTATTTGGCAATGCAGTAAATATGTATATAAAAGCCAGACATATACCTTTGTGCTATGCCTAATTATAGAACATAAATGGCCAAAATGAAAATGGGATGGAAATGAGATTACTATTTTATCCAAATAAATTAATTTAAATGCTAGAAGTGAATTTAGGCAACATTATAATGTACAGTATGAAAAATGGATTTTTAAATTGGCTAAAAATCACATTCAACAATGTAATTTGACACTTTAATTGTCAGCATATATATATGCATCCATATTTCCAATATGGGCTGACAAATTAGAAAATCAGAAATAAAATAAAACAAATATTACCTATCTATCTATAATTATCTATCTATATAATTGCTAGCAATAACTATTTACACACTGAATATATACAGTATATATATATACAGTATATATAAATACACACACACACACACACACACACAGTGTCTTTGCACTCCAATACCAAAAGTCCAGAGAGTCCAGTGTCCTTGTATTGCATTATGAATTGCAGTCTAACAAATTTTAAAACACAACAGTGCACAAAACTGAGTTAGCCTAGCTAGAAGCTTCTGAATTCATGTATTTGCGTTGAGTATGTTTCATTGTGATAAAACACATGGACAGAGCCAATACACCCAAGAATGACTAAGCATAATAAACTTATGATTTAGTCTTTTCGGTCATTGAATTCTAAGAGCATGGAGATGCACTTATGAGAATAGAAGTGCATGGCTCTCTCTCATTCATTCTGTCTGTCTCTTTCTCTCTGTTTCTGTCTGTCCCTCTGGACGGTGCGCACAATAGAGCCAGTGTGCCTGTATTCTAATTAACTAATGAAGTGCACAAAAAGAGCTGCCCTCTTTAGTCTGAGATGCTCCCTTTCAGAGAAAACTACACACGAACTCTCTGAATAGTCAAACCAGTTTAATGCAAGATATAAACCTGGCATTGATCAACTCAAGCAGTGGTGGCATTTTTTGGGTCATGGACTTGTCTGATAAGATTTATGTGTTTGGCTGTAACGTCCCCAGTGACCGAACCTGTTAACTTTTCCTTGCTGCAATCTGACAGCACGCACTGCACTGCATCTTATTCACAACATACTGCAACCCCACGTGTGTTCTTTTTTTATTTTTTCCTGATAGAGATCCATATGTTTCTAGGCAACAAACGCGGTTCGTCATTATCAATTTTGAATTGATGAGGCTCATGAAAAAACCCCTTTCATCGCCACATGCATAAATAAAGGAGTTATGCAGGTAAGCACAGAGCATAATTTTTTTATTGGCTTAGCCAGGCTCTAATAAGCAGTTCAAGTGAGTCATTTCTCAAAGGAAATGCAGAAAAAATGCAACAGGCCAATGTGAACAGTGCAACCTTACCTTGTACAGTATGCACGCACATAACTAAAATCAATATTTTCCAGAGAGATAAATGGATATTGAGACACTGATACACTGTTCTTTTTATGGTCTAGGCCTCTAATATTGATGGTAATTGTTGCTAAATGATGTGTGTGACAGAATGAGCGAGTAACGTATTGTTATTAAGCTCCATGAGTTTGTGTTAGACTAGGTCACTGCTGACAGTAATTCTCACCTCTCTGAACAGTGCTAACAACATCTAGTGTGTTTTAACTCGAGAGTAGTCGAGAGTACTTGAACTTAGACCAATCTCTTTGCTATAGTACAAAAGTACAATTAAGCCCAAGAGAAGCATTTTTTCCCTCATCTATTTCATTCAATGTGAACTGATTCCTTTTGCTCTGTGTGCCTGAAAAATCATAGGAGCCGGACAGGGAAGGGACCCTGGGAATGTTTGTGATGAATTATTGTGTAAATAGTTTTTCATATTATGGTGATATTGATTTTTTTTTTTTTTGTTATTTATTTATTTATTTTTGTTAAAGTTTGAGGGTAAACTGCAGCCATTTGATTGAATTGGGAAAAGCAAGATATAGTGTTTTTTGTTGTCCAGTTGTTCCATCGCTACTGTTAATTCAAAATAATAATTGCTTGCTCTAAAATAAAATAAACAAAAAAGTAAGGAAGTAAAGAAAGAAAAAAAAGAAAGAAAGAAAGAAAGAAAGAAAGAAAGAAAGAAAGAACTCATCAACACTTCCTCAGATACACTGTAATAGATAGACAGACAGACAGATACACAGATAGAAAACTTTTTTCTACATTATTTTTCATCAAATACCTGCGCTAAATTGCTGTTAAATCATTGTTGTTACTTAAAAAGTCCTTATTTTAATATATAAATCCATACTTCCATACGTAACATTAAATAACGTGAGCTATGCACAATTTATCTTTCTTTTCTGAAGTATCGAGGATTGAGAGATTGGTCCATTATCAAGCAGATAGATCCTTGCTTTGGATGGCCTCCTCTTCAAGAGTGACCTATCGGGTCTAGGAGCCCATTTCCTCTCTTCCGTTGCCTGGCAACAGGCCATAAAAGTACCGTGGTTGGTGCGTGTGCAGGGCCAGTCAAAGCATGTATTGATGGAGGAAGAGACGAGGCCGATAGGGCTTTAATTGTAGATCTGGGCTCTCTCGAGGGAAGCGGAGGCTCAGACCCACCTCTGCTGTATTCATTAACCGCGGCAAAAGGCCCTCACTTTGCATATTGACATTTTGATAAATGCTCCTGATCCGCAAAAGCAGTGTTATGAAAGCCATTCCACCAACTAGCCTGCTGCCTGAGGCAAAGGCCAGCTTTTGTTTCCTATTCGGCTGGACTGCAGCTGTTCCCCCAGGTTAGCATCAGAAGCTAACAACAGCACCTTAAACTGTTCTGAACAACTAGCAACTCCAAACGGAAGTGCAAAATAGCAGAAAGCTCCACCCTCAAACTCACATCACTGGTTGAGCCAATGAGGCTTTGTCAGACTAGTCGGGAAACTTAACTCAAATAAGCCACAGTGACATTTAACGTAGGAATCCAAATGATTGAGAACTTTGCATGAAAGCGAAAGATTTCTCCACAATGGGTTCAAGTTTGTCACAAGGTTTTGAAGTGTTTACAAACAGAAAGCTGTTTTATTCATTGTTATACTACTAACGGCAGGCCATGGATAGGGATGGAATATTGGATAGGGATACCGAATATTTTTTTGGACCGGTACGTAACTGGGTCAATACCGAACTACCGATAAGCTTCAGGACAAACGATATTGTTAATGCTTGCGTTGTTTTATATCTGTATACTTCAATGTACAGGCTACACGATTTTAGCCCAATTTCGGCACGATCTGTTTGACGAAGGGTGTTATGGGGATTCGTAAATGACAATGGGCTTCGGGATGCAAGATTCAATCATTTAATCTTGTGTAGTGTGTCATAGTGGACGATATCCAATGCCACCGCTGCGATGCTTTACGACGTAACGACATAGAAAGATTAGCATGTTTAATTTTTTTTTCGTTGTCATCCAAGACGAATTCCATCACATCTATGACACTGGCCAATAGGAGCATAGAAGCGCCTTCGTCCATGCTTTCAAACATGCTGAAAGGAAAAGAGACAACGGTATCGGTCCTGCTATGTTCGTTACTACCGCGACAGAAACCGACAAAAACATTGTGTAGTCTGAACCAGGCATAAGCAACACCAGTGTCAGATGCAATATATGCAGTAGTGTAAAAGTGAACAAAGGAGGCAACACTAGTAATATAATGACACATTTTCAAACAAAACACCTTAACTACCGCAAACGATGCGTTGTATTTAATATGTCTCCGTTGTCTCCCGGCTCCAGCTCCAACTGCAACTCATGACATACATTCACATCAAATGTTAATTCTGCGGTAGAGTTACACCGTGTCTACACCGGACACGAGACACCGGACGCGACAAAATACTATAGAACTCATTATAATCAGTGATGCTGTCAACACGACAAATCCCCAACAGTAAACTGCTGCTGCGTTCTATTTATGACATATTGACACAAATTTCAAATGATTTTCAAAGGATGCTTTATCGCGTCCAGTGTAGACAGACTTTAGCTGTTGCAGGGCAGCACGACACGAGAACTGTTGCGTCCGGTGTAGACATGGAGTTACACTCACGGGACACTGCACTTATTCGCAATTATAAAAATACATTATTTGCATGTGCTTTAAAGCCTTGCCGAATTAACATTCTATTTGCATGCTGTTCTGACATGCGCTTTTTCTGAGCATGTACACCTGAAGCGCGTGCACACTAAAAAGCCATTCAAACAGCATCTGACTACTGGACTAAGTTATCTTTCCCATCTGATTGCGCTAATACCATCAAAACACACAAGGTTTACATAAACACATTTGGTTATGTCTAAAGTGAAAGTCAATAGTTAAGCTTGAACTTGAACTGAACCCAGAATATATCTTTAATGCAACAATTCTTTATTCGCCGAGTCACTTTCTGCTGCCTTCTGCCACGACGAGTCCACATCAAAATGTTTCGCAGTGACATATAGGAAAACAAAGCCATATGCTTGAGAGACTCTGTTAGTGAGGGTACTTCGAAGAGCGAGTGAGTTTCAGGAACCACTACATCACGTGTCGCATCGGCTCTCTAAGGATACGTTGCTTCAAAGAGCAAACGAGAAATGAAAGTCTGCCACGGAGACCCAGTGAATGCATAATGCCGTATCATTATTTACAAAGTCCATTCTGAATAACCGAGTTAGAGCAAAGCCTCTGGAAACCTTGTTTCTGCTGCTCTTAACTCAGTCTCCATGCATTAACCATAAGCGACAAAAACTCATGAAGGCTACAAAGACTAAGCTCTCCAAATCTGGACTAATAGATTGCCGGCCGAGAAGAATTCATAAGGAGTAAATAGTCTATCATTACATTAGACAGAAAAATAATACTTGTGCCACTCAACAATTCAAAAAGCTTTAGAGACAAAACGAAGCGAGCGAATGTGTAATCGCCTGTATCATCCAAAAGCGCTGCAGTCAGATGTACATTTATGTGCACACAAGCTACCGTGCAGAGATGAAAAGAGAACCTTTATTCCCAGAGAGGAAAGAGATGAGACCAACAAACAAGATTTCACTTTGATATTTGTTCACAGAAATACATGTAAGAAATTAAGACCTAGAATTACAAACAAGGCCACCTAAGAGAGCAGGAACCTCTATTAATTACAAACTTACAGCTAATAGGTTAAGTCTTCGACATTACCCTGAGTAAAATAGAATATTTTTTATTAAGCTTGTCATTAATTTGACAATTAGTGCGATACAATTCACTATTGTATGGCGCTATTCACAATACATATCATTTCAAAGCAGCTTTGCAGAACATGCACATATCAATGAGACGTATTTACTTACAAAAAGAAAAGTCTGCTAAATCTATACAAGACCAATAGATAAACAAATCTAGCTCAAGTAAATTACAAGGATTCAATTTAAATGGTACAATAAATGAAAAGCTAACATTACTTTTTATTTTGTTATATGAAGGTCATATTAAAACGTCCTTTTGCCATGCCACCTTTTAAAGGGGTCTTATTATGCTCTTTTACAAAGTCTTGATTTCATTTTAGGGGTGTACTAGAACATGCTCTCATGCTTGGTGGTTCGAAAAACCCATTATTTTTCACATAATTTACATTATTACAATACCATTCTCCCCAGTCTGGCACAAACGGCTCGATTAGTTCTGGGTTTGATGAAGGCCCGCCTTCCGAAAAATGAAATGTGTTGTGATTGGTTAGCTGTTCCAGTGCGTTGTGATTGGCGAACAGCTAGCCAGAATGACTAAAAGCAAATTAATTCTCTGCCAGCAGGAGGCGCTGTTGGAGCGGGAGAGAGTGAGGTTTCCCCGGTAACGCTGTACACAAAGCAGAGCTCCACTCACAAACGCTGCTTTATCAGACATTACATGCAAGATGAAATGAAAATAACATCCAAAATTTTCTGAAGACAGTCGGTTTCCATCAGAAATACAGTGATATAGAAACACCCGCACCGGGTTTTGATTTTGAAACGTGCATTCGAACTTCCGGAAGCGGGATTTATTTTAATGATATTCTAATGGGCCAATTTGTGATGTCACAAATACAGGAAAACAGCTTTGTAGTCCAAACAAGTCGTTCGTTGTAGTTCTTGAAAAGGGATTTTTTTTTTTTTAAATGAAATATCTCCCTTTGGAGTGGACTTTGAGATTGTAACTTTGTAGATCTTTTTTATGCCCAAACATACACACTGACTAAAATTCAAAAGTGAAAAAGCATAATAGGACCCCTTTAAATATATTTTATATATATGCATTCATGCATCTTAAATTGTGAACCTTGTTTTATGAATCCTGTGTTTAACAATTAAACAAGTAGGGAAAAAAAAAAAAAAAAAAAATTATATGTCATGACTCGAGCCAGAGACAAGAGGTAAGAGTTTGGGTGCCCTGGAGGCTGGTGCAGGACTGGGATACGGGGAACACCTCCAGGGCGGATCAGGGATCTCAGGGGACCATGGCGGAGCAGTAGACTCAGGGGATCAGCAGACTCGGGAAGCCATGGCGGATCGGTCTCCAGCCCCCGCCCTGGCCTCTACAACCGGAGCCATACTACCCCCTCCCCCCCAAAAAAAATACTTGGGAACTTATGGGGCTGAACTCGGGGACTGGAGCCCTCTCTGGGCTTAACTGGGGATCTGGAGCCCTTCCTGGGCTTGACGGGGAATTAGGAGCCCTTCCTGGGCTTGATGGGGAATTAGGAGCCCTTCCTGGGCTTGATGGGGAATCAGGAGCCCTCCCTGTGCTAGACGGGGGATCAGGTGCCCTCCCTGGGCTTGACGGAGGATCAGGAGCTCTCCCTGGGCTTGACGGAGGATCAGGAGCCCTCCCTGGGCTTGACGGAGGATCTGCAGCTCTAACATGACTCCGGTCTGGGGCTGAAGCCTGCACTGGACTCTGGTCAGGGGCTGGAGCTGATACTGGAGTGAACCTTGGGGCTAGAGCCGACACTGGAGCGAGCTCTGGACGAGTGGGCACTGGAGGGCACTTGCGAGGAGCGGGCTCTGCAGGGAGTGAGCTCTGGGGCTGGACTCCAAGACATCCCATAATACTCCACCAGTCTTCCTAGGGGCACATGTGCCGCAGACGGTGGGCTTGAGTGAGCCGTGGACGGCGGGCTTGACTTCGCTGCGGGTTCTGGGCTGAGGACCGGATTGGTTCGGGGAGCTGGAAACGGAGGATTGAAGGCAGATTTCAGTGCTGACCGGACAGATGTTATAGCAGGGTCCGTAACCTTAGACCCCAGGTCAGCGCTGTTGGAAACCCACTTCCGGGCTCGGGGAAATACAGGAGGACATGTGTGGTCGGAACCAGTGGCCAGGCATGTGGAGGATCTCGGCATGGGGTGAGCTGGCGAGGCCCAGTGGTTCTCAGAAGGGGCTGGATGAGAATGGCTCTTAACCTACTTCAAAGTTAGAGCCGTTTAAATACAGGATGAGATTTATTAATTCCACCAAAGAAAAGTCACAAACAGGAGAACGACAACGAATAGTGTTCTCATCCAGTCCCGACTGAAAACAGGCACATAACGAGGCATCGGGCAAGCTCCCTTGATGGGAAAGCTCGATGAATTCCTCCACATACCTTCCCAAAGGGCGACCACCCTGTTGCAGGCCACACAACTGGTCCTCAGCCCAATCCATCTAGTTTAAAGGTCTGGTCTTCTGTCACGACTCGAGCCAGAGACAAGAGGTAAGAGTTAATACAGGTGGATATATTGACAGGTTCGATGAGCAGAGCATGAAAGGCAGATGGCAGGTGAGTATAGGACAAACAACAGTTCTTGGGTTCTTAGCTGAGGTTACTGAAGCTTATCTTTGGCAGGTGATCCCGAGGAGCGAAGCAACGGTGGAGAACTGGAGCGGTGGAGCAAAGGAGCATCTAATGGTGAGTAAACACAGGTTAGTAGCACGGTAAGGAGTCGGGCTTAGTTCGGGAATGCAAACTGTAGACCAGACACTGGTGCAGCATGGAGAGTGCAGTGATAAAGGGAGTGTAACGAGCTGAGCCAAGTGCGGGCAATCAGTGCTCAGGTAATTGGGATCTGGTGTGCACTGGGGCTGATGACTGAGGTGACAGGTGACAGACTCCTTGACAGACTGCCCCATCACATTTATTTAATTGTGTGTATTCAGGATGCATAAAATGCAACACAAACATAAAATGTTATTTTCATCAGATTGCTACTGAACAAAATACATAATTTAACATAACATGACATGGTGATAGAAATGTTTGTGAAGGAAAAATGATAGAATTTACCTGCAATGCCAGCTTTTTATATATTTTTTTTGGTGGACAAATTAAGTAAACTTGTGTGAAAAGCGAAAAGTGTGTTAAAAGTCCAGAGGGCCAAAAGCGCCCATAGTTGAAGAAAGACCCTCAACAAAAGTCTTGTCAATGCTTTAAAACTGCCTGGTAGTGAAATACCGCTAATATATCCTAAACCTCAAGGAATCCTTCCAGCACAAAAAAAGAATTGAAAGAAGTAAGCCTCTACTTTCCTAATAGATTCAAAGACTTCCGTTCAGCTAATGAGAGAGGGTATGTCATTCAGGGAATGACTAATGGCGGCGCTCAACATATGGGCGTTGACGTTCTCAGTCAAGGGTTTTCCTGGGATTCCGGGATACCGCAGGCGGTGAGATTCTGCTCTATTCTAAGACTGAAAGATTTTGGGCCGTATCCAACTGGAATGGCTGAGAATGGAAGCTACCGCATGAGTGACTTTCGACAGCTGCTGGGCTTCAGAATACCAGTCACACAGTTCAGCACTTCTTCCACACAAGACTAAACAAAATTCATCTGAACGTCACATGTCACAAATACAAATCCAATCATTGATTCCCTCTCTACAGTCTATTATGATTCAGCCATGTGTCACAGTCTCGCAACAGTGACACTTCCAGCTAAACAAAACAGATTCCCCACCGCTAATGTTAAAGAAAAAGATGTATGTCATTATTTCAAACAAATTCTCTGGTTCTGAAACTACTAGGACTGGATGGTATGACAAAAATCATAATGAGACTTTTATTTCACACTAACAGTATATATTAGATATAGAATGAATGAATGAGAATGAGAATGAGCTTTATTGCCAGGTATGTTTACACATACGAGGAATTTGTTATAGTGACAGAAGCTCCACAGTGCAACAGAATGACAGTGACAGGACAGGACACAGATAATAAAAATAATAATATACAAATATACAAATAGACAATGTACAAAATAGCATTGTCTATTTGTATAATAGCAAAATAGCATATATATATATATATACAGTATATATATATATATATATATATATATATATATATATATATATATATATATATATATATATACCACAGCATATAAAATATATCCAGGTATACCTCATATACAGTATTACAGAAGCATGTAGAAACTTATTAGTAAATATTGATAACACTTTGGACCAGTTCTCACTATTTACTAGTTGCTTATTTGCATGCCTATTATTATTAATATATTGGCTGTTGTATCATTAATACTTATAAAGCACATATTCTGCATGACCATATTCTACATCCCTAATCCTATCCAATACCTGAACTTAACAACTACCTTACTAACTATCAATAAACAGCAAATTAGGAGTTTACTGAGGCAAAAGTAATGGCTTGTTAATAGTGAAAATTGGACCTTAAAATAAAGTGTGACTGAAATGTTTCAAATGTAAGGTAGTTAATCTCTCCTTTTTTCTTATTTAATAAAGACAAGATTCTTGTAACAAATTAAAAAGTCTGGCATCTGTACAAAAACAGCCAAAATAGTGGATATTTATTTATTTATTTATTTTTTGCTTATTTTCATAGTGATAGTTATAATAATAGCAAAACTTTATCTCCCATTTTCCCTATAGAAGTGCAAGTCGGCATCAAAGTACAGTACCAATAATGAAAGAAACCATTATTCATGCTTCTTTGGAATGTGCACTAAACTCTTTAATAAAACCAAACTATTCAGACCCATTGGTTATAACTGTCTGAGCTCTTTTAGCTCTTTTTTCAAGGACTATCTAACTAGGGTCCCAGAGGTCTATCTTCTGTTATGAAAATAACTGATTTTTATTCTTTTTCAAACAGTATAGTTTTATACCCAATTTCAAAAGTAACGTTTATGCATTTTTATTGCATTTATTCTTATTATTAATATCTATATGTCATACCATAAAGACCAGTGTCTGATGATTCCCTTTCATACTTCAATTGCAGATACAGGCAACATAAGCAGCGAAAGTCAACATAGACAGCTTGAATTCTGACACGAAGTGATACGCTTTTTTTTTTTTTGTGTGTGTGTAGAAAAGGTGATAACTCTGGGATCACCCCTTGTTGGTTAAAACCCACAACCTACAACCTTATGTTTACCCGGACAGGCATCCGACATGTTGTGACTGAGTCATTGTGTGTCTAGAACACCACAGAGAACAGCAGCAATATATTCATCAAGCACCATTATATTTCTTCTGCCTCCCTTCTGCACCACAGGATTACTGCTGACATTTAAGGGAAGTATTAAAAAGTCTGCCTCCTCACTTTCTATTTTCTTTTGTGCTGGAGATTTGTGGAGCTCTGTTAGTGGTTGGCCGAGGAGCATCTCAAAGTTCCCCTGCAGCACTGTGCTTCGTGATTTGTGGGGTCGCTCCTCAGAATGATTGCTTCCTCCGGTTCAGCCCAGATGTCATCAATCAGCGGTAGTGAATGTGGAAAGTGAGTACTTTGGCAGATGTCCATGTCATTAAAAAGTGAAGAGAGCAGCGCTCCTGCGTCAAGCGAAAGGTGATTGTAGGTGCGCTCTGTGTTTACATTTGGGCCCCCGGAAACTTTCGCTTTTAGCTCAACGCTTCTGCTACATTCCTTCAGGCCTGAAATGTCTCCACTGAGGCACTTCCCCATTGGGTTTCAAATCATAATGGAGAAAGAATGGGCTATTTGTTTGAACTTTGTTATCCAAGGAGGACAACCATCCACTAGTTTTGAAGACGTTTTAGTAGTCTTAAAGAGATCCAACAAACGAAAAAAGAAAATCATACAGGTTTAGTACGACATGATGTTGAGTAAATAATGACAATTTTCATTTTTGGGTGAACTATCAGTTTAAATTAAAATCGTTCTAAACAAATGAAATGGGAGTCTGTTTACAGTTCTCAAATAAATGCATACTGTTCTTCAGAATGGGACAATGAAGAAAACAAATCTTTGCTTACTAAGCGGTGATGAGCCCCTGCAGGTTCTTTGCTTTTCATTAAGCGCGAGACTGTTGCGGTGCAATTTCTGAACGAATTGCTGTAAACAGATAAAACCATTACCGAAGGCCATGTCAGTATGAAAAGACTCTCAAATTGGTCATGGAAATGAGAAAATATTAACAGTATTGATCTCAGAACTGTTACACTGTTCGTCAATCGTGCTGCCTTCACTTTTGTAAGGTGATTGTTTATGCACAAATGAAAATGGTTATCCGAATCGACAGTTATCTGATATACATAGATGGGCTTGTGTGGACAGAAACAAAAAGAATGTGTCGAATGTGTCTTGTCGCCTTTGCATTTTTTCACTGTTCGACTTTTCCAAATGAAGCTGCTTAATTACTATCTCACTGCAAACACATTGAGCAGTTTATTCTTGGACTAGGAAACAGGCGCCACAGGCTTTTGTTGTTCTGCGTAAAATGGATTTGAGAGCTGTTTATTTGCGGCAGACATGCCAGTCGCAGCCCCAAAGCTTTTCTCCTGCTGATAAGGACACACAAACCTGTAGACCTCCGCTGATTTGGGCAGCAGGCAGCCCTGAGACTGCCACCGTGAAACAGGTAAAGTGCAGTTAAAGGAAACATATGAGTACAACAAGGTTTTAGTAACAAACTATGATATCCTCAGTCTCCATATTAAAACATACTGATACCAATAATAATTAGGGTTGGGTACAGAAACCCGGTACCAATATGGCACCGGTACCTATGTAACCGGTATGTACTAGAACCGAATCAGAACGCAGATTTCGGTGCCTCATTTCGGTGCCATGCCTGTGCGATCGATCGAAATAATTGTCCTTTGATTCTCCGAAAACAACGTAAGAAGCATCATCACCGGCACCGCACGTGAAAAATAATTTCCCGACTGAGAAAATGCACGTGAACTCAAGTCGGAAAGCTCTAATAGTGACGCGAGTGTGCTGTTTTCACATTCCAACTTAAAAGCACAACTCGGGAAATGAGAGCATCCGAGGAGCACGTGAATGCAGAAATTACACTTGCTCTGACGGCAGCAGGTAGCCTTCCATTTACTAGCTAAGCTAAACACGCTTAAATTAAAATGCCTAAAGCTAAAATTCTCTTGTATTCACGTTTTTAAACCTGTTGTCCAACAAAAGAGAACATTATAACCTTTTTAGTCCACAACACCAGTTAAATGCTTCCTTTTGCGATCTGATGTAGCTTCTTGTCAAAGAATGAGGCAGAAAATATGTTCCATGGGCTACTAATACATCGATTAGCAATGGATTATATATATACTTAATTATTATGAAAATACCAGAGATGGCTAGATAAATTATACATTGTTGTAGTCGAGTGTTTATTGTATTTGTTTATCATTCAAAACATTTATATCTTCTGTTTACTCAGTTACAGCAATAGCAATGCCTTTGTCCATATTGGAGATTTCCTGGAGCTTCAGGAGTTCCGCTACTTCTGTGACTGGATATGTGGATTTTTTGTGCGAGGGTGCCCTCTGGCGTTCAGTATGAATGAAAAAGACATCATGTGTTTAGTGCTAATGGCCAATCCAATTATTAATTGGTAATTTTTTTTTTTATTTATTTACTTATTTTTTTAATAAGTATCGGTTCAGGCACCGGAACCGTTTTAAAAGTATCGATTTAAAACCCAAACGAAAACCCACCGGTATCGAAAAAAAACCAAACGATACCCAACCCTAATAATAATGTCCAGCAAAATTGCAACTACACTTCACAGCATAGTGGTTTGTTTTTGAAATGTCAGATGTCAATGAAAATGGTCAAAATGGCTCTGAAAGTGAAGTTAGTTCTAAGAAAAGCCTTAACATTAATAGTATACAGAATATCTATTATAATGTAGTTCAGTTGCAAATGAATTTACAGTAATTGAAACATTTTGTATATATAATCTCAAATTATATATTTTCTAATAAACCAAGCAAAACTGCAGCTGAAATTGATATTGAAACATAAAAGATGTCAATAAAAACAGCCAAAATGGTTCTGAATGTGAAGTTAGTTTTGAGAAAATCTCTAACATCAGCGGTTTGCTAAATTAATAAATGAATGAATGGATGGATGAATAAATGCATTTATTTTTATCAAGAAAAGCTCTAGCATCAGTAGTTTGCTCAATGTAGTTAAGTTGAATGTAGTTAAAAAAAAAACACTAACTACAGTATTTTAAATTATTATAATCTATATTTGAAATAAAAATTATATATAATAATAAATAAAAATGTAAATAATAGTAAATGTCAATAAAAAACAGCCAAATTTGCTCTGAAAGTGTTTGTTTTGAAAAAAACCTCAAGCATCAGTGGTTTGCCAAATGAATGAATGAATGAATGAATGAATGAATGAATGAATATCATGTAGTTAAGTTGGTGGGTTTTTGTGAGCCAAAATCATCACAATTAAAAGAACCAAAGACTTAAACTACTTCAGTCTGTGTGCATTGAATTTATTTAAAACACGAGTTTCACAATTTGAGTTGAATTACTGAAATAAATGAACTTTTCCACGCCATTCTAATTTATTGAGATGCACCTGTATATATAATAATAAATAAAAGTGTAAATAATAATAAATGTCAATAAAACATTTACATTTTAGGCCTGAACACTTTGTAGGGCCGTGCATGTCTTCACACTAGTACGTTTTCATTTGCTTCGTAACTTAGTTATGTAGATGGGTGCAGTACTTTTCACTCAACCCCTGTCTATTTCAGACAGCTCAGTGAGTGAAAGCGTTCTAGCTGGGCTGAATTGAAATAGATGGTCCGTCTGTGAGGCATTACCATGGATATGCTAGTCAGCCAACAAGTCAAGAAGAGATCCCTCCATATTTAATCTTGTCACTGATCTCTTAGAAAGCGATTTTTCATCTCCCTTTCGAAATAAATTGAACAGAGCGGTGCCCTTTGTGCGACGCATTAGAGAACTGATAAAATCTAGGACTTTTGGAGAGCATTTAATGCCACTGTGGAAAAATGCATGCCAGCGTAAATGATAAAAAAGAGCAGAGCAAATTATATATGACTAATAGTCCACAAGTGATGGCTGCACGCTGCCTGATTATTCCTATGGCTTTCGAGCTTCTCCGCATAGCTAGAGGTCGCGTCAGTTAAGTTACAGTAATGATCAGAGCACTAAAATGGCAAGACTTTTAAATTGCTCGTAAATTAACTCAGGCGACCACTGCGAGCAACTTGCATATTTTCTAATCTAATTTGAGGGTGTCTGGTGACAATCAAAATGGATAATTGCGTTGATTGCACTCACAGTTATGAAGTTCATTTAGCTTGATTTCCCATCATGGTCATTAAAAACGACAACAACCCAAAGACAATGGAGTCATCACTCCAGTTGGTTTACCCACCTCGTGTGACAAACAACATGTTAATGGGCGGATCTACGTCCTGAGAATTTCTCACCGCGAGCATCAGCTTTTCGGCATTGAATCGCGGACGAGATTGAGAGAGTGCACGCCACTGATAACAAACCACCTAATCACCTGTGTGACAACAAGACACCATCAGTCCCGTCAGGAGCAGCAATTGGGTCTGAGACAGCTGAGATGTACCATTTGTCACATTCTTAAACTTAATGAGGCTGTAAAAGTATTGAAAATGTGCAAGCTGTAAATTGCACCCAGCCTCATTACTATCAATAGAAAACGCTGCTACAGACTGTCTTTTACACTGTATCATAAACAGGGTTGACAGAAGGCGGTCGGGAAGCCATATAACTGAGCTAAAACGTCTGTGTTCAGGTTTGATTCATAAATTTTTTTACTATTTTTCTTCTGGCTGGTGCAGCAGTCTCCATATAAACACATCAAACGGTACCTGTATGTCTGTGAAGCATCGCAAACTGTTCGTGCCCGACCATCTGCATTCACAGATTATCGCAGAATAACTGGGTACTGGGGAAATCTGCCATTTGCAATGACCTTATGATTTTCTCACTATTACCGTGGCAGATTATTGCATCGGCATTTACTGCAGCTATTTGTGCCACCAAGCCCTGTCCAAAAGCTTATCTTTCCTTGTGAAGGAGTGTAATCATGATCTGATTTATCATGTCAAGGAGGGAAGCTGCTTCCATGAATTCAGTATATGTCTCCATAAACGGCTCCAAGGTAGCAGAACCAAAGACACATAGAAAAAGGTAAACCAATAGATTGTTTTGGTTTATACATTTGTCATCCGATCCTCACCTAAAATATTTACCTGAAGTACCCCTGAGATTTTAAAATAAATATTTTAATATTGAAGAATCACATTTGCATGTTCATTGGTCCTCTGACATTGGTTAATGGTCAAATAACATGCAGGTAAAAAAATTAAATATTTGATTTTTTTGTCTTTCATTTTAATTTATTTTAAAATTATTTATTTTAATATAACATTTTAATGATTTAATTAATTATTAGATTTTCATTAAATCCATGAACCCCCTTCAATTGCTTCATGGACCCCAGTTTGGGAACATAATATAATGTTTAATGCACTTCATGTTGTTGAAGTGACAATGAATGGAATATATATTTTCTAACTGTTTGTATTTTTATATCAATATGGTACAAGATTATCCTATTTAAATCAATGTGATAAATGAGTTAGGCCAAAACCAATCTAAAAGTAGTCTGATTATATTACCTAGAATGTGTAATGTAATGGATTATGTTACTAACTTCAATTTTTGCCATGTAATCTGTAATTAGTAACAGATTACAATTTGTAAGTAATCTACCCAGCTCTGTGTATATGTATATGTATACAGTGGGGAAAAAAAATTATTTGATCCCCTGCTGATTTTGTATGTTTGCCCACTGACAAAGAAATGATCATTCTATAATTTTAATGGTAGGTTTATTTGAACAGTGAGACAGAATAACAACAAAAAATCCAGAAAAATGCATTTCAAAAAAAGTTATAAATTGATTTGAATTTTAATGAGTGAAATAAGTATTTGACCCCTTCGCAAAACATGACTTAGTACTTGGTGGCAAATCCCTTGTTGGCAATCACAGAGGTCATACGTTTCTTGTAGTTGGCCACCAGGTTTGCACACATTTCAGGAGGGATTTTGTCCCACTCCTCTTTGCAGATCCTCTCCAAGTCATTAAGGTTTCGAGGCTGATGTTTGGCAACTCGAACCTTCAGCTCCCTCCACAGATTTTTATGTGGGATTAAGGTCTGGAGACTGGCTAGGCCACTCCAGGACCTTAATGTGCTTCTTCTTAAGCCACTCCTTTGTTGCCTTGGCTGTGTGTTTTGGGTCATTGTCATGCTGGAATACCCATCCACGACCCATTTTCAATGCCCTGGCAGGCTTTAATGCCCTGGCCCTGACGATCCATGGTCCCGTCTATCGTCCCTTTGATGCGGTGCAGTTGTCCTGTCTCCTCTGCAGAAAAACATGCCCAAAGCATAATGTTTCCACCTCCATGTTTGACGATGGGGATGGTGTTCTTGGGGTCATAGGCAGCATTCCTCCTCCTCCAAACACGGCGAGTTAAGTTAATGCCAAAGAGCTCGATTTTGGTCTCATTTGACCACAACACTTTCACCCAGTTCTCCTCTGAATCATTGGCAAACTTCAGACGGGCCTGTACATGTGCTTTCTTGAGCAGGGGGACCTTGCGGGCGCTGCAGGATTTCAGTCCTTCACGGCGTAGTGTTACCAATTGTTTTCTTGGTGACTATGGTCCCAGCTGCCTTGAGATCACTGACAAGATCCTCCCGTGTAGTTCTGGGCTGATTCCTCACCGTTCTCATGATCATTGAAACTCCACGAGGTGAGATCTTGCATGGAGCCCCAGACCGAGGGAGATTGACAGTTATTTTGTATTTCTTCCATTTGTGAATAATCACACCAACTGTTGTCACCTTCTCATCAAGCTGCTTGGCGATGGTCTTGTAGCCCATTCCAGCCTTGTGTAGGTCTACAATCTTGTCCCTGACATCCTTGGACAGCTCTTTGGTCTTGGCCATGGTGGAGAGTTTGGAATCTGTTTGATTGATTGCTTCTGTGGACAGGTGTCTTTTATACAGGTAACAAACTGAGATTAGGAGCACTCCCTTTCAGAGAGTGCTCCTAATCTCAGCTCCTTGCCTGTATAAAAGACACCTGGGAGCCAGAAATCTTGCTGACTGATAGGGGATCAAATACTTATTTCACACATTAAAATGCAAATCAATTTATAACTTTTTTGAAATGTGTTTTTCTGGATTTTTTGTTGTTATTCTGTCTCTCACTGTTCAAATAAACCTACCATTAAAATTATAGACTGACAATTACTTTGTCAGTGGGCAAACATACAAAATCAGCAGGGGATCAAATAATTTTTTCCCCACTGTATGTATATGTATATATCTGTGTATGTATGTGTTAATGGTTAAGAAAACAATAAAATACATAACTACTGTACTTGCTGTGAAAGGCAGCTGCAATTAGCTTGGCTCAATGACCGAATTAATTAATAAAATAAACAAACTAACAAATAAATAAATAAATAGCTTAGATGTATTTTGAAAAAAACAAACAAAAAAAAAACACATTATGTTTAATGTTTTGAAAAAAAAAATACATAATATCATTCAAATAAAATAATTACAAATAAAAAATTAAAACCAATACTGTTTAAATGTTAGCAATATACAGTAAATAAACTAATTGACGTATGTATTTTTAAATAGTTAAAAATATCAAAATTCTGCTTGCTTTTGAAACAAAAATTATATATATATATATATATATATATATATATATATATATAATAAATATAAATAATGTTTAAATAAATACATATTTCAATTATTTATTTGTAATAAACCAAGCTAAATTGCAAATGAACTTGTCAACAAGTGATCTTGTATTTTCATGTATGAAAAGTAATTGATTTCAACAGAAAAAAAAAAAATCTTATTACTATTAAAAACATATTAAATTACTATATAAAAAAATGAATCATCAAATGTTTTGGGGGTAGGTGCATTCAGAAACCAGAGGGGACATATCATTTTAAATAGATGTGACGCTTCTGTTTGTATTAGTCATCCCGACTCTCCAGAGGGACCTACAGGATGCCATCAGTGACAATTGTCACATGACAAGCAGAGAGGAGAGGGTGCCAGAGCGCTCAGTGAGCAGATGTCGAAAAATCCTCGCCGACATTTCCTAATCTCCTCTCAGAAGACATTTCACACTTCTAAATTCTATACACACGTACGTTTGTTAGCATTATGCATGTTCCATCCCTGCTTTGGAATAAATGCATCCAATGATGGCGTGTTGACGACAGGCAGGGGCGCGTAATGAGAGAATCTCTGCATACAGTGAGAACAGAAATGCTTGTTAGTGAGGTGCAGGATCTGTGCTTGTTAAATAATGGATGGCATAAGAAGGCCTCTGGCTGTGAGGAAAGAGGACAGTAGGAAGGAGGAGAGACAGGGGCTCCTGACAACAGCTGGAGAACACACAAAACTGTATACGTGGAGTCTTGCCCTTGAAATCGCAGGACGACAGAGGTAGGTGCAGCCAAGACTGGCTCCATGGACTGAACATGTTCTGTGATGAACTGCCAACTATATTCTCCATCTCACAGAACACCGCCATGACTTGTCACCAGTACTAGCATTCGGTTCGTCTTTCTGTCAATACAATAAAGGGCAATAAAAGCACACTACTGTTTAAAATGGATTTAATTCTGTTTGCCGCCCTGTGCGTAAATACCCCAGATGTATTATGTCTCATAATGAGAGCTTAGCTTAAAGAACACATTAATACTGTAGAAAAATTACCAGTAGGGGGCGTACTAACAAATAAACCCTTCTTAGAGCCTGACAGGCTGATCAGTCTTACAGACTCATGAGGGTTTGGCAAAGGAGGTCTGTTATACCTGGAGAGATTGGTTTGCACTCCTTATGAAAATGTAATAATTCTGAATGGCTAATGGCACAACGAGAAACGATCCTGAGTTGTAATTCAAAACTCTATTCCAAGAGTCTCCAAAAAATCTTGGTAAAGTAGTTGGTAAATTGTCTGCTATAATATAATGAAATTTTCTCAAATCTGAGTCTGTTACTATTGGCACAACGATAATTAATAAAATGAAATAATTAATAAAAATAAATAAAGTAAAAATTGTATTAAACAAATACACAGAAACACTGAAAGAAATATGTCAGGAAAGGAATCTGCATCTGAAAAAAATGTGCCAATTTAAAAATGTAAACAGTTACCGAATTTGGAAATCAACTAATTGGCTGATGGCAGTTTTACCGAGCCTTTTTTTCCAGGAACAAGTGTTATTCCTTCCTTTTTGTCCTCAGGAAGGCAACAGCATCATCTACATCTAGTGAACTCTAACCAGTTCTTCAAGCCTATTGCAAAGATCTGAAAAAAGATTCAGTAAAACTGCCATCAGCCAACTGATTTCCAAATTCAGTAACTTTTTGAATTTTTAAATGAGCACATTTAACGGAATAGTTTACCCAAAAATGAAAATTACCCCATGATTTACTCACCCTCAAGCCATCCTAGGTGTATATGACTTTCTTCTTTAAGAGGAATACAATCTGAGTTATATTAAAAAATGTCCTGGCTCTTCCAAGCTTTATAATGGCAGTGAATGGGGGTCGAGATATTGAAGCCCAAAAAACTGCATCCATACATTATAAATAGTGCTCCACACATCTCCGGGTGGGTTAGTAAAGGCCTTCTGAAGCGATGCGAAGTGTTTGTGTAAGAAAAACAGACATATTTAAAACCATATTCTCTAGCTTCCTCTAACTGTCATACGTGTGTTCCCGAGAGAGTGGCGTTCCAGCAGATGACGTAGGATGTAGGCAAACATATTGATGAACACAGAAGCGCACAGGAGAGAGGAAAACGAGGATATGTAAAGTATAATGTTGTAAGATTTCGATAAGCCAAGAGAAGACTGGTTTTCCTTTGTTGTAAACAAAACTTGGTTCTTGCGAGACTAGCATATTTTCACCGGAGCTTCCACTACACCTATGACATCTGCTGGAGCCCCACTCGCTGTATGACAGTTAATGAAGTTTTAGATATGGATATTTTTCTTACACAAACACATCTATTCACTTCAGAAGGCCTTTATTTACCCCTGGAGCCATGTGGAGTACTTTTTATGATGTTTGGGGACAATTTTTTGGGCTTCAAAATTTAAACCCCATTCACTGCCATTATAAAACTTGGAAGAGCCAGGACATTATAACTCAGATTGTATTCATCTGAAAGAAGAACGTCATATACACCTAGGATGGCTTGAGGGTGAGTAAATCCTGGGGTCATTTTAATTTTTGGTTGAAATATCCCTTTAAATGTGCTCATTTAAAAATGTAAACAGATTCTACCAATTAGTTGATTTTAAAATCAACTAATTGGCTGATGGCAGTTTTACTGAATCTTTTTTCACATCTTTGCAACAAGCTTGAAGATCTCGTTATAATAACCAAAAAAGAGTACGAGTCAGGCACAAGTGTTATTCCTTTTTGAGAGGCTTGTCCTCAGGAAGGCCAACGGCATCATCTACTTCCTCAGCCACCAGTTTGAATTGATGCCCTCTGGACAGCGTTTTACAGCAGTGAACCGTGAACTGAAAGATCAGGCAACTCTTTGATTACCACAGCAATTATGATACTGAATCTGGAGGACAGACAGAAAGTGGTTTTGATCTCGTTTCACCCACATCTATTCCTTTGTCTCCATTTCAATTACGAAAATGCGTAGTATATTTGTGGTTGTAATCAAGTTAATGTCATCATTTACATCGTTTTATGCATATCTCTGTGGTATCCTGCTTTATATCTCTTGCTACAAATCAAATTTCTCAATGGGATAATAAAATTTGACTTGACTTATCAGGCACAAACCACAGCACCTTCCTCCAACGGACTAAAAGCTTAGAAATAATAGGTTTTCAATGTCATCAGGGTCACATGACTTGGTCTAAACCCTGCCTCCATTTTCCAGAGACAGATTATTATTTGGCCGCATATGAGCTAATTCCATCCTCAGACTCTGGAAGATATATCTGAACTTCAAAAGCTGAGCTGCGAAGTGAAATATTTCAGTTTCTGGCCTGATTTTAGCTCACCGCGACCTGTGTTAATGCAAGTCACACTGTTATAACACAAGGTGCGAACACTAAAACATCACCTCTGACATGCAGACATCACACTTTCTCATAAAAACAGCACAATATCCTCCTCCCAACAAAATTGTCGCTCTACATTGGCCACTTTACCAGTTAACTCTGTCCTCCAACAAGATTACTTCATTACCACAGAGAAGCCCCTAAGGGAGGATAATTTATCAAACAATAACACGCTGATGATAAGAACAGATGGCATCATTTAGAAAGAAAAGGCCATCAGATCTCACACTCACCGACTGTCTGGCAAGTCCTGAGACGTCTCTGTGCAGTCATGGATGTCATCCAAGGGCAAAGACCCATGTAAACAAGACGCCATGATTATCATCTCATCCCGGGTAAGTAATAGTGAGACTGGGCTTGGAGCGTTTTAATGGAGAGCTTTAGAAATTGGGGCAGCGGAAAGCTTATTCAAAAGAACACGGGCTGGGAGCAGAGGTGAAGAAATGTGTCGGTCCAGATTGAGTCTGTCAGTCAAATGTCTCGGCCTCAAAGGGAACGGGGTTTGAGTCTAGCAGGAAGGGAGCCCAGAAGCTAAAATTGTCTCTGGATTCAGTAATCCATTTAAGAGTGCAGACTTCTGATTTATGTGTTTAGAGATATGGACTGACTATGTTGAATTCCTCATGCTGTTAACCTCCCTGGATAGAAGTGGAAATTCGGGAGCAGGAGCAGGACGAGACGAGAGGGAGTGGATACAGAAGAAAGAGAGGAAGAGGAGAGAATGCAGAAGGAATGGGGAGAGAAAGAAGGAAATATAAAGGCGTTCATCTCAGTTATGTGTGCTAGCCTTTGAAATGAGTGTTTCAATGCCGCACTCAAAAAGAGACAAATGAGACACGTTAGTCTCCATGAAGACATGGCAGATTTAAGATTCAAAGAGCTTGAGTGGAATAAAAAAAAGAAAGAAATGAAAAAGCCTGAACAGGACTATTTTCTTCATTTATTTTCCTAGCTGAATGCAAGAGACAGCATCGGTGGGCTGAACGACTTGTCAATTAATCAGTCTTAAAAAGCCCTAAATTTTCCAGTCATTCATGATTCCTGTATATGTATTTTTAAAACCATTTTACAAAGACTACTGGGTCACTGTTCACATGGATAAAATGTCAAATATCATGAAAATTCGTATAGGGAATATAGTTAATGCAATATTAAAACTTTAAATACAATGATTACATACTAATTTAATTAAATAGTAAATAAATATTTAATAAAATGTTTTTTTAAAAAACATAAACAAATGATTACTTCACAACTCAGCTCTAAATAATAATAAAAATTATAAATATAAATAATATATAAATAATGTTAATTCATTCATTCATTCAATCAATTTTATTACATTTCAACTTGCCAGGCTGGGATATTATCACAATTTTAACCTCCGCTGAATCTCCGCTTTCCAACACTTTTTAAAGCATTCAGATAGGATTAGCGGTTCAAAAGTTATGAAATATTTAAGAACAATAGTTATTTTTAGCCACGGGCAGCTGTCTCGGTCTTTAAGGGTTAAAGAGGATGAATTTAAATACACACAACCCTAAAAAACATCTATGAAAAAAATTGACTAGTAGGTTGGCAGGAATCAAGACACATACTTAATAGTTAATCTATACATACAGTACACGCCATGGCAAACAAAGGAAAGAAATGACAGAAGAATAAATAGAACCAAACAAAACTTCTCAAAGAAATCAAGCCCAATTGTCGCCGAAACTCTCTGAAAAAGTGCTGAAAACAACATAACACTTTCAAGAGTTTGGAGAAAGTTTGTATACAAGATTTTCTGTTTTCTCTTGTTTATGTAAGTGAATTTGTCATCTAGCATCTGTTGCTAATCAGAAGTGACTTCCCAAAACACGCTATTTCTCCAAATCCTTTATTGTGCGGAATATTTGTGGTTGCTGAATCTAGGGCTTTCAGTGTAATGTGCTGAAAAGAGGTTTCTCGCTGGCAGGCGCAGGCAAAGGCTTCTGCTGTGACTTCTCCTTGCCCTTGGCATTGCCATGGTAACAAAGAGCCCACGGGGCAGTTTTTAAGCTCCTGCAAGCTAGGGAATGGTGGGGGGACAGCTATCCTATAGACATGCATATGAAACCAAGCGCACATATCCTACAAACTTTCATCAAACACTTCTGTCTCTCTGGGACTGAAACTCTTCATCCGTCCCAATCCGAGTCGCTCCACCTAGATCAAACCCCTCCATCTTTCTTTCATCTGTCCCAGACAGCTTTTGCAGTCCAAAATGTGTTTCCCATTTCTATTCAATATAAACAAAAGATGATGGAAATGGCAATTGCTATGTGGCTGGATGATATGCCACTTCTTGACTAAAGCATTGTGCTGATACGACATACAGAAAAAGTGCAATGCTGACAGGAAGGCACACAGCTCACATTTTAACCAGCGTCAAATCAAGTCGAATACAAAGAAACACCAACCAGGATGTAAATATACATGCATACATTTAAATAAGATATGTTTCTGGGTTGACTCATGTAAGTCTATGTTTGAGTTTGAAGAAAGAACCGATCCATAAGAGTCATTTGGTGTGAAATCGTCTGCAGTCTTTTTAAAACTGCATTACATTCAGACCACAAGCTCACAAAATATAATTTTCCTGGGTGTTTTGGATTCATGCTGGACACACTAGTGTCTTCAGTTTCTCTGCAGGCAGTGTGTGTGTGTCAAATTACAAGGTCTATGAGATACAAGGAGCCTTGAGTGTCAGAAAAGCTCCTCTAGAAGGCCGTTTCAGGCAAGCTGAAGTAAAAAGGTCATCTTTTATGAGCGGGATGTCTTATTCTCTTCTTTCCACTAGCGTTTACCTATAAAGGAGCAGGTTTAAAGAGCATACAGTACCTTGTGGTCTGAATTACAGCTTGTAGCATTTACATTAAGATATTGCACGGCCTGCACTCTCTCTTCTTCCTACACGCTAAATTTAACCCCTTTTCATGGATATGTGGAGCACTCCCCAATTCCCAAAGCCATTTATTCAACTCTCTGCCTGTCAGGAATTACTTCGGGTCAGAACTGTTGCCTTGACAACCCTCTACACCAATTAGATAAATCTGCATATTAAAAAAAAAAAAAAAAAGGAAAAAGAGGTGTATGGTTTGTTTTTAAATTCCCTCAAGATGAAATATTCCCCACCACTGTAAATTAAAAAAAGATTCACTTGTTTGTTTTTGTTTTTGAGTTTCTTTGCCATAATCCAAGAACTTTGCACTTGTGCCAAGCGGCTCTTCTCTCTTTGATCCACAAAGAAGTGGGGTCTGTTTACTCAAAGAGCTATATGAAAAAAGAAAGCTGTAAAAGAGAGAGACATAAAACATCTTTACCCTCAGATACACATGCACTGATATTGCTGACGTGTTATTTTTTGCCCTCTTGAATGTGTTTATAGGAAGTCACTGGTTATAAAAATCATGATGTTTATGCGTGTTTTATTTCGGATGGAAGGTTGAAACTTCAGTTTGTTCACCTCAAAGAATTCCTCTTACACTCTATAAAGTTCCATTAGGATATATAGATTTTTTCGCTTTTAGAATTTGTGAAAAGTTTATTTTTGAGATCTGTAACATACACTGAACAAAATTATAAACACAACACTTTTGTTTTTGCCTCCATTTTTCATGAGCTGAACTCAAAGATCTAAGACTTTTTCTATGTACACAAAAGGCCTATTTCTCTCAAATATTGTTCACAGATCTGTCTAAATCTGTGTTAGTGAGCACTTCTCCTTTGCCGAGATAATCCATCCACCTCACAGGTGTGGCATATCAAGATGCTGATTAGACAGCATGATTATTGCACAGGTGTGCCTTAGGCTGGCCACAATAAAAGGCCACTCTAAAATGTGCAGTTTTATCACACAGCACAATGCCACAGATGTCGCAAGTTTTGAGGGAGCGTGCAATTGGCATGATGACTGCAGGAATGTCCACCAGAGCTGTTGCCCATGAATTAAATGTTCATTTCTCTGCCATAAGCCGTCTCCAAAGGCGTTTCAGACCGGCCTCACAACCGCAGACCACGTGTAACTACACCAGCCCAGGATCTCCACATCCAGCATATTCAGATCGTCTGAGACCAGCCACCCGGACAACTGCTGCAACAATCGGTTTGCATAACCAAAGAATTTCTGCACAAACTGTCAGAAACCGTCTCAGGGAAACTCATCTGCATGCTCGTCGTCCTCATCGGGGTCTCGACCTGACTGCAGTTCGTCGTCGTAACCGACTTGAGTGGGCAAATGCTCACATTTGATGGCATCTGGCACTTTGGAGAGGTGTTCTCTTCATGGATGAATCCCGGTTTTCACTGTACAGGGCAGATGGAAGACAGCGTGTATGGCGTCGTGTGGGTGAGCGGTTTGCTGATGTCAACGTGGTGGATCGAGTGGCCCATTGTGGTGGTGGGGTTATGGTATGGGCAGGCGTATGTTATGGACAACGAACACAGGTGCATTTTATTGATGGTATTTTGAATGCACAGAGATACCGTCACGAGATCCTGAGGCCCATTGTTGTGCCATTCGTCCACGACCATCACCTCATGTTGCAGCATGATAATGCATGGCCCCATGTTGCAAGGATCTGTACACAATTCCTGGAAGCTGAAAACATCCCAGTTCTTGCATGGCCAGCATACTCACCGGACATGTCAACCACTGAGCATGTTTGGGATGCTCTGGATCGGCGTATACGACAGCGTGTTCCAGTTCCTGCCAATATCCAGCAACTTCGCACAGCCATTGAAGAGGAGTGGACCAACATTCCACAGGCCACAATCAACAACCTGATCAACTCTATGCGAAGGAGATGTGTTGCACTGCGTGAGGCAAATAGTGGTCACACCAGATACTGACTGGCTTTCGGACCCCCCCCCGCGACCCCCCCAATACAGTAAAACTGCACATTTTAGAGTGGCCTTTTATTGTGGCCAGCCTAAGGCACACCTGTGCAATAATCATGCTGTCTAATCAGCATCTTGATATGCCACACCTGTGAGGTGGATGGATTATCTCGGCAAAGGAGAAGTGCTCACTAACACAGATTTAGACAGATTTGTGAACAATATTTGAGAGAAATAGGCCTTTTGTGTACATAGAAAAAGTCTTAGATCTTTGAGTTCAGTTCATGAAAAATGGGGGCAAAAACAAAAGTGTTGCGTTTATAATTTTGTTCAGTGTAAATAATAAAAATGACTGAACCATAAAACTGCATTTTTTTCCCTGCAAAATTCAGAAACTTTGTTTTTTTTTTGTTTTTTTTAATGGGAGCTGTGATTTTTTTTTTTTTCTCTAAAGTTGAGAATTGTGAAAAAAATAATAATAATAATAATAAAAAAAAAAAGTTTGCCAAAAAATTTTTATAATCCAAACTTGCATAGGGCAGAGAGAGCGAGGAGCAGGATTGACAAAGGACCACAAGTCGGGCATCGAACTCAGGTCGCTGGAGGCGCAGTTGCGCTACATGTCGGTGCATTAACCACAAGGCTATTAGCGCCGACAGCTATATGCAATTTTAACCCACATTTTAATTGCTTTTAACAAGTGTTGCATTTTGCTATTGTGGGTCTCTGAGGGTTAAGAGTCAAAAGCATGGCAGATTACGAATGCTTAAACCTACGGTTATACATCTTTACCATTTATAAGGTTATAAACTAAAGCATTAGAACAGATGTCAACGCTAAGCAATATATTTTCCATTTGCAGAAGGGAGCTAAAAAAATTCTTGTGCCCTGTCTCTAACCTCTAATCTGTGGTTGATTTGTCTCGGTTTTCATCCTGTCAATAAATGAGACAGCCAAAGACCCCAACTGTCAATACACGCTTTGCAAAACTCACATCAACAGCACAACTGGCCGATAACAGATAAGTTGTATTTTTTTTAACAAAGGACTGGTGCAATCATAGATAAGTTTCTTTGTACTGTCAATACCACCAACTGAAAGCTCAAAATGAAAACCTAAAGAACAATAATTTTAAATTGACAGGATTGAAGGCATACTTGCATTTCCCAATCCAAAACGTTCCTTTTTTTTTCATTATTTGAAGGTACAGTCTCCAAATCATTCAAATATCCCCCAATTCTGTTTCTTATCCGGTCTCCTATCAGAAACCATTTTGGCTCTATTTACTCTCCTTGCAATCTCAGAGAATGTAAAATAAAGTCTGCCTACCAGTTGGAGAGATACTATCTGATATTGCAAAACAGGCATCTGATCTGTCTCACAGAGAACAGTTTGTCTACTCTGTGATGAGCTACAAGGCCGCAGGCTTTTATTTTTTATGATTATGGTCTGATGAGTAGAAAACAGAAGCCGCTATGGCTGCCAAAATCACTCTCAAGCGCACTTAAAACTTTTGTTGCATATTGAGCGACTGTCAATTCAGGCAGGCCATTTCCAATCAAATATCTCAGAGCGATGGCAGGCGGTGCATTAACTGTATTGGGGTGGTTTGGTCTCCAAACCGTCTTATAGTGTTGCCAGGAGTCTAAAAATCCTAATTGATTTTCTCAGAGCAATTTTCTAGGAGTTCTAATTCCTCAGTTGCCATAGAGGCAGTTTTGGAAATTGCCTCTTCTATGCGTAGGCTGATCTGGGAGACACCTAACATGGCACACGAGGCCTGTACAATCCTAAACAGATTATCCTGACAAACCACACACACACATGGCCCAACCTAGCATGAAAAGCTGTCAATCATCATGTGCGCACAACATGCACGCTGTCTATTTTTAATATCTCCACCTATTTTCTATTCTATTCTTCACAGCTCAGAGGTCGCGGTGCCCTCGGATGAAATGTAAGGGCCAGATTGGGAGGAGGTGGAGTCGGGATGAATCGAGAGAAGCTTTGCTCCAGATGCAGTGGTTAGCTTAAAAAAAGGGCCTCACGCTGTCAGCTCGATGACGGAGTGGCTGCCGCCACGGTGACGCCCACTGCCGCCCCCCCCACCCATCCTCATCCCTCCCTGCTGGACAGTTTCTATAGCAACATCTGCCCCCCCATCCTACTCCCTCCTGTGCCGTCCCTCCTGCACGCCTGTAATCCTACTATGAATAGGATGCGAGAGCAGAGCTTAGGGAAAAACAGCTTAACGTGGCGGAGGTTGGAGGCAACCAGCTGAGGGATGTCATATTCTGTTCAGCGTCTCATTATTACGATACATTACAGCTTTGTATTTATTCTCCCACTGTATCGTAAATTCTGGGAATGCGGAGGAGGAGGAGACTAGTGGTATTTTTATTTAAAGCTATTTTTAAATATTTATTTATTGCATTTCTCGCTTGTAGTATATTCCTCAATTTCATCATCTAACAATCATCCTTTGAAGTTATGGGCGCCAAAGCGAACAATTGGCACCAATACGAAAAAAGGCAAAAACACAACTAGGGGAATTGCTTAATGATATCTGATGATTTCTGCCACACAAAGGCAACACTAACACCCACAGGGGTCACGTCTGGGTCAAGAGTTGCTATCGCTCCAGCTGCTACTGCAATATCTTTCACCAAATAACCATTTATGTAATACAGATTGGAATTGTGTTCAAAGCCTACACATCAAAGGCAATCCAGGGATTCAATAAACTTCAAATGCTCCGCAGTAACTGCCTGCTGTGGTCCGTATCTGCTTATTCGGTTGAGCACCATCAGCGTCTCTTGTTTTTAAATGGACACGTACAAATGCACCTTTCATTATGCTGTGAAAACACTCTTAGTCTAAAACTGAAAATTCAAGTTGGTTTCTCTAAAGTTTAATGGTATTAAGATTTAAAGCTGGACCCAATCTGATGTCGTCCAATTAATGCTAAAAGGAAAATGGGTCAAACATGAGACCCAGTATTACTTTCTTTCTTCTTGTGGAACATAAAAGACGATATTTTGAAGTGTTTTTAAACTGTTTTTGTCTATACAATGAATATAAATGGAGTCCAAAACAACACTGGACTAGTGGTTGAGCAATATAGGTATTTTGATGGCTGATGAAGATATCTTAAGAGAGCAGTGTGTTGGCTGATGGCCAGCATATATGACATCACACATTTTAATATAAAGATAGTAAATAACACAACCACAGATGACATATGACAAACAGCACATGTATTTTTATACTGCATGTTATACAAGGTTGCAAGGTTTGTAGAATTAGTTGTTTGGATAGTAGTTTAACAGCATACCAGCTTTATTGGCTATTTTCATGGCAAGTAACACGCTGAAACATTATAAAAGAACATTTTTTTAAAAGTTTGCTTTAGTTTTTTCTTTGAATGCTAAAATGAATTCAAATTAAAATTTTCTACAGAGTAACTGAATTTCCTAAGAGAACTTAAACCAGCACAAATAAAGTAAAATATTTTTTAAGAAACACTGGACTCTGACATGAAGAGCATATCAGTACGGATCTTCATTTGATATATGGAACTTGTGCATGATTTTGGAATGTCTTATTCAACATTTTGTATATATGATCTGATTCAATCTACTATTGAATTTAAAGATGCATATTAAAAATAAAGATGCAAATTTTATCCGCTATAGGGTTCGTACAGCTTGTTGTTCGTACACTGATCCCATTCATTTTGCCACTCATTGTTTAAGATACTGGAAGTTTTAAAATCTGAGAGTGGTATGGAACACTTTTCAATATCTGTGGAAAGTGTTTCTTTAGCAGCAGCCACCCATTTGTTTGTTTCTTGGTATTCAACGATGTCCAGGTACCCAACAAAAATAGATAGTAAAGTTCTGTGTTTCCAGTTCCAACAATATGGAAAAGATTAATTAAGTTAAAATGATAAAAGTGCATGTTTTCTGAATGCTGATGGAATATTTAGAAAGTATTACAGAGTTTGTCTTTCTATTGCTAGACAGAACTTTTATGAAGATGGAGAATAGGCTCCCCTGTGCATCTGTACTTAGATGCTGGGTTTCTGTGCTCACTACACTTATTGGCCAAAAAGAAAAACTTATCAGCCGATGCCAAAAGTAATAAAAAAAAAATTAAAATCTAAATATCAACCACTACACTGGAAACCATTGACTTTGATAGTATGGAGAAAAATTATTATTTTGTGTTCCACATAAGAAAGTAACTAATACAGGTTTGGAAGAACATGAAGATGAGTAAATGATGACAGAATTTTCATGTTTGGGAGAACTGTACCTTTAATGCTGGAAAATGGAAACTGATGCCAAGACTGATGGCACAGCGCTAGGAAAAGCTTGGAGAACGTCTTGGGTTTCGCAGCCAGTACAGTAAAGGCTGACGTGGTCTAATTACTACAACGGCATTCTGCTTCACAGACTGTGGGCGAACAAAGTGCTCATCATGGCAAGTCATGACGGAGAAACAAAAGGGAAGGGGAGCATTTCTTTGGCTACGGCTTTCTCTTTACCTGACTTCAAAAACTGACACCTACTCCATCGTGAGCTGGCGCTTGAAAAAAGCTAAAAAAAAAAAAACCTATAGAGACTGGAATATCCCTGTGGGCAAAACGTGTTTGCTTTTTTTTTTGTTTGAATTTCACAGTTGCAATGTGTTCTCTTTTTGCACAGATTTTCCTAAACTGTAGATAAAGAGAGAGAATGAATAGAGAGACAAAAAGGGAGAAACAAAGAGGAGATTAGAGACAGGGCCACTATGGCAAGCATTTGGGAGATAAGGAACAAAGCGTGAGCCATATTTCCCTTCTCACATTCTCCTCTCATCTTTTCTGTTCTCTTGCATCAGAATTAATTGAGTCCTGCTTTTGTGTCAGTATAATACTGTTTATTTTTTGTCTGATGAGAGCGGGAAGACCTGACAAGCATGTGAACAAACAGAGCCAGAGCTGTAAATGAAGTTGCTGTGTTGTTTTTGTGGCAAAGCTTTAGCACTTGTATAGCCAATAGGGGCTTGTTTGGCAAACGCAGCAGACGATTGTTTTTAGACGATTGGATTTATGGTTATTTATGAATTCATGACTCTGTATGCGGCATGTTGATGAATGCCACTGAATATCCAATAATACAGTCAATGGGAGCAAGTACGGTTTTTCTTCACTTAAGAAAAAGCCTATTTTTCAGCAAAGGGAAATAACTGCGCAGTATTTGATACTATGTTCAGGAAAAAAAAAAAAAAACATATAAAGGAAATGTAGAGCATGTAACATATACTGTAATTCATATTTATTTCTATGGCGCTGGTGCGTAATGCAGTGTTTTGTTCGCCTTCCCTTGTGTGATCAGCGCAGCTTTTGAATATGACACTTATTTGCTTAAGTAAAAGATTGCGAGGTGAAACTGAGACTTACCTTTAACCAGCCAAAGGGGGAAGATATAAATCAGGTGCAGGATCCATTAGGAGAGAGAGAGAAAGAGAGAAAGAGGGAATAATTAGTGTGTGAGAGCATAAAATCACTCTAACAAAGGTCTTTGAAAAGGTTCAGAATAAGATTCCTCCTCATATAAAACATTACAGCCCTCTTCACTACGTCAGAATAAGAGGCGAGTGAAAGGCATAACTGATCAATGTGGTTTGCAGGAGTTGAACTCAAGGTCAGTGAGCCACAGCAGCACATACTGAGATGAGTGCTGGAGCTCAAACAGCTCCTGTACAGTCTGTACATTTAACACCACACCATAAATCTGTGCTGTTGTAAGGATTGTTTTCAGCTTAAATATATCACAGTGGAATCAACAAATGTTCTAGCAGACTAACCCCATGTAGTTCATCAGTTCGCCGTAACTACGGACTTTTGGTATAAATTTTGAACAATAAGTTTATATTTTTATATTATGAAACTTACATTACAGACACACTGGACTGACAGTTACTTTTTGCTCCATCAATGAAAACATTTCTAAACAACCCCCACAACACTGCACATCTCACAGCAACACAGTTTTTAGTTCATGAAATAAAAAAAAGCGGCTGAATGAACAAATCAATGACTCATTCACAGCAGCTGAATAAGTTATTAATGACTCACTTATAAAGATGTCAGATGTTTTGTTTCTGAATAAATCAGTTATGAAAAATCGGTTGAATCAGTGACGCAATAAGTAAAAAAAAAAAGCCACGTATCGCCACCTACTGGCAGAACCGTGTAATTTGAAGAAAAAGTGAAAAATCTTGAAAATCTTCATGACTAATGGATGTTTTTCCAGTCATGATGACGTATTTCCATAATAATCGACATTTAAAACAATGTTTATTGTAAATATATTCACATGTATTTTCATTAAAATATGTATATTCAAAAGACCATATATATAAAAATAAACCCTGAGTAAACTCTACTTATATATATATATATATGTATATATATATAAGTAAACACTGATTCTAACACAGCTGCTGAGGGAGTAACTGTAAATCTTTCCCTTATTCTGACTGTTGTAACTAATCTCTTCATATTTGTCTCCTCTTTCTGAAAGTCTATATATGAATATATATTAGGAGTTACTCAGTCATTACCGCAAAATAAATCCTGACAGGATAATAAGACTTGTTTCACCTTGTAATGTGCTATTGTGTGAAAATGTCCTGCTGACTGTACATTATCCCCTTATTATCCAGCTACTTATCAAATAAATAAATATAGAGATATGAAATATTGATTTGAGCAAAATCATTTCATTCTGTGGGAAGAAAGAGACCACAGAGTAATATGAGAGACATGAAACTAGCACAGCTATGTAGGAAATCGGTTGCCTGGACAACAGTCAATTATATGGTTTAGCAGTTATTATACAAATATCTAACCACATAACCAACCAATCACAATGAAGTATTTAAAAGAGTGAGTTTTTTTCACAACTTAAACTGAAAGAGGACATTTCTATAAAACAAAGCAGTATGCAGACAAACACACTCAAATAATTTTTACAAACAGACACATTTCGTGACTTTACATTGAGAATAGTGATAAACATTCAGAGAAGACTACAAAATTAGCTGAAGCACTAAAGATGTTTGTTTTGACTCTCTGAGGAACTTTAGGTTTACAATTCCACCCTGTTCATTTCAGCATCTTCGCACCCTCGGGCTACATAATTGATGCAATGAGGAAAAAAAAAAGCTGTTTGTTAGACATAGTAGAATAATTGTTTACTCGTATTCAAAGAATTATAACCAAACAATGAATTCCCCTGTGGTCAGCAGACGTTGTACAGGTTTTTGGTTGTCTGGGACTATGAGAGCAGAATCAAGTGCTGCCTG
Organism: Spinibarbus caldwelli; assembly: GCA_039654775.1. Taxonomy (NCBI): domain Eukaryota; kingdom Metazoa; phylum Chordata; class Actinopteri; order Cypriniformes; family Cyprinidae; genus Spinibarbus; species Spinibarbus caldwelli. Next base: position 14,007,018 of record CM077258.1, read on the forward strand.
TACATCTCCAGTACTGAGCAGCTGACCTCATACTGCTTTCAAATAATTGACCTAAGACCCTGTTACACCTGGTATTAAGATCCGTCTCAGGGGATTCCAGCACAAGTGGCCAGACGAGACACATCGCTCTGGTACACGCATATCAAATGTGCCTCCTGTGACCGGATTTCGAGAGGACAGTCTCTTATTACATGACTACATGCGTCAATCATTACATCAGTGTGTTACTGGATGTTTAAACGTGTTTAACATTAAGGCAAAAAACAAAACAAAACAAAAAAATACAACAACAACAACATAATAATAATAATGTTAATAATAATAATAATAATAATAATAATAAATAAAAGTAAAATTAAAAAAAAAAACACGAAAATCAAAAAACAAAATGTAACATAAAAATTTTTAACAAAAACAAACATAAAGAGGGAAAAAAACAACGCAAAACCAAAACAAAACAAAAACTCGTAACATTAAAAAACACAAAACCAAAAAACAAATAGAATAAAATATAATTAAACAAAAAATGATACAATAAAATAAAATAAAACAAAATAATAGTGGAAAAATAAAATAAATTAAATATAAAATTTAAAATAAACTAAAATAACATTAAATAAAATAATAATTTTATTATTATTTTTATAATAATACGTCCCCCCCCCCCGCAGAACGTTCATTGTTACTTAGGACGAGCAGCTGTGGTTGATTAATGGCTGATTGACAGATGAGTAAGCGTTCTTTTGCTGCTATCCAGAGACACATTAGCATAGATTAGCACTTGCAATACAAATGCAATGTGGTCACATGTGTTTTCACCTTCAAAATGTGCTTGAGCGATCATAATGGCTCACATTTACACCTAAACGTGTTAATATCAGGTGTAAGAGTGCACATGAAACTGGACAGTACAGTTCTCACACTTGCTTCATAAAATCTGACCAATGAGATCTACTGTAAATAATTCAGTCACGCCATGGAAAAGCAATACCTATAATCCAATCTCTTTTTATGTAATCCAGGAGCATGGCAAGGCTGAGAATTAAGAGTCAGCAACATCCTTCACAAAAGGCAACAATCAACTTATCAGAGTCCCATCCTGTCTCTGCTGACTTCAGTACAGGCCTGCAATCGTATTGAAAGACACGGCCTTGGCTAAGAGAAAATCTGGTCTGAGACTGTGGAATAAAGAGAAAGTCTCCAGGGGAACCGATAGCAAGATGACTGATCTACCAGGAACAATAGGCAACATACTGATGAAACACGGGGCAAGACAAACTCATTCATTTCCTTATCTGGAGCATCTCCCGGCACTGCGCAGAACGCCGGAGACAGAAAGAGTGCCGGTTAACTTTAGAGCGGACGCCTCGGGCTCCATGCGCACTTGCTTCTTTGTGTCGGCGCCCTAACAGGGTCCAGTCAACACACTATACACCCACTCACCTCTAAAAGAGGCTGGCGGCTGTTATGACACACATATTAGAGAGATTTCCTGATGGTAGTACACTTCTGAAATATTCTGAACTGCTGTTGTTTCTTCTTTGAGATCAAGCTAAAAGTCTCTGTTAGGGTTCTGTGTCTAGCTTACAGATTTTTCCAGTAAATTGTTTCGAATTCTGCTCATGGGGTGGCACGACATGTTGTAATGTGAAATTGGCATCTAAAGGGATCAAAGGGGACATTATTATCCTTGTCGAGTGCTGGAAGGATGTAGGCCAAACCCTGGAAATGAACATTTTAGCACTTCCGGTTCCATCATTGTGAGGATTTTTGTAGGACTTTAAGGGTCAGATCAGGTAAAGCTGCACATTTTAACTTTTTAAAGTACACTCTGGACTCAGTACAAGCAGATAGCGCTGTCAAAAAAAAAGATCTTGGCGTCTATAAGGTGGGCGACTGGTCCGTACAGAGTGTGGGAAAGCGTTACATCAGTGCTGCATTCTCTCTACATGACAGATAGCACATTCACTCTGGGACGAGTGAGCCATCGATTTCTCTAGTCGTGAAAAAAAACCCATCAATCGGAGCCATAATGTGTGTCTGCCCAACTATAACCTTCATTCCTTTCATTGTTGCTCTGTAATATCCTCTAAATGAAGCCGAATCGATACATGTTTTGCTTGAAAATGTCTTGATTTCTCTGATCGCTTTTGCCTACATTCTGCATAAGAAATATTTTCAGCAGGATATTGATGGAATCAGCCATGTCTGAGTAAAACTTGGCACTATTACGCTACCGTAGGCCTGAGGTCAGACATCAATGTTATTGAGAAAAGACACCCATTTCAAAGCTGGAGCTGTCATGAAGTGGGAGATAAAATGTTGAATGTAAAACCTGTAGCTGTAAAAGTAAAACCCAAGGAAATGCAGCACTAATGCAGTACTATTTCACCCTTTGATCATTTCTTTGGAACATGCTAGCTGCAAAAATAATATGAAATTAGCAGAACTAAATATATAATCAAAATGAACAGGCTTGACTACAATATAACCTGGTTTACAGTATTAACTGGTTGCATAATTGCTCATTGTATATAATTATTATTATGAATATACATGGAAAAATTATGTAACCATAATAAAAAGAAAAATAAATAAATAATACTAATAATACTAATAATAATACTAATACTAATACTACTACTACTAATAATAGTAATTATTATTATTATTAAAATATGAATGTATATTACAATATTAACATTGGTAAATAAATATATAACAATTCATAAACAACAACAACAACAACAATAAATAAATAAATAAAAATAAAATATGTATATGTATATTACAATATATTAATAAAATTAACTAAATATAAAAATTCCTAAACATTATTGCTGTTATTATTATTTGTATTATTTAATATTATATATTATTATATTATTATTACCATATTAAATAAAACAAGAATGTATATAAAATATGAATATTTGTAAATAATTATATATCAATTCATGAACAACAGTAATAATGTATGCTATATATAATATTTGTTTATTATTATGTTAATTTTATTCAGATAAATAAATTTCATTGTGATTTAGAAGCAGTTTTGTTTATTTCTGCACAATAAACATCAGGAAAACCTGGTTCCTGATTGAAAACCAGTTGAGAACCACGGCTATAGACCATGACTTAATGAGCTTAAGAATCTAAAGCAATTCCAGCGAATATAATTAGCATGCTTTGCTAGCATCTCATCATTCAGCAACCACAGGACAGCATATGCTCCCTATAATTATCATAGGATCAGATCATTCCGTCATACAGCATTAAGCTAAGCAGAGTGACTTGTATTGCATTTTAAAGCCCTGAATGGTGTGTGAATGCTGAGAAGCGGAGATTACCCACTGTTTTCTTTAAACCGGCACTGAAACATATTCAATGGCTCATAGCCTACAGTGAGGCGTCTGACTATGAATGTAAGACACAAAGACGCCATTTGAGAGCAGAAGCACTGCACCACGTAAATCAAGCTCCGACTGAATCTCGATTAGTCCAGATGTTGAATTAATCATCCTTACCACTCGCATGGAGGAACTTTTAAGTCATAATATCCTAAATTATTCACATTCCCTCTGCTGGAGTAATTTCCCTCTGAATTATTGAATTTGCAATTCAGAGATTGACTGGCTGATTGGTCTTTTAACTCTACCCAGGCCTTCTTTGATGTTTCCTGCCTCTTTCGGTGTAAGGGATTTCAAGCCACCTCGAAATCTAAAGGCATTTTCATCTAGACTGAGTCATTCCAGGAAGGAAAAGGGGGCTATTATTCCACTGCATAAACATCAGAGATTTGCTTCAACGACAGATGCTTCAATGATTAATCACTACTAGAAATGGCTCACTTCGGGTAACTACTTCAGTGATTCTCAACTAGATTTGCATCATTACCAACTTTACCACTATTGGCCGAACATGATCAGTTAATTAATATTCATGAGTCTATAATGTGTCTCTCCACCTTACAAATCAATTCTGCACCCCTGGTCACCACTTAAAGGGATAGTTCACCCAAAAATGAAAATTCTGTCATTAATTACTCACCCTCATGTCGTCCCAAACCTGTAAGACCTTTGTTCATCTTCGGAAAACAAATTAAGATATTTTTGATGAAATCCGAGAGCTTTCTGACCCTGCATAAACAACAACGCAACTACCATGTTCAAGACCCAGAAAGGTAGTTAGGACATCATTAAAATAGTCAATGTGACTTCAGTCATTTTTTTGTGAAGAAATTGTTGAATAAAGTTAGTTTTGTTTTCTTTGTGCACAAAAAGTAATCTCGTAGCTTCATAAAATTAAGGTTGAACCACTGATGTCACATGGACTATTTTAACGACGTCCTTACAACGTTTCTGGGCCTTGAACGTGGTAGTTTAATTGCTGTCTATGCAGGGTCAGAAAGCTCTTGGATTTCATCAAAAATATCTTAATTTGTATTCTTAAGATGAATGAAGGGCTTATGTAGAAAATTCAGTAGAATATATTTCAGTTCTTGTTGAAATAACTCACAACTGGGGGATATGGCCTCGTCAAGCCCTAAAATATCCATCATTCGCTTCAAACCTGTGGAAAAGGAGGCTGAAAAAATTGTCTACGGTGGCTACTGTGAAAATCCTCACCCCACTGACTCAGAGAAGTGGATGAATTCTTTTACTAATCTCTATTCTCGCTTTCACCCAGCCGTTCTAGTGTGGCACCGATGCCTGCATGAAGCCTATAAGTCCTGACACAAATCAGTCATTTTGTTGAGAGAGTGGCCAGCAGAATTGGCTCTGGCAACAAGGTGAGTGCAAAGAGCAAATACACAAGCTACAGCACAGCAGTGCACCACAAATACAGCTTGATCTAAACTTGTGACCAGAAGCATAATGGCTGTTCATACTGAGCGTGCCCACTCAGATATTTGAGCCAAGTGGATTCTAAATACAAATAAAAATGAAATATATTTGATGAGTAAGTTACACAAATAAAGTAGCTAATGAGTTTATCTAAAACTCTGTAGCAGAAATCACTTCCACATGTCTAAATTAGGTCAGTCCAAGTGAATCATACTTTCAGCAAGTAATTTGCATTTTAAACTAAAATTCTGTCATCATCTCGCCACAATTATGTCACTCCAAATTTTCGTATGTGCTCAGTTTTGTACAATTAAAAAGAAGTGAAGAGTAATGAGTAATAAATAGTATACATATAATATTTACAAGTAAATAATATTTTATATTACAATGTTTATCTCCATTCAAATGTTTGGGGTTGGTAAGCACACCAAGGCTGCATGTATTTGATAAAAATACTGTAAGAAAATTAATATCGTAAAATATGAAAAAAATTAAGAATAACTGAATTTAGAATTTAAAACAAACTATATCTAATATATATATATATATATATATATATATATATATATATATATATATATATATATATATATATATATATATATTTTTTTTTTTTTTAAATTAAATAATTAATTCCTGTGACGGCAAAGCTGAACTCAACAGTTTTCCAGTAGTTCTTCTTCTTCCTCTTCTTCTTCTTAATTAATTATTCGTGGCAATAATTAATTAATCAGCAAGATTAGAAACAGCAGGTTCGCTTTGCATCCTTGCAATTAATTCTCAGTCTCCTGAACACATTTAATCAACTACAGGTAACAGACTGCATTAGCTATCTAAGTCCTTCATTTCAATCTGGCGTATCTGGCTTTCGGAGGTATTGTGCTACCTGACAATATTTCCATCCTGGCAGCAACAGAACATAATGTGGACTAGTCTGCCACAGCATCATTACCACAGCAAACGGTAGAGGACATTTCAGTGAGGTACTGGATGGAAGCATCAGTGGGACGCAGCTGCTTTGCCGCGGGTATATAAAACCTCCACTTCAGTCGAACCCTTACGCTGAATAACATCTCCTACTGTGTAACTGCTTCATCTATCCGGTATCTCATCTCTGCTGCTCACCAGCTGTGTGGAGCGTAGCTTTCAGTGCCATGGTTACAGTCTTGTGTAAAAGATTTGGTCTCAGGTGTCACCTTTTGGTGGCATTTGCTTTAAATGCAGTTGAGAAGCACAGTCCTCTTTGTTCAAGCTGATGTGTTTCAAGAAATACAGAAGAAGCTTTTAATCGTTTCTCTTCATTTAAAAGCTCTAATTGTATGAAATGCATGAGGCAGAATGCAATTAATACACACAGGGGGTCCAAAACTGAGTGCACACTGAAAATGAGATTAAAGATCTTATTTAACTGCTGTAGGACAATCAGGTCTACCATGTTTAGCATAAACTCTGCTTGCTGCTGAGTTTATGCTAAACATAACCAAATATTAAGGCATTAAGGAATATATATATATATATATATATATATATATATATATATATATATATATATAATTATTATTATTATTATTTTATTTATTTATTTTTTTTAATTCTACAATTCACTCAAACTGTTCATAATATAAATGTAAAATGGAAGCATTTTTACTAGTAGTAGACTTTTGGACCTCTCTACCTGCCAATACAATAAATAGACATTTATTAAAATAATGTTTTAATAAATGGCCTAAATAAATAAAATAAAATAAAACATGTTACTAGTTATGAAACATTATTACATTACTGAAAATATATATAATATTATTTAGCTGTTTTCCTTTGCATGTTTGCTGCAAACATTTTAATCAGAGAACCGTATACTAGCCTGTCTAGTTAAACGCCACATTTCATCCTTCTTACAAAGATGTTAAGTTATGCTATATGTTGTAATTTTTAATAAAAACTAATGGGGATTTGATATGTTATGATTCCTTACAAATCCGTAATCTTGTACATTTCTGCAAGTCAGTTTAGATTTAAACCCCCTTATACATTATACACCATTTTCTATATCCCAGTGCCTTATAGTGCTGCTTGGAGGTTTCTTGTTTCAGAGATAAAAACAGTTTTTAATTAATGATTCATATGATTTTTCATCAGTTTATTTGGATTTACAGTATCTGAAGTTTTATGCATTTAAAAGCTCAGTCCAAATTAGATCAAATCTTGATTTGATTGAATTAGCATTGTATGATTACACTCCTAAATAAGGTATGAAATATAAAAGTAATTTTAATTTCAAGTCATTGATATTGGAATTAATAGGAACCTCATGCTAAAAATTGTTTTGGGAAACATAATAAAGTAGCTTTCACAATAGACCTAGAATGACTATAAAAATAATTTGATCTTGCTGTTCTCACTATGAAAATAGAAGAGCACAGAAAGTGATCTCTTCTGATAAGCATCAATTCTCAGACTATCTGTTGAGTGAAATGTGCAGCTCTCTGCACCACTGCAACAAATGGATTGTTGCATGTGACAATGCCTACGGCTTGCTCTATCTGGCACATGCAGATCCTGCCATTTCTAAATAGGGCTGTTAGGATGGAGCAGGGAGGAGGCAGGTGTAGCGAACGGGGGATGATGGGGGATGGGGTATTGGGTGCTTATGGTAAAAGCAAAGCTTAAGTCTCAAGAATGATGGAGGATGCTTGGTAGAAAAGAAAGAAAAGCAAAACTAGACACGCAGTGGCAGCTGTTTCACAGACAGCGTCACTAGGACGAGGGCAGCCCTTCTTGAACAGTCATAATGGGCGGCAGAATGGGGCGCCACTCTTCCATTATGTCTAATTCCCATTCTTCTTCTCCATTTGTGCTCCGTCAATTGTCATGAAGAGGGAACAAACCCCACTGTGAGTAACAATAGCAAGTCCAAGAGAATTCATCAAAACACCACTAAAATAGGGTACAAACCTTTGTGTCACACTGCTAGTAAAAGTTCATTTCAACATGGGAAAGCCTAAACTTGCTGTTTTGAGTTTATAGATGGAGTTTATAGATTTTTGCAGTAGAAGAAGTATGATGTTAAGATTAGTGTTTCTTTAGCTCTCTTAACACACAATGTTTACACTCTCAGTAGTGTAATATGTGCAGTAGCATGTTCAGCAGTTTATATATCCATTTGTCAGGGAAATTCTTACAGCAATAAATAAATGTAGTAAAAAATCAAATCAAATAAATAAAAATAAATAAATAACAGAACAAAGTAATTCACAATAAACACTGAAATGAAATTTTTTACTCATTAAAAAAAGACAGTAATACCACTGGGGTCTGCAAAAGTAAAATCTAGTAAATTTTATATATATAATATTTTGGGGGGAAAAAACGATCATTACATTCATAAAAAGTGAGAGTAAAGAAATTAATAATGTTACAAAAAATTATAATTTTAATAGATCATGTCTATTTGAACATTGTTAGAATCCTGAAAAAAAAATTAACAAGGTTTCCATAAAAATGTTAAGCAACAAATATATAACTATACATAACAGTAGTAAAATTTATCAAGAAGTCATGGTTTAAAAAAAAAAAAAATCCAAGAGTTTTAATGGGACTTAAAAAAAAAAAATAAACAAATAAATACATATAAAAAGCCTTTAAAAACATTTTTAATAAAAACTAACCCCTGGGACCTATAAGTGCATGTACTTAAAAGGAAAAAAAAAAACCACTCTTAACAGCAACTTAATATAGCCCTAAAACCCTTAGTAAACCTAGGAAAGCAGACATGAGGGCCTTTTTTTCACCCGGCAGTGTTAAGAGAGCAGATTTGGAGTAAGCGGCCTGATTATCCCCACAATAAAGCTAAACCCTCTTCGCAGTCAGCTTTATTCAAGATAAGATTATAAGCCCAAATCAATGGAAAAATAACAAGCTTCGTCATTTTGTTCTTAAGATAGCTTATTCAAAGTCTGGCCGAGTCAGTCTGACTCAACAAAAGAAAAAATGAAAAACCAGTGTAAACAGTGCTCATTTATCTGATTTTTAATTAAAAACCTATACTGCAATGAGAACTTATAAATAATTTACACTGACAAAAAGCTGGACAAAGATCACATGATTGGTTTTGTCAACAATATGTCTCAATCATGTGGGCTGTACTGGCATTTGAGTATAGATGATATTGTGAAATATGGTACACCAGAGCGCACTTGATGACTGCTAAGGGAAGCGAGTAAAGTCAGTCTGTGGTCGGCCAGCTTCCACAGCTCCTGATACAATTACTTTATTCCCAGACACTGAGTTTAAAGCCACCCTCATCTGCATCTCATTAGCCTCTCTGTACCCAGGACGCTATTTTTCAGAGGTGGGATTTCCACACACCATAAACAAGAATTGTAGACTAGCACACACATGCAGTCTCCTCCCTTCCCCCATAATTTCGCCTCATATGTTAACAAGACACAAATCAGCTTTTCTGGCCAGACTCCAACCTCTCTCTCTCTTTCTAACACATAAACATCTTAAGGCACCTACTAACACTTTATGGAGTTACGCTGTGTCACAGAATGCTGCTAATCCATTGATTTCACAGAGGATGGTGTGGAAGCCTGTTTCTGCCTCAAATTCAAAAATATAATAATAAAAAAGGTAATTGTGTTTTGTGCAAGCACAAGTTTATTTATCCTAGTTGCGAAAGAGATCTCATAAGTGCGAGTTTATTTATTACAGTTGTGAGAGATATATGCAAAGTTCTGTTGTGAAACTTTAGATGGCGCAATCTGATATAATGACATCACCACTCACATGGTGCAGCTGATTGGTTTATTTTCACGTCAGTAGCCAATGAGCTTGCTGCTCAACATTCAATACTTGGCTAGTGCTTACTGTAGCAGTTGCAGTGTGCTTCAGAAGCCCTTCTCCTTCCCCAGCTCCACCTGTATAGATTTGCTACGAGGTGATTACATGTATGTTATATTATGGGTTTATTTTATGAAGTTCCCAACACAGGTTCGGGAGGAGCCTAATCATCCAGTCCTGTCAATCACCGCTATGACTGTATATAAACAGCAGTCATTGGTCTGTTCCAGTAACAATTCTTCCAGCATATGTGCAGCAGCAGTATTTCTTACATCCTCACAGCAGCATGTCTGTGAATGTATTGACAGTAGCAAGTCACGATATTTGCTTTGCCGCAGAAGCAGCGTAGCAGATATATTCTGAGGTTGAAATGAACTGGTGAAGAAAAACACTAAGTTTTGCGAAGTAATGCTTTGTCATGCAACCTGAATTTAAGAATATTAAAGTAATTTTTCTAAAGTTACCTAACACAAATGCTTTTTCTTATCCAATGCCTAATATGCAGAGACAACACTAAGTGAACCTCATTTTTGTGCAGGTTTATTTCCCGCTGAATTTTCCAGCTAGATTTCAAACCGACACGGCCCTTTCCACAACCTGAAAACATAACTTCCACAATCCTATCCAGAAAGTTCTCTTAGTCTAGAATATATTTTACATGATTACTCTTTACATCATATACTCTCAATACAACATGCTGATGCATGCTCATTAAATGATGCCACGTGGCAAACTCTCGCATCTGCTGTGAAAGTGATCCTTTGGGACAATATGCCTGGCACAAGCCCCGACTTACCGAAATTGTATTCCCTATTTCCTATTCCAAGCCCCAGACAATTATTTACATCCCTTTGTCTCAGCAAGTCTATGACGTCCCCCTACCCCATCATGCTCACCGAATGCTTGTTCTCTCAGCAAACCCCCAAAACAGGTGCAGAATAAGGGTGGTGATTGTTTATCAAGCTTCACAGCAGGGAAAAATTCAATTTGACAAAAAGATTTTCTATATTTTTGTCTGAGTCAGTAATCATTTGACAAATCAAAACCCTCAGAGCAGATGAAAAAGATGTGAAGTCCAGCGCGTAAGGATAAAGAAGGATGCAGCACATCTAAAAATAATCTGTTTATTGCAGACGCAATTTATCAGCAGTAGACGGTCTGATGTCTACATGAAGTGACGAATCACAGTGAGCTATTTATATGGGCCGACACACCATCTTGTGTTTGAAATGTAAGCAAACATTTGCAATATCTTAAAGATAACAAGTAGGCAGCTGTCTCTCGTCCCCAACGTTCGAAGAAAAACTCTTCGCTGTGGCACGAGGTGGCGGTTAGAAAACACAAGGCCCCTCCGTGTTTCTGATGAGTCAGAGGCAATTTAGCGAGTCCTTCAGGGACCTCAAGTGTCGCCCACCGCACTAATGAACACTGGGAAAACAAAGGCCTTTCATTGGACCTCTGCTCCCCTGGGACACGGATGGCTGATGTCATTGTGCTTATTCGGTCACAAAACGACAGGGTCCTACAATACACCATAGCAACAGAGCTAATTATTCGTGTGAAATCAGGGAAGGGTGCTTAAACAAATGCTCCAGCCTCTTTTAGTGTAGCATCTTTTGGATGGCCTCTGGTTAATAGAAGAACCGAGCGCTCGTGAGGACGACCTACCGTATGCTGGTGAACACTTTGATATAATGCTGTTATGAGGAGTATGACCCCACGGGCCGGCTTGTCTGGAAATGCGCACACTATTAAGGCACTACACGATCTCATGAGGGGATTATTGCAGAACTGGCAGATTAAGAGAAGAATTAAACCAAGAGAGATATTAAAAGTTCAATATTCACTATATGCAACTATATGACTCACATATACCTATATTCATGACAATAATGTTTTTCAGACATATGGTGGGTCATCTTAGAGTATTTGTCCATACTGAAATCTGACTGTGAGTAGTTTGTCTCACAGAATACTGAGTAGTATATACTGTATACAGCCTATTATTTTTGTAATATTATGTAAAAAGGATTTCATTACTCAATGTTTTTGAATGGTGTCCAGCTGGGAAATAAATAAAAAATTATTAAATATAATTTATATATATATATATATATATATATATATATATATATATATATATATATTTAATCCAATTTTGTGTAAACTGTCTTGATATTTTGCAGTGTGGTCAAAAAATAATAATAATAATAATAAAAAAATAAAATAAAATAAATGTTTGAATTTTTGACACTTAAGATTACGGCAATGTTTCCTGTGATGCTGAATTCTCAAAACCATAAAAACAAACAAGCAAACATAGTTGTGATTTTGCAGGTTGAACTGAATGTGTAGTCCAATTGATAACAAAGGGGTCAGTTCTTTTAGTGAATCATTTGAAAAGACTCACAAACTCAGGAATTATTATACCTTCACAGAATGATTCAGTCAAAATAGCTACTGAATCAACATCTGACTCATTTACTGAATTGAACAAGTTTTAGGTTTGGTTTGGGAAATTAAGCTCAGCATAATTACAGAGTATAAATACTGACTTTAATTTTACTAATTTATTTATTCATTCATACACATTTGTATATTTATTAAATATGATATTATAATATTTTACATATTTTAGATATTTTACATTATTTTTATTTGAGATAAATTCATATATTGCATGTTTTATATATTCAATAATATTCACCAAATCATTTTCAATAAAAATATAGTAAAAATCGTAAAGTAAACAATTATCAGAACTTTTTAATAATATTACATATCCATACAACATTAGTATACAGCAGCATGCTTTAACATAACAACTGAGAGGACGCAAAAATTCTAGATGCCTTTCACAAGTACCACAATGCTCCCAGCACTCCTGCGGTACAGGCATAACACAACGCCATTTACTGCAAAGTTAAATGCCTGCTGAGAAAACAAATGGCACAGTCGCACAATATGTTCTGGCCTGAATGCCGAAAGTGGCTATTTTACTGTGGATGGTGTTATTCGCCACCATTTCAACTGTTAAAATCAGCGTCTCTGTTGACTTTTCTTCTCACATTTTATCTCATGTTGTTAGAAAAGAAGTGTTATAGTCATGTTTTGTCAACTTAAGGTTATGATATCTGTTTTGAAGTACAGTTCAATCAGCATTAGCCTACTTTCAGTTGGAACGGTGCCTATTAAATGCCCATAACATGGCACTAATTGCACTACTGTCTTTCTGTCAAATCTTTCTGTTGTTAATTGCTCTCTCCTCACACATTTCCTGAGAGATCTCTATAGTTTCTTTAATTATAAAGAGAGCATTAACTAACAGTTTTAAAGCATGTTTACCTCTGACATAACTCCCATACGTTCATCTCAACATTATTTCTTCTGATAAAAACCACAACAGACTGAACGAAATTCAACCTGGAATTTAGTCTGATGAGAAAACTCAAAACCACCATTACAAAGAAAAACAAGCCACTTGAATAGAAACAGAAAGCGATGAATGAAGATTAAGAGTGTTATGGTAAGAATCCAGTTGACATTCAACAAAACTAAATGGCTCTGACTATTTTTCAGGAAGGATGTCATATACCTTGGTTCCTGTGCTGCCCACCCAAAGCATTTCGCTTAAAAACAAAATAAAGCTTTTTATTGTGACACATCCAAACAAGCAGCGCTTGAGGTAAATACACAGTGCATTCATCCTTGGCTGTGAAATACGATAAATTTGGCAAAACAGAAAGGACTTTTCAAAGTCACACTCACGCACTGGTTATTGGTTATACTTTAAGCTCATTTAAATTGCAGATATGTTTATAAATAAATTAAGGCAAAAACTAATTAGAAGACAGCTCATAGTGTGCATCTTGACAGCCCTGAAGTGCTGTCAGAGAAGAGCAAACATCCTCAAACACGTCTGATTAGATTGCAGGCACTGTACCGGCCTATATCATCACTGAACAGAGGCAGAGTCATTTATCTCACTGTACAATCCAAACAGTCTTTCAGCAGATTACTCCTAGAGATCGGTGTTGATTGATCAACTAAAGCTGGATGCATGCTGTGCACCACAATTTTGCCTCAGAGACAAATTTGGGGGATTGTAAGGCTTCTTTTGCCATAAGGCAAAATCCTGGATTGCTTAGTGTAACATGCTAACAAATGGCTAATTAAGAATGATTATTAGCATTCTATAAATGTCTCAGTGGAAACTGCAAAATCTGTCTAATAAGGTACTTACTGTATAAAAGCATAGTTAGAATGTATATGATATGCGACATAAATGCCTTACTATTTAGTGTTTCCTCACTGGGGGTCACAACATACTATCTGACAAGCAACGATTGTAAAGGACAGAGAGGAAAAATGGGTGAAATCTGTGAAAAAAAGGGAGGCAAAGTAAGAACCACGAATAACAGTGTGCTGACGTGAATACAGTGAAGCGCATTCTCTTCATACTGTGAGACTGAAGAGCCAGATTGGCGAACAATCTCCTTCCGCTCTCCAGTGGTGTGGGTAATGTCTGTCCTGGGGAAAACGGGTAATCTGACTCTGCTTTCAATCTAAACATAAAAAAGGAGCAGGATATGGTCCAGTGAAAAATGTTAGGCCTCATTCAACGCGCCTGCAAATGACTCCACATAGAGAAAGTCCATGACAGTTTTGGATCCTACAGCTCACAAATCTAACAGATGGAAACAAGAACTTGGGCTATGCTGCATTTATGTTGTCAATTCAGTATTTGTGCACACAGAGCTGCATGTCGCCAGGGCAAGTAAAAATCTGAACTACCGACCCTACGGTTTCAGCAGAAAAAAAAATTGAGTGAATGAACTGTAAGCACCAGCCTTTCCTCAACCCTCAGTTAAAGCAAATTACTTATTTCTCAAGACTTTTCCACTAAAACAAAAATGGACCAATTGAGGAGACAATCAAATTCAATCTTTGTGACTCATAATGGTTTGGACACAAGCAAAGTTCTTCAACATCATCTTACAGAATATGAATAAGCAAACTAGCTCTGCAAATTACAGATTTATATCTGATATCTTTTTCTGGTTATTCTAATAATTGCATTTTGCTAACGAAAAACTACTCAGCAATATCTACAGAAAAACATTTCCCCTAAAGCCATTAGACTGCTCTCCCCTCAAGATGTTTTTCTGTCTTGAAATTACAAGTACACATACACGTCCCATCCATAAAGCAAAATGATTTACAATCAAAATAGTTTGACATTCATAAATAGTTTGACATTGATTTGACTACAACTTATGGTTCTACTATCTCAAGTTATTCATTCCACACCATAAAAGAAAATAAATAATGACATCTTAAAAAAAAGAAGAAGAAGAAATAATCCAAGAGTTTTGCATTTTGAAACCACTACTTGAAGAAAACCAAACATTTTTAGTTGTGGTTTTACAATCAGTCTGTTCAAAAACACAACTTTTGCAAAAAGCATGACACAGTTTCTCTGTGAAAATTTAATTTCCCCATGTAAAGAATTTCATTGGCTAGATTAATGTGGTCACCTTCAGTAGAATCCTGCTTCAATCACCTCACTATGATTAAAGATCGAGAAAGCGATCCAAATCACAGTAGGCCGTGAACAAGCAGACCTTGTCGAGCGACTCCTAAACATCATTTAATCAATATTTGGGAAACTCTGGGCTCTGAGGGAGTTTCTAAAGGGAACGTGACTGTTGGGTGATGAATGAGGGCCACAGCCTGTGAAGATCTGGTGTCTCCAGATGTTATGAATAAATAGCGTGCACCGCAAAGGCTCAGTGTGGATCTGCAGGCCGAAGAAAGCTAAACCTGCTCAGTAAGAAAAATAAATGGACGTGGGGAGCCAGAGATGAATACGGACAGTAAACATAAACAATGAGGAGCTATTATCCCTTGCTTACCTGAAGCGATAAAAGACTTTCTTTGTCTCGGGATTATGGTTTTCTATGTGTGCTGGATTAGCACTCTATACCTAAATAGTTTCACTGGTTTGTTTTTAATTATGCCCATCTGCTTTCTATAAGCGGGAATTATGACAACAAACGAGTACGGAGAAAACACAATAAGTCAGGGAACTATATTTTAACAGATGGAGGTGTTAACCATGTGGTGGCAAACGCAGACATATTGGCACTGAAATGTGAGAACTACAAGACCATATCTCTGTTTTCAAACCTACTGTATTCTCCAATAAGCAATCTAGCATGCAGAACCTTGATAAATAAGAGACAGGTTTTGCTGTCGCAAACAATAAATGAATAGTGGTCAAACGAATGGGAACGTACAATGTGTTATTCAGCAGGAGTCCCGTCACCACTCACACGGCTGTCTCCAAATTGCTCTCTTTTCCCAGGACGGCCCATTTTGCCAACATTAGGAGGTGATTTTTCCATTGTCAGCAGATGTCATCATTCATTTGCATCAGCAGAGTGCTTCTAAAAGGACCCTGGACTCATTCACTCAACACATTTCATTTCTCTGAAGATCTTTCAATAGTTCCCTACGGTTTTAGGTCTGACGGACTTACCTAAAAGGTGATTCCCAACCACGAGGAACTACACGGATGAGAAACCAAATGATCAAAGCAACACACTTCACAGCAAGCTGGAATATATTCCCACTTCAGGTCTGAGCAGACAAACAAGTTTCAAGCTGCATATCCAAGCTTTCATCTCTCACCGAAATTCCACAGGAATGTGCTGCAACCGCTTCCTATATTCCCCGAAGTTAAACAAGCAGATTTCAGGAGTCCCTACATACTACATACTGTTCAATGTACAGTCAAAAAGAAATGCAATGCTGGGTAAACAAAGCAGCACTTTCTTGTCTTTCCCACACATTTGACAGCATATACACAAAACCTCAAGACACAAGGCAGTAAAACTCAAAGTACTGACAGCTCTGGATGTGGTGATTAAGGAAAGTCAGGATGAAAGTGAGATGCTGGGAAAAAATAAATAAATAATTAAATAAATAAATAGATAAAAACTTTCCATTACTGTCCATATTCCCCTATCGGCAGGTGTGAAATTTGAAGTGAACTTGTAAAATCATTGTTCTTCCTTTATCCACACTGTGTTTCATCACTGTGCAGAGATTTTATGTCAGATAAAAGTTTGTTTGCTCTCCAAGTCAGTTGGATTGCACACTACTTTATTGATGACTAGTGGGCGAGATTCTACTTCGGAGAGTCTCTGGCCAACTGGCTACTAATCTTCAAATGTAGGGGTGGGAAATATACCGTCTGAAACAATATAATGACTTACAATTTAGTTTCTATGGAAGTTACGCAAAACAACATCTTATAGAAGAAATGCTTGTGACTTTTTTTTTTTTAAAGAACTGTGTTTAAACTTTGTTCATTATAGTGGAAAGATTTTCGAGTCCGCAGAACTTACGCTGAACAAACTCTGGAGTGTTAAGCGGATTCTGACTCGAAAGCCTCTGATCGGCTGTTGCATTCACATGCTAAACAAACATGTCTGTAATTGGCTACAAAGCTCAAAACAGCAAAAACACATTGTAAATAGAAACCTTTGATGCTTTTCACAGATTGCTTACATAAATATGGGAAACATTTGAAAGCAGACATCTATCAGAGGGTACCAGACCTGTGAAAAGGCTGGTACTGTCATGCTTTTAAAATGTAAGTATCAATTTGGTACTAAAGTAACGGTACTTTTGACAACACTAGGGTAACAGCGACTTTCAAAAAATTTGAAAAAGCACCAACCTATGTGATGATTCATTTACTGCCAACAATTGCACTTTAGACTAACTCTGCCCTCTCCGTAAACCGTAAATTCATTGTGATATTGCAGGAGGTTTTGCTGATCGCAAGCTTCGCCTGTTCATTTGCTGCTCAGCAGTTTTATAACCTTGGGCGACTGTTGTTTAATTAAGATCATTATGCACTTTCTAAGAGCTCCTTCTGTGGTTCTGCATTAGAGAAAGGTAAAATGGGCATAACTGAGATGTAAATTCTAAAAGGAATGCAGTGCAGCAAGAAAGCGCATCAGGACAGAGGCATCTTCTGCTCTGCAGGGAGCTCCACAACTCGTTGCTTATATAGACAATCTCAGGCGTGGAATGGCCTGCTTATCTAACCAGAGGTCAGTCTGAGAGCATGTAATAGAGCAGAGAGTTTCTAACGTGGAGAAAAAGAGAGCAAAGAAACTCTTATTTTCTTTATTTATATATTTTCCCACCCTAACTAACAAAACCAATTGACCCACTGCAATGCTCTGTGGGAGTGCACAACACATCAATGTGGCGCCAAACGTAGGGACCGCTCAGTTGACGCGGCAGCGGACTGTTTCGTAATTAATAAAGAGGCTACAGCCAATGCCATTGTGGACTGACCCTACACAATCCACACAATCATCACATTGCTGCTAATGGAAAGTATTGATCCACTGGGCCTATGTCTGAAGTGAGAAAAACAGGCAGAGAGGAGAAGTGTGCTTGTTGAACTCGCTCTGTGTGGTTGTGCTACATACCACTACTGTTGTTTCACGGTTAACGCGGCCACATGTGGTCCGCTATGCAGTAATTGTCATGACTGCTTAAAATGCGGTAAAATGTTGAACTTCAAAGGTTTTCTTCCTCTTCTGTAATAAGATATGATTAAGAGATAAGAAACACAGATAAAAAGCAAGAGAAGACAGAGGGAGAGGCTCTGGAAGTGCTACAGAAGATCTCATTTAGCACAGCCTTCAAGCTTTTCAAAGAGACCATGGGGCGAATTAACTAAACAGTTGTGCCAATTTAGCCTGCGGTATTCCAGTGTAAAAACTTGTGTCGTATTCACTATGCACCTGCAATCCAGTTTAAGGAGTCACTAGATTCGCAGAAATAGCACTGTCATTGCACTGTCATTTTTTCAAAGCAAACACACCTGCTTTCTTTGTAAATTAAACTTATAATAAATTGTGCTTCAGTCACACAAGTCAGCGCTATTTGCCTGGCAGAATTACAAATACTGCATCCTGACAAGAGTTCCTCTGTATATTTGCTCTGTTTGTGCAAAATAAAATAAATGAGAGTACACTTTCTATCACCTCCTAAGGTCTCTAGTGTTTTAAGACATGTTTAACATCTCTTTTAACTTTGAGCCGTTAAGGAACCAGTAAATAAATCAAATGTAATTAAAATAGATGTTAACCAATATTATCATTCAAACTAATCCCACTAATACAGAGGAAAAAAATGCAGGGCTCTACCTTCAAATTGTGGAAGCATGTATATATATATATATATATATATATATATATATATATATATATATATATATATATATATATATATATATATATATAGTATAAAAGTAGTAACTTACTATTAACAGTCTGAAATTTGCTGTGACATATTCACGAAACACTATATAAATATTGAAATGTGACATTCAAACTGTAAAGAACTGGGACCTCAAGGCAAATATACTCCCCAGTGTAATTTCAGAGTAAAATGAACTTGCGTATCTAAAAAAATCAAGGAATTCATGATTATATGACAGATTTTTATAGCGCTTCTGAAAGCCTTGTGAGTTTCTCCATAGAGATTAGGGGACATTTGGTCACGCTCTGTAAAAGCTGCCATGAGCTCCTCTACTTTTGCTCCACTGCATTCTGAGAAGAAGACAGCAGAGACAAAACGAAGAACGAAGAGCTGCTTTCATTAATCTTCAAACTTTAACCTTGAGCAGACTTACTAGAACTCCATAAAAACTCATCTTCTGACATCTCACAGGATCTCTGTTTTTTTTTGACCGCCCTCTGGTCCTTCCTTTGGAGATGCGTTTGCCACAGCCTACCTGACAAGTATCTCTAAACGTGTGAGCAGTGGACAGATCGATAAAAAGGCCAAAAGCTCAACAGGAAAGACATTATATACCTTCCACACAAGCGTGAACGAGACACTCAAGTGAGAGCTATAAAAACCACCCTGAGCGATTGTCACAGTAATGGAAAGAACAGAGTTGCTGGACCTTTAGGCTCGGTTTAAAAACTTATGTTCTGTGTCTTTTGTGTTGGTTTTCAACTGGTAAAATAATGTGTAATATCGCAATGCTCAGGGCGAGGTAACTATTTCCCACACAGCCCATCACCACCGGCTGCCTTTGTTTCATCCAGTAGGTGTCCAATACATGGCTTCTACAACAGTGTTAAGTGACGGTGTCATTTGTCATTGCATTTTGTGTCTCTTTGACATTCATAACTTGTCCTTATCCTGCAGAGCTTGCAGTGTTGTAACTTCCATTATGAAGTAACACAAAGTGTCCATTAGTAATCCTTAACCCTGAGCTCTTAACTCACCTTCACACCCTGTTTGCAAAATACTGTATTTAAATCAAGAGTCTCAAATTACATGGAAGCTACAAGCCAGCTGTTGTTCTCCATCAGGGGCCAACAAATAGGATACAATTGTTTTAACAACCATGTATTTGAACTATAGCAGCTACTTAGTGATGCACTGACCTTTTCAGAGTGACGTTCTTTTCTTTAAAATAAAATAAAATAAGGCTGATACCATTAAGTCAACAATTATGGTCAACTGATAAATGGCCGATATTAAAAGCATATACTAATTTGCCTAAATAAATTGTCTAAAAAAATAAAACGCAAAAAATTAAAATCAATAATTTTGAATATCACAAGTTCATATTCATCTTGAGAATTGCTACAATTGTATTTAAGTTTTATTAAAACTGCTTTATTAAAAATTAAGTAATACCACAAGTGAATTTAGACATCAAAACATTATAATATACATTATGAAAAATTACATTCATCTTGAAATTACATTTAACAGGTTTATTAATATTGTGTTAATAAAGATTAACCTTAATTACATATATATCACATATATCGGTCAATATATATCTAATATTGATAGATATTGCTGAATTAATTAAAAAAAACAATATAATATAATCTAATAACTGATAAGTTACAAATACATCATGATTAAACTGATTAGAAGTACAAATTTAAAGACAAACTATTTAAAACTGAGGAGCCATAGGAATCTTGCTGGATGCATTGTTTGAGAACCCTGATTTAAATATAAAAATATTTAAATACAAATAAATAATACTAAAATATCTGTAATTGAAATGCAAAAATAAAAAATAAATAAAACAACAACAACAACAACAACAACAACAACAACTGTATTTTGTGCATAATACATGTCCTTTTATTCAGGAGAAATTCCTGAAAGTGGTGTACAAACTGTACTTGAACTTTAGTAGAAGCATTCTTCTCATCACTGGTACTAGTTTGAGTGGGTTTTCCATCAGATTTGGTTCTTTGCTGATATAAATGAGGAGCTCAGGATAGAGTGGAGAGATGATCTGCTTCTGTGCCTTCGGTGGAATGAGATCTTATTGATCGTTCTGACAGAACGAATGAATAAAGCATCCAACTGTAGCACTAGTGATGAAAGAAGAGAAGCAAGTCACCCCTGATCTATTAGCGTATTGCACATTGATCATACCCCCAAGCCCCTGTACATTCACATCCGACCCATTTATTGTCTATTTAAAATCTCCATATATGCTTCCATATTTAACTCTTGGCCTCTTGCTTTTAGCTCTTTCTCAATTCTGAAGCTCAACTGATCCAAGAAAGCCATCAGCGAACTGGAAGGCAAATCAAATTCTCTCATTTCCATTCGATATTCCTGTGCATATATTGTGTGAAAAGTGAGTGGAGATGATTAATTGGCTACACTGATGGTAAAGCAAATATGTACCGGTGATTATATTTCGATTATTTGAACATGTTCCTGCTCAGACCTATAACTCCAGGCCAGGAAGCAACTTTCATCATTTCTAGAACGTTTCAACTGGGCATTAAGAGAGAGATGGAAATAATTATTAGCAGTTTCCTCCTGAAACAGAAAGCCATGCTTTCCTAAGCTCTGTGGTCTGGTCTGAATCCACCAACGTGACATAAATCACACACTTTAGCTCTTGTTGTAAAAGACTATCTGTTTGTTCCTGCTAATGAGGACAAACACCATATATTAATTCTGAAAATGTCTCTGTCAGGGTAAATCCTGTTTAAATTCACCACATCAGGATCTGAATTACCCACAATGAGAAAATTTCATTCAGTTTTGTAAACTGTTGAGGCCTGTATGATGAATTGCTAGCGCTAGTTTTCCTCATTTCCAAGTCACTGTGGATAAAAGCGGCTGCTAAATGAATAAATAAATAAATGTAAATGTTGAAGTTTACCAACAAATCGGATAAATCATCCCCTGGAAAATATCCAGTATGGTTGGTATGGATATGAAATACTCAGAGTTAAGTGTTAAAATGAACTTTTTTACATTACATTTATCAGACGCTTTTATCCAAAGCGACTTACAATGCATTTAAGTTACAGTTTTTACATTTTTATCAACTCTGATAAATGTAATGTAAAAAAAATGAACTTGTAAATTAAGATATAATAATAATAATAATAATAATAATAATAATAATAATAATAATATATGTTAAAATTATTAAAATATCAATTTTAAATAAATTATAGGTAATAATAATAAATAATTTTAAATAAAATTATTAAAAAATTAAAAATATCAAAAAAAATATAAAAAATTAAACTAATAATTAAAAATATATTTAAAAAAATAAAAATAAATTCTAACATTAGGAATTGAATAGCTAAGTAACACTACACAGACATACTATAAGTCCTAATAAAGACAAAAATTACATGTTTTAAAGGGGTGGTTGACTGTTTTTTTTCTAGGCTTGATTGTGTTTATGGGGTGCAGTCTAACATGTGTTAATGCTTCGTTTGTTGAAAAATGCATTATTTTTCACATAATTTACCTTTATTCCACACCGCTCTGTCCCTTCTCCTCTAAACACGCTGATCATTTCCTGCTTTTATGAAGCCCCTCCCTTAGAAATACACAATGGGCTCTGATTGGTTAGCTGGCCCAGTGTGTTGTGATTGGCTAAACCACCTCTAGTGGGTGTCTAAAGTCCCGCCCATCACCTCAGCAGCATGTGCTCCGATTGTATTGTAAACAATTGCGCATCTATATTGCTTATCAGTTTGAGCCCGATTGAGACGCAGAGGATATTAGTGAAGAGGATAGTGCAGAACCTGTGCAAGCACGGGTTTTAATGGTAGGACTAAGTTTTTTGTTTGTTGTTGTCTCATACTTTTAGATACGCTGTTATTTGTAAATGCTACTGCTTATGTTAGCTTTTAATATACGATTTTATTCTGATTAAAGCTTTAATACAGTACGGCAACCGCACACGCATCCATGTATAATGCTTCTCATAGCTACAGTATGTGAAAATAAGTGTATTTACTGAGCTGAAGATCTGAATGAGAGAGAGAGAGAGAGAGAGAGAGAGAGAGATGCAGAGCAGAGCGTGTGCAGAGCAGGGCGACATGCGCAACAGTATTAAATGGGTCATATGACGTTGCTAAAAAGAACAATATTTTGTGTATTTGGTGTAATGCAATGTGTTTATGCGGTTTACGGTTCAAAAAACACATTATTTTCCACATACTGTACATTATTGTTGCTCCTCTATGCCCCGCCTTTCTGAAACGCGTCGATTTTTACAAAGCTCATCGTTCTGAGAAGCGAGGCGTGCTCTGATTGGCCAGCTATCCAGTACGTTGTGATTGGCTGAATACCTCAAGCATGAGACGGAAATGTTATGCCCCTTACCGTATTGTGATGCCGTGTCCTGGTGCGACGACACAAAAACAATAAAACCCATTACAAACGAGGCATTTGTTGCATCCAGTGGGGACATAATTACTGATTATAATGACTTATACTGTCTTTTTAGATTACCATGTCTGCATTTGTGATCGGAGAAATGACAAACAACAAGCACTACTCTACACAGCTCAAAACTCGCGTTTGATTAGTCAGTGGCAATTCTTTAAATATGAAAACACTTACAGGCTGAGAGTCAGAAGAGCCAGACTGTCCTTGCAAAGTTGGAATTGCCCCACTTTATAGAAACAGCCTTTGTGCATAGCTGGCAGGCTACTCCCAGGTTCAGGAAATAGTCCTCTGTTAAAATGCGATGCACACACTCGAATATTTAGGTTGAACTGTTCTGGAACAGTGTTGTAAATACAACTTAACCACTGATTTCTAGTTGTGTCCTCTTTTGGAAGTCCAAACAAAGTAGTTTCGCTTTCACAACGAAAGACAGTGTCTCCATGACATGGCGGCGGCAGCAGCAACAATACTACAGCGAGAATAAAAGTCCTGCCCTCTTTCTTTGCGTATACGTTTGGGCGGTGTTTTGCAAATCTCCCCACACCGTGACGTAGAGATGTGGGGGCGTGTTTGAATGAGGCGCTTTAGTGGGGCGTGGTCAAGTCAGCTTTTATAAAGAATATCTCTTTGGTTTTGAGACTTTAGTCTTTGCAACTTCAGGGATCTTATCTATGCACAAACAGCTTGTAACACTCCAAAGAGAAAGGAAAACTTGGAAATCACATCATATTACCCCTTTAAGAACCGCTGCTTTAGAACATTGATTTTGAAACTCGTGAATCCATTAGAATCGTTAGAAAACAGAATCGCGATTCATATATGAATACATTTTTATGTGCACCCCTAGTTTTCTCTTCCTCTTCTCTAAAGCAGTGCAGTATGGCCTTGCCCCCTGTGCTGCGTGTTCCCGGGGGCAGGGTTTATGTGTAACGGACCCGGGAAGTAACTCGTTGTAGTCCCTTACCAGTTGTTTTTGTAGGCATTAAACTGCCAGAATTTTAAAAGACGATATCTCCGTTTGCATTGAACTTTCAGCTTCGTAACTTTGCAGATATTGTTTATGCTCAAACAGCAACATTACACACTAATGTTAAAAAAGTGAAATCACAATCAACCACCCCTTTAATACCATAAATTGTGTATGTTGTATCTTGATCTGTGATTCTAGCTCTGTATTTTAAAAAGAAAAAATTAAAGAACCTTGTCTGTGAACATAATTCACAACGGATATCATACCCCGCAATTGCAACATACCTAAAAACCTTGTGTTGGATATGAAATATTCTCAGCTGAGTTTCAGACAAGTTGCTTTAGCTGAAGTGTGAAAGTTCAGAGTCTCAGATCTGTGTCTCTTTAAAGTGTTAATAATCTGTTTCTCTCTCTGTCATTGCTTTTGTTACGGAAGCAAATCCAGCTTTATTTGAGGCCTTCAATTGTCTCAGATCATCACCCATAAAAGCGGTTCGGATGGCCCTCCCACAGGCTTTTCCTTGCTTTAACAAAATGAAAGCTCTTCTCTCCTCTCACCTCAGACACACACACACTCACTCACACAGATAGGTCTTGATCAACATCAGCAACAGGAGGCCAACCGGTTGTCATGACAACATATTCTGCAGCTGAGAGTGCCGGGAACACGCGTACTGAATAACAATGGCCCCACCACTGACTTAAGAAAAAAAAAATAGCCGGCCGTTCTTCAATAGACTTACAATTCAGGGTACAAATCATACGAGTTTACATGTGCGTTTAAAGGAAAAGATATATATGACTTTGAGGGAAAGTTTAAAGCGCTCGTTTCTTAACTCAGACATTTTTATGTGATCTCCCTCACTCCCCAAGTGTGTTACACACATCCATTTGTGTTCGTGTTGACACAATTTATATTAAAGTGATTAAAAAGAGATCAAATGAAACAAGGCGCCGCAAACCTCTCGGGCCGCTGACAGAATCGCAAGGCTTTGGAAAAGGTCAGAGCGAAACGAGAAAATCCGCTGCTGCTAGCGTAAATATTTTCTAGAACATAAAAACAGACACTCAAGGAAATTGCTCTCTTGTTTCAGCTGTTGTTATGTGATCAAATGGCTTGTAGCAGTTCCTATACCTTGAACGTTTTTAGCAGCAGCAGAGAAAAATGATGTGACAGTGCCTGTCTTTTGCTGAACGTAGCAATGAAGCGGACTGCGTAAATGTGAACGACGTTGTAATGAATCTTGCGTGCGGGGCCAAATGGAGACGCGTCGGACTGTGACATTAGGAGGAGCTGGGCTCAAGAGGTTCTTAACATCACGGCAGACGCAGGGAGATGTACCGACAGGTAGCACTTAGGTTAATACGATTTCTCACAAGGCTGAGAATGAGGTTCTGTTTTGCCGGTCTGCTGCTTCGATGATACAACAGGTACGTCTTGTTTCAACAAGATGAGAATTACCCTTAATAAACCACAGGCCACTTTCACCACCCTAAAAACAAACGCGCTCTCGTTAAAATGAATGACTCTAATTTTACAGCCTCTCTGGCTTTTCATCTTAAAATGTTTCAAGTAGGGCAAAGAGAAACTCAAAAGTCAAAAAAAAAAAATGCATACAAATGTGTATACTGTGTTCATAAAACCTGTGTGTGGGAAGTAATTTCACACTTTAAAATAAATATTTCATTTATAACAAATCATTTCATAATTTATTATTAATTAATAATTTAATTCTATATTATTAATAGAATATTTAAAATATTAATATTTTAGTTTTAAATAAATCTAACTTATAAATAAATTTATATTGTTTTTTAAAAAATGCAATTCATTAGGTTCACACTTTTCAAAATTAAAGGGATAGTTCACCCAAAAATGAAAATTCTGTCATTAATTACTCACCCTCATGTTATTCCAAACCCATAAGAACACAAATTAAGATATTTTTAATGAAATCCGAGAGCTTTCTGACCCTGCATAGGCACCAACGCAACTACCATGTTCAAGGCCTAGAAAGGTAGTAAGGACTAAATTTGGGTGATATGCTTAATTGGCATTTCGTCCTATCGTCAGCCTGTGAGATTGCTGAT
Organism: Spinibarbus caldwelli; assembly: GCA_039654775.1. Classification (NCBI taxonomy): domain Eukaryota; kingdom Metazoa; phylum Chordata; class Actinopteri; order Cypriniformes; family Cyprinidae; genus Spinibarbus; species Spinibarbus caldwelli. The sequence goes on from CM077258.1 coordinate 14,033,561, forward strand.
ACACAATATTATTGTGCAAATTTATTTAATTATTTACTTAGTTTCACTGCTGGAAAGTGAACCAACTCCAGCGTAAGGCTAAAAGAAGCCTAATGTTTTTAATATGACTGAATTTGTATTTAACATGATAACAATTTAATAGAAACATTGTAAGTTACTATTTATAATGCTTACATTTCCTCAGCAGTTACAGAAAACGAGCAAAAAACATTTACATAACCAAAGAACATCATAACTGACTTCAGTCTAGCACGAGTATATGCATTTTAAAAAACACTCCCGTTGTAATTAGTGAAGCTGTCTACACTATATGATGAATGTCTTATACTTACATTGCACATACATCTGCACTTTGTTGTTTATGATGAGAATTCGCGAGTCAGAATTCGTGAGTCAGAATTCAGTCAGCGTGTGCTGATCAACAAAGCGATGACTCATCTGAATGCATCTGATTGGCCATTTCATTCATAAAGTCAACAGATTCGTGTGTGATTGGTTAAAAGGCACAATACTGTAAAAACGTGGAAAAAGAAATATGTAGAAACAAATAAGCCCTAATATTAATTAGATAGTATTACTAGCCTTGATAATAATAATAATAATAATAATAATAATAATAACAATAATAATAATAATAATCTTGCTATCGTCCGAGGCATCAGCCACATGCAATATCTCTTACTATCATCGATATACGATATCGTCTATCGGCAGAACCCTAGTAAGGACTAGGGATGTGCGCTACGACTAATTTGACTGTCGTTTAAACGGAAGTTTTGTATCCGACTAGTTGACTAGTCTAAAAGCTAGAAACCCCCAAAAAATGCCAAAAAAAAAAAACTGTGCATGTGTCTATATAACACTTTAAATACTTAATCTTTGAATCACACTGTCAAATCCCTCAATGAATTCTGCTAAAAATACGTCACGATTATGCCGTATGCTTGCCTTGCGTTATCATCATTTAATTTTAGGCGCTCGTTAAACAGAAAAAAAGGAAGAGCATACACTCGACATAAACCAGTGCATAGCTTATTTATTCAGATCGGCTGGAGCAACGCAGAAATGGAAAATCAATCAATAGACTGACAGAATTCTTCATTTTCATATAACGTTAGCCAACATATTAAAACACAAGTCAAAAACAACAGGAAAGTTTATCAAGGAATAGCATTAAAACGGCTTTTAAAATGTACTTCATGTTGGCTATATTGTCTAAAAACAAAACAAAGCTCGTTTTACTTACTCAGACCATGCGCATTTGTTCATTGAATTTAACATGTTAACATGGTCTGGCGAAAGACGGGACTAGAGGCGATTCTGCACTTGGAAAAAAAAACGCGCTGGGCAGGAACTGAAGTCACAGGCACGGAGAGAGATAACTACAATCAAGCAGATAGTTTCGAAAAGAGCCTGGAAATCCTGCACCACCACCGAATAGACGCGCGGATGGGATCGCGGACCGCAGCGACGGGTTGTAGTGTATGACATGATTGACATTTGCTGGGTTTGGCTAGCCTCCAAGCTAACGCATACATGCCTGTATTGAATATGATTACGCATCGCTCCAGCAGAGTTATTGTAAGTCAAGACGGGACTAGAGGCGATTCTGCACTTGAAATTTTTTTTAAATTTTATTTAATTTTTAAATTTTTAAAATTTAAATTTTATTTATTTTATTTTTTATTTTTGTTAAATGTTTAATTAAAATGGTAATTTGAATGATAAAATCATGTTTTTTTTCTCTCGTGTAATCGACTATTGTTTTCAGTGTCGACTAGCAGGAGCTGTACCATTTAGTCGACTAGTCGAATAGACCCGCACATCCCTAGTAAGGACATAAAGGTTAAATGGTCAATGTGACATCAGTGGGTCAACCATAATTTTATGAATCTGCGAGAATACTTTTTGTGTGCAAAAAAAACAAGAATAATGAATTTATTCAACAATTCTTCTCCTCTAAATCATGTCTTCCGCCATAATTGGGAGTATCTCTGCACGTAAACAGTGCATGCGCATCGTGCTGCTGACGTAGAACATGCATGCGCTGCATCATGGTACTCTCAATAATGGCGGTCAAAAGGCTCTCGGATTTCATCAAAAATATCTTAATTTGCGTTCCGAAGATGAACAAAGGTCTTACAGGTTTGGAATGACATGAGGGTGAGTAATTAATGACAGAATTTTCATTTTTGGGTGAACTATCCCTTAAAATAAGACAAAATATTTCAGTATTTTTAATAATTTAATTATTGTTAATTATTAATTATTATTATTATTAGAGACTGAATACATGACTCAAGTAGCAAATGAGCTGTGTTATAGCTGATCTAGAAGAGATTCTGGGAGAGAGGAGTGAGAAATGTGTGAGTATGCAACCATATGCAATAATTAGTGAATGAGACCCAGTTGTTTTCACTAACAACAATGCTAGCAAAAATAATTATCAGGCCTTCCCCGAGGAAAAGAGAGCACTGGATGTTAACCTGTGAACTTACCATAGGGAGACAATTTGATGTCGACGAGATGACTTACCTAGAAAGTGGCGCGGGGCTAGCGTGCCTGCCAAACTGAACGAGAAGGCAGCGGGTCAAGAATCAACAGAGAGGCCTGTGAAAGAGTGTTGCGCCAGTTCCCACTCCAGCCTCTTTTATCCTTACACTAACAAGGTTAAGACTTTTCCCATACATTCATCGTCCCTCTCAACACCTTCCCACCTCACTGGGGGAGGAACAGCCTTATTTTTCTACACTGCTATTGAGGTGTGATGAAAACTGGGAGTGTTTTGAGTTCAATGGGGCTTTAAAATAATGTAAAGAAGTGTAATAAAACAAGTAAAGCATGGTGGGACATGGAAGCTATGACTACAGAAATGTGTGGTATCTTAAAGGAATAGATCTGTCATCCTTTATCCTCAAGTTGACTTTCCTTCTTGTGTGGATATCTGAAGAACATCCTGGTGAAAAATGTCAATATAATGATACTGAAAAGGGGACTGGCATTCTTTAAAATGCCAAAAAAGGGGGAAAATCATAAAAGTAGTCTATATGGATTGTGTGCTACATTGCATTACTTTTGAAACCATGCAAAAGCTGTGTGTGAAGAATTAATAGAAATTTAATCAGTGTAATCATGAGTAAACTGACAAAAGCATATCAAATGGTTTAAAATAGTTTTAATTAGTTTAATTTAAATATAATAAAATAAAGATTTATTTATAGAACTTATTTTAAATAACAAAGCATAAATTCAGTGTAATGTCAAAACAAATGTAATTGCTTTGCCATTAAAAATTTAGCTTTTTAATAAATTTTAATTAAATTTAACCTTTTTTTTTTACATTTTATGATGACTCTATAACATGTACACCATTTAAAGACTTGAAATTACAATTTTAATTAAATTTGAAATAACCTTAAACTTTAAAACTGAAATAATCTTACAATTTTTAAATCTTAAAAAAAAAGATTAAAATATTCCTTGAGGCTTAAAAGCTCCCGTCTCTATTGATCATAATGGAAAAGATTACCAGTATAATATTCAAAATATCTTCTTTTGTGTTTGCAAGGTTTGCAATGACATGAGTGTCAGTAAATGATGCCAGAATTTTAATTTTTGTATGAGCTATCCCTTTCAACAAACCCTTGATTTAATTTAAAATGACTTATAACGCACATAAACAAAGCTGCATGAGTCCTCACAGTGACAACAATAAATCACATCACATCATGTGGCTGATGGGATCGCCTACTCTCCGACAATGCTGTTCTTTTCCGCCACTTGTTGTGTTTTTTTTATGCATCATCCTACTCAGAACTTCAAGGTGTCAGGTCACGGGAGGACATGACAGCCCTAGTGAGGACAAATCTACTTCACCCTCTTTTTTCTTCTCCTGAAACCTCTCCTACGCAATGAGAGATGGGACCAGTGTGGCCATTCAACAGCCCTCCAGAAAGCTCCCGAGAGAAAGACAGACATGTCAGCTCATCTCTCTCTCTCTCCCTCCGCTGTGCCGCAACTATGCCCATCAAAGCTGCTTCGAGACTTTTACAAATACTTTCTTTCTCTCCATGGCCACAGGCAGCAGGAGGGGGAAAAGGGAGGGAACTTGGCCTTGGTGCTGGAAATGAATCCAGTGTGCTTGGGTTTTCATTTATGACCTGACAAACGAACTTCCTGTCTCCTCTGAGACGGCTTTAAAGGAAAGATTAGGCCGTCAGGCTATTAAGAGGCTGTGGCGGCCACTCAAATGCTGCAAGATTCCACTCAGCTTACAATTTAATCTGCTGCTCACAGCTCAACACCAAACAAGAGAGTGACAGTATTTGGACCATGCGCTGAATCTGGATGCCATGACAGGGCGGTGTTGTGTCTGGGAGGTGAGGAAGTGTAAGTGAGTTCTAGTTCACACAGCGCAGCCTCCTCCATTTGTTCAAGCTAAACTTAGGTGGCCATTAATCTGGGGCACATTCCAGACTCAAGATCTATCATGGAGGACTGACGACTGTTGAGACGGATGGCCATGCCTGAAAGCCCTCCTACTGTCTGTGGCGCAAGACTCTTTATATATGGCCGCAGGACAGGAGCGAGAACCTCAGGCTACTAGAGTTGTTCACCATTCAGAATTGAATCGAGAATGTCTTTTAAATTCCAACTGAGGCAGCAAACAGGAACTGCAATTTGAATTTTAATGTAAAAAAGTACAATTAAAATAAACTGAAAATCAACTAAATTCATATAACTGCAATTATAAATAGAAGACTAGAAGCCTAACCCTAACAGACAGATAGATAGTTGACAGAGAGACAAGTAGACAGAAAAACAGATACATATATATTGCATAGACAGACAGATGGATAGATAGACATTTGGATAGACAGAGACATATATATATATAGATGCATTTTATGATGGAACAATAGATATAATGGTATAACAATACACAGACAGACAGACAGACAGATAGATATATGCATTAGATGCATTTTATGATGGAATGACAGATATAATGTTATAACAACTGATAGAATGACAGATGATAGATATATAGACAGGCAGACAGACAAAAAGACAGATAGACAGACAGACAGACAGACAGATAGATAGATGCATTTTATCACTGATAGAATGGTAGATATAATGGTATAACAACTGATAGAATAACAGACAGAATGATAGACAGAATGACAGAAAGAATGATTGACAGAATGATAGACAGATAGACATCAGTGTCTCAGCATAAAAAAAAAAAAAAACTATAATATTTCACTTGCAAAATCAAGAAGGGCAGTGTTAAAAATTGCTCAGGTTATCCGATAAAGGACAAATTGAGCATTTGACGTTATATTCCATTCTCTTCGGCGTGATATCTGTTGTATTTATCACACCATCTCCTCTGTGTAGTACATCTGTCCTCAAAAAGCAATAGATTTTTCCATTTTACTCTCAGCAAAACATTTCCCTCTCACTTCAGGGCCTTCAATATATCTGGAATGCTAAAAAAAATAAAATAATAATACTGCCTTCATGCATTAAAAAGACACATCAGTTTCAGTGGTTTGGAGGTTAATTAAGTCGATTAACCTTAAATTAATAAAATAATATTTCTATGTGGAAGTCCCATTAACACATTTATAAACTTAATAAAAAGTCCCGGCCACCTGGAGTTGTAACTTATTTCATGAACATAATCATTTTTGACAAGGTGCTTACGGTGCATCCCATGGCACCCCACTCGTAATGATAACAGACAGTTGTAGCGGTAAAATTGTTCAGTCAAAGACGATCACAGACAACCAGCCACTTGTGCTCTGAATATCAAGTATGCACTTCTGTTGCCCAGCCCTAAACGACAAGACTCAGATGGGTGTGCTGTTATTACCCAGACAGCAGTATCTGGGGAGCATTTGTGTGTCAAGACATAGGCCCATCATTACAGTGATGATGCGATTTGGTCTTTAAACATAGTAGTATGCCTGTTCCACATGTTGTTTACCCCAGAGACATACCCTATACAAGTACACAAAAACAGATGGGAATGCTTGGCCGGTGCATTGCCAGGATCTTAGGATCTGTGGATTTCAGCTCTCTGTGGATACGTATGGAACCATCCTTTGATGAAATATTGGAATATTTTATACTTTAAAATAAATGAAATGGATCTGCAAGGTTTTCATTTTTTGAAGAAAATTTTGAAATATTACTGGATACAAAACTAAAAAGTTTCAAACTGTTTTCTCCTCAAACACTGTTTCAGCTTCAAAACGATGAGTTAAGAAAAAGTTTATAGCTTCAGGCCTTCCATAGTTCTTTATACATCAACAGCTGTTACTTTTATATAATGTCATTGACTTACTGACTGTTTTTAGCTTAGTTTAAAAGTCAGAAGAGTTTTTAAATGAGTGATTCTGAGACTCAAAAAAAGTTTAAAAAGTTCATGTCATTGCATCTTAATAAAATAATACAGCTTTGCAGAAAGATAGATATATACTGTTCAAAGACAGACAGAGACAGACATAAAATAAGAGTTTTGCAGTTTAAATTGCATACTACAATACTATAACTTTTCTTTCAAGACCCTTTTTATTGGGACATGAGCCCTGAAATACCGCTGTGCCCCAGCAAAATATATTTGATAAATTCATGTCTGACAATGGTGATGACCTCACACCCTATTAGCTATTAAGAATCACAATTTGCAAAGCCAAATTTGTGAATAAAAAGTCACTTTTTTCAACTAATTGGTCCAACGGATTTGCAAAAAGGTGTGAAACCATTCATGATTCAGTTTAATTAAGCACTGAATTATTTCTCACAGTTTCTCACACTGAAACTGTAATGGGATACTTTATAAGAAAGCAACAAGAGAGCTAGATGGCATGGATATTTACATACATCCGTATATTCATAAGAGTATTACAAAAAAATCTCCAATATATAAAGTACAGATAGTAAGGGTAGGTCTTTTCAAGGTCTTTTCAAACTGCTGCGCCACCATAACAGTAGCTGTGAACGAGAAAAGTAAACAAAGAAGAAAATGTAACGTACTATAGCGCCCTTAGTGGCAATAATGAGAATGCAATATGTAAAGTGTAGTCTGAATTAAGGCATGGTCACATTTACTGTTGTTTGCGAATTTTGGCAGGTGAAATCCAGTCATTTCAATAAGAATCCACACGATCAGGAATTTTGCGCGAGGTTGAAAGTTTTCCCTATACGCAGAGTTTGCATCGGATTTACCAACAGAATGCTGCTTGGTTTGAAAGCGACTTCTGAGCTGTGCTTCATTCATCGCTAGATGACAGACAATGGATCTTCTTTTTCTGACATTTTGCTAATGTGACAGCACCTTTATTTCACAATGCAAAAAGAACATATGCATAGCTAGAAGCATTTGCGTTACATTTTAACAGAAGTGCTGCTGCTAGGGTGTAGGTAGGAGACACAGAGAAAGGTCTTTCACTTGTTATTATTACATTAGTGATGTCTTTATTATAGTCCTCCTCATTGTAGCATCTAATGGATTTTTCCATACCCGCACCCCCTGGGGTGTTATGATGCACAGAGGGAAGCGGGGGGTTTACTTTATATGCCTAGACCAGCCATGTCTTCATGCCCTGAGGTCAGCGTCAGGATGAGGTAATGCTGTCTCTATCATCCTAGCAGGTCACCCCACCCTCGTCCCCCACGTCTGGCTGGCACTGGTCTTCACCTCTCTCTCTTCAGCAAGCACTACATCACGGTCAACAATAGACTCCTAACATCTGCGCTGGGAGCCCTTCATGCACTGAGACCGCTCATGGGGAGCACTTTTTCTAGCAAGACAAAGCCCGGCCATGTCACGCACTGAGCGGCCCATTGTCTTGCACAAATGGAGGGAGGGGACTATAGCTGCTAGAGCAATAGAATATTCTGTATTAGACAATCTAGAAAATCTCTAAGACGGTTGTCTGTTTATAAACAATTCAGTTATAGACTGAACACCTAATTCTATAACCAATATGACTCATGTGAGGTTTCTGGTAACTCCAAAGCCAAATGCTGTATTCTACGTTCAACTGGGTGTTTCTTCAACTACGGGCAACTTCCAACTTCTTGTGGATCTTTAGAAAGTAAACTCTCAAACTCTTTTCACACTGTCACAAGCTTATTTAAATTGTCCACTAACAATGTCCAACTGATACTTAGCTCACATGAAATTTCTAAATTTTTTGTAATTTTTTCTCGAAAAAGGTCTCGAAAATGCCCAACACACCTCAAAAGATGCATTGTGTTTACGTGATTGTGGTGATGAAAATGACAATTTGAATATTTTGGTCTCGCTAAGGCTTCATTTTATGGATCATAGATAGCATATGTATCCCAAATATACATAATTTAACATTAAATATGTATATATATATATTTTAAATTATTTATTTCATTTGTAATTTATTTTTGTACAATTTGACAATTACAGCTCAAGTATAGGATGACAGTAGGTGTATATTACAATTATATTACAATTAATATACACATTGTTAAAAAAAATTGGGATCAGTAAGAATTTTTAAAAATAAATTAATATTTTTGTTCAGCAAGGACACATTACATTGATAAAAAAAATCGGTATTTATAAAGTTAAAAAAGATTTATATTTCAAATAAATGCTCTATTCATCAAAGAATCCTTGAAAAAATATGTATTACGGTTTCCACAAAAATACTGAAAAAAGCTGTATTCTACATTGATAGTAATAATGGGAAATATTTCTTCAGCACCAAATCAGCATAGAATGATTTCTGAAGGATCATGTGACACTTAAGACTATATAAAATAAAATAATACCATTTTTTTCAAACTATTAAAATATACTAATATAGAAAACAGTTCTTTTAAATTGTAATATTTCACAATATTTCTGTTTTTCTGTACTTTTGATCATATAAATGCAGCCTTAGTGAGCAAACGACTTCTTTCAAACATATTTGAAAATCTTACCAACCCCAAACGTTTTAACAGTACTTTATATTACAAAAGACATAACTACGTAAAGCGTATTTATATACAACTCTATAAAAGTAAACATAAATAAGTTTTAATAAATGTTTTATTTCACTCAAAACAACATTTAACTTGTTTACGTTATCTTAGTAGTAAATATCTATTAATTCACATTTTTATAATATGTTTACATATTTTAGGATTGGAAGTCTGGGCCTTGGTCGAAGGTAAAACAAGAAAAACAAAAACAAAAAACACATTTTAAGACACAAATATGCCCAAAGTTAAAATAACACCCACACACAGCATGAAGTCACTTAGCAAATTTACTGTCACTCTGTTTACAGTTATTATTCAGGAGAGAAAAAAAGGGGCTTGACTTTGTTACTCGTTGCTCACTCATGTAGAAACAGAATAATTTGAGAGTCATACCGCTTTGTAAATACAGTCATTCCAAATGCTGACTTTGTGAATGTACCCTCTGAACCGTTCAGCTCTGAGATAAGGGCACCTGTAGAAGAATATGCGTGGTGAGCAGCATTAGAGAAAATGATACGCATGCCAGGGATGACTGCGCTGTACGCTGAACACTGCCGTCCGACCTTGAGAGTGCATTTGAAACATTTGCTTTGTTACACACTCCTGATCACACCTACACTCTTGCATCCTGACCCTTTGAGAGCATCACATGGTGATCTGCTCCAGCTCCGGCCAATCACAGAACAGCAGCAGCCATAGCCCCGCCCCCTCTCAGGCACCTGTAGAGGCACGTTGTAGGCGGCAGACTCATCAGAGAGCTTCCCACGAGCACGGACCTGTACCACAGTGCTATAATGAGAAACCCCAGGCCTTTCATCACTAATATCATCTTCTCAGCATTCATGTTGGCCTGTGTAAACAGCCGCAGTAATGTTGCAAATGTTCTGTCATAAATCTTCAAGACTAAAAAGCTGCAGAAATAAATAAATAAGCTCCATCGGCTTTCTGCTCTATCGGCCGGCTGGACGTGAGCGGCATCGCTAAGTCTTGGCCTGGAGCGTGTTGCATGTGCGTGAGATCCATCTATATAGCTGTCATGTATAGCTCATGCTAAAGGAATAGTTCACACAAAAATGAGCATTCAGATCATTTATTCGCCTTCAAGTTCTTCGAAACCCGAATGACGAAGCACGAAAAAAGACATTTTGAAAAAATGTATGGGTTTGTCCATAAAATAAAAGAGTTGTTTTGGACCCCATTGACTTTCATTGTATGGACAAATATTGTTCCACATTAGAAAGTAAGTCATACAGATTTAGTAACAGGACAGAATTGTCATTTTCATTTTTGTGTGAATTGTCCCTTTAAATAATCATATTTTAAACATACCAAAAGGAATCTATTTTATTTAGCATCAAACTGACAAGGTTAACAAAGGTCACACAAAGGTTAATTCTACCAATAACTATGCATTATCATCACTCAGTATAGACAAGCTTGGTAAACCGTGATTGTTCCATACTGGACATAATCCATAACACAAAACTGTTACAACAAATCCTATTACGACAAGACAGTTGAGAAAGCTTGTGAAGGCTGATTTGTTATTATAATTGTTTTCTCAACATGAACGTCAGGCCCAATTAAAAACGATCACGGCAGCTGATGTTTGGACAAAACAGTTCTATCAGTGGCTCAAAAATATTTCAAACACACATACATTTACACATACTCAGACGCAAGCAATCTAGAAAGAAATTTCTTCTGTCTACTTTACAGTGCTGATAAACTGAAACAACAGTGTCTGACACAGAAGAGAGTACAGAGGAAGATTATTACCAGAACCATATAATGCGTGATGGATGTTTTGAACACCAAACACCCACCCAATATCCAGCTTGTCAAGCTCCAGGGGAGCTGTAGAAAGCAATTCTTCTATCATTACCTGGCACTTCCTCAAGAATAAAGAGAGAAATCCAACCCAAACAATACCTCACACCTACCTGATCTTTAAATCAAAGGCTCCCGTGGGATTTCTGTGGAATTTTTCTCCTAATGATCAAAAGAGCTCAAGTCCTTCACATTTACAGTGTATTATATCTCTAATTCTGTCATTTTGCCACCCTGTAGCTGAGTATTAGACAAGGGAATGCATCAACATTTTTACATTTTTGCAGGTTATTTTAGGAGAAAAATAAACTCTATTGGTGGCAGAAAGCAGTCAAATATATATGTATATAAATATGTATATACATACATATACAAATAATTAATATTATACTTAATATTATACATAAAAATGAACAGTTTACAGCTTTCAAAGAAAAAAAGGGTACAGAAAATGTACTATTTAAAGTGGGAAAAAATGTCAAATGGTACCTGCTACCAATATTTACTTAAAAATACTTGAAAATTATTTTAAAAATGACATTCAATATTTTTTAAATGTAAAATAAAATAAAATAAAATACTGATATAATAAAATAAAAATATATAAAATATAATAAAAATACTGATATGACCCCTAATGTATTGCAATATGAAAGGAAGTGGATGTTACCTTTGTGTGTTGCAAAGAACGGTGCAGAAGACAGCAAGTGCATGACCAAAGAAAAAGAGAAATGAAACACGACAGTTAGTATTTTTAAAACAAAATGGATTATCATATTGAAATACATAAACAGTGTCCAACAGTGATTTTAGCTTTTTTTTTTTCATAATCAGATCTTTTTTGCTAAGGATATTCACTTATGCAGGACACCTTCAACATTTTACCTTACTTTCACAGAAAAAATGTTTTTAACAGTGGCAGTCATTGATACATATAGCTGAGTCAAAAGATTAGACCACATGTTCTTAATTCAGGCAACCGAGTGTGAAATTAGTAAAGTCAAAATAGAGTGAGTTAAGTAATATTCAATGTCTCCACAAAGTCTGTTAAAGGCTTTTTGTCCTTGCAGTCATTTTCACAACTGCAGACCATCAGGATACTCACAGATTCATTAAGCTAAGCCCAGTTGCCCTTTTTGCTAGCATACAATTACTTTAATAAGGTACCACTGCAATGCATCCTGAACAGCTTGTACTGCTCAACAGCAAGTGCTAGACTCCAAATAACGCTTAAACACAAAAGTTGAGAGTCAAAATGTCAATGCAAACCATTAGGTTACTAATGCCCAGTACATGTGTGTTTAGAAATAGAGAAAGAGAACAGACCATTACTAATGTGTTTCCTTTACTTTGACCCCAGGGTCACTACCTGCTCTCCAGATTACACTTTAATTCAACAGCTATTTTCTCAGAGGTACAGGCTGTTCGAGAAAGACACGATAGCTATCAAGGACAGACAAATGTGTCCTGAGTGTTTGTCTCTATCCTCTGTTTCTCATTACCGTTTGCTCTCTTGTTTGTTTGCTTTAATGGATCAGATTGAAATACTGCCTCTCCAAGTGACAAAAACAGAACCAAACGATGCTCAGACAAAGGTCACCCTAATGCTGTGCCAAAAACATATGACTTTCTTAATGTTTTAAATCTATAACAAATGTCAAAATGAATATCCATTTCAAAATGAATGTCAAAATGAATATCCAAAACAATTTCTTATAGTTTTTTGTGTTATTCAGACAAAATAGTACTTCAATACCGCCATTTATATGTTATTGGCCATATCATGTAAGTACTTATGGCTTATGGGACATAGTGTTAATTTTGTTAACAAAAACTATGATGAAAAATCTTAATTGACAACATTTTATCAATTTCTAAGATGAAATTAAGACAAAAACAACATCATTAAACATTGTGACCATATCAACATCAACTATGTCAACATCCAATATTGATGACTAAAAAAATACAAAAATGTAGTTAAAAAAACTCTCTATCTAAAACCTCTTCATAGTTTCTTCACCAAAAAGGAGAGAAATATAAATCCACTAAAGCAAACAGTTTTCATTCTAAAAAATAGAATAGTGTTCATTTGAAAATTAGGAAACTATGAAGTAAAATAAAGTTGACATTGTCTTTATCTATACTTACAGGTGAAAGTGCAACAATTCTGATGAATTTTCTCAAATGACAACAGTCATGATCAGTAATTGCAATTATAATTTTGAGCAAAATAATTGTGATGATCAGTGTAATCATCATGCACCATGACTAAAATGTTTAAATTGACTAAAACTAGACTATAATTCCAGTCTTTTAGTAAAAAAAAAAGAACAATGACAAAATTAACACTAACTGAACAGAATTTTAATATCCCTTCTCTAAGCCTTAAAAATAACAAAAAGTACGATAAAAAAGTCATATTTTTGCAATTGACTGAAAATGATCAACCAGCAACAGACATGATCATCACCTCTCATTTCACCCTGACCTGTTTTGGTAAATTAATTAATGACATTTCAGTGTTTAAATACTGTAACGAAGGCACATCTACTGCTGTCGATATGGCACACTTGTGTTTGCTTTCATGCATTCTTTACAGATACGCTCCATCTGCTCTGTTGCTGACACTCGGTCGGCAACCAAAACAACTTCCCACAGCATGTCTCCAATGTGCACCTTTATTAACACTGGCATGTGTTATATTACAGGCCAACTACTCTACTGACTGGCTTAAATGAATAAGAAACACCGCTCTAAGTGATATGCACTGAATAAAGATGTACCTGTAGATGAACTAAGCCAGATGCCTAAAGTATGTCTGGCTATGTAGCACCTCATAAATGTGGATGCAGAAATAAAACACTCATCTATAGGGACATACAACCAGTTTAATTCAGAGGAACTGTGTAAACTGTGTTTACAGATTTAAGGGTTGGACAGAACCATAACTGCTGTGAAGTGCTTATCTGAAATACAGAAAACTGTACTTCCAACCAATATAAAAAGGGAGTGGTGTAGAAATGAAGGCTTTAATCAGGTTAGACGCCATACTGAATTGTAAACAGATGAAGACGAGGCTGTGAAGGATACTGGGACTTAGTTTTTAGATATGATCATATGAGCATATGATCTATCCTGGTTTAAAAGAAAAACAACCAGATGACAGGAGACAGGATGTTTGACACAAACATTGGATTTGGATATGCACTGATCTCATCCATCCTCAGAATACTTCCTGAGAAAGCAGCATTTTTCAGGTTTAAGACACAGCCAGAGAGAGAGAGAGAGACTGCTGCCACGTCTGCCTCTCACCTGTCAGAGATAATTACATCCAAGACACAATGACACAAACAGTGATTGGCCAATCTGCTCTAATTCAAAATAGATTATCAGCCCTTGAAGTGGCTCTGAGGTGTTGTTGGTCCTTTAGTGTACAGTAAAATGCATTTCGGTATCAATCTTTACACAGTTTAAAGAGAAAAAATGCAGATACCTTTGAGCAACGTGCTTCCTTGTTTCGGCAATTAGGACCTTAAATAATGCTTGGAAGGAAACCAAAATAATTTAGACTAATTTAATACTATTGTTTGTAATTCAGTGAGTTAGAACAGGGGTCTTGTAATTACAGACTCACCTCATTACCAACTGTGATTACGCTATTATTTTAAGAAAGTTGAAGTTATTATTATTTTTATGCATTCCTGAGATGAAATGTGTTTCATTAAAAAACAAAAACGCTTTCTTTGGCTAAAGTTTCCAACTTCAGTTATTTTAAAAGGCTGTCCAAGGGTTACTGCTCCTGATTAAATCGGGTGATTTTTTTTGCTCTGACATTTTAGATTTAGGAATGTGCATAAAAGTGATCTTTTATCTTTCAAACATAAATGAGTGGGGTTCCTTGAACTCAGAAACAGACTTTGTTTACCAAGAAGATAAATGTTGAATACAGAAAGAATATTAAAGTATCTAAACATTGATTTCTTTCAAATTTGTAGGGAGGACACACACAAATATTGTGAAAGCCAGCGAGTAAGATCAAATATGAGGTTTTATGGAGGTCACTGGTTAGCAGAGGTCACAGGTTCAGGATGTCAGAAAGGGCATCGTGACTCCTAGACGGCCTGGGATGAATAAAAATGCGGATCCACGAAATATAGAATATATGTGAATAACGTGGTAATATTTGTCAATATTTACTGTCATTTTACTTGTTTTCTTAATTCTATTATTGGTTGATGTTAGGAATTATGTATTGTATTTGACACACACACATTTAACACTAATAAACATCTATTTTTTAATTGAATGCACTTATGTGTTCCATCAGTTGCAAATTGGCAAACAGAACAGAATTGAGTGAAATAATAACATTAGCACTATAAAAAACTGAAATTATTGATTATGTATTGTATTTGACACACACACATTTAATACTAATAAACATCTATTTTTTTATTGAATGCACTTACAAAAAGATCAATGTGTTCCATCAGGTGCAAACTGGCAAACAGAACAGAATTGAGTGAAATAATAACAGCAGCACTATAAAAAAATTAAATTATTGATAAAAGACGGCAATACATTCTACTTCAGATTGGTTCAGACTCTCTCTGAATTTAAATGTATTAACCGGTCAACATCCCACCCACCATCAACACCCCCCACAAGACGAGAAGACAGACAGCACTGTGAGCTTAAGCCCAAAGCCTCCATCACGGTTCACCCATCCGGATCCAACCTGTCAGTAGAGATGGATCTGTCTTCAAGTTCCCTTTCAACATCAGTGCTAGTCCATAATGCACTACCAGTATGCTGAAACACAGCATCCGTGTCAAACATTACTCATTCCTCCAGCTAACGTTACAATTTATAAAGCAGCTGGGTTTCATTCATTCCCTAGTCCTGTAGAATCTGGGATGTCGGCTATACGATGAATAACAACAGGCCTGGGAAAACCCGAAGCCATTGAGCAGCTTCTTCAACAGGCACCTCTAACTGTCTCGTTCTGGGTGTTCAGGAAGCAAAAGCCCCCTGGAAGGCAATTAGGGATGCAGCAAAAGAAGAGAACCAAGGCACACCTCACCAATAAAAAAGGTCACGCTACACCCAATTACTAATGACATTTCCTATTTGAATTCTCTATGCAGGATTTTAACTGGATCCCTGCGATCGCCATATTGTTCATCTGAGCACACAGTTCAGATCTGATCTACATTTATGGATCAGAATGTCATGGAATGCATACGGTGAGGTTATCAAACTCGACAACAGTCATAACCTCATTTTGAAGTCTCCGTAAGTGCTGTTTTAAACCATCTGTTGTGTAGGCAAACACAACATTCAGTCTCTGAATATATTGACACAGAGTAGGATAGAGCACAGGCAGATCTACAAGATAAACGCTGACTAAGACACAAGCAGTTCCTGGAAAATAGCCAACAGCTGTGAGCTGTACTTTTTACAGATCACTTTTATGGGCTGGTTTTTCCCCATTGTGGTTTCTGATATATCATACGGGGACTATTTCGTTTTCCATGTTGATTAAAATGTCCACGGAAACCTCAGAGGCAGGTGCTGATGATATCTAGTTGAACTTAACTGTTCACTTGAGCACAATGGAATGTGCACCACAAGCTGTTATGACCGGGTCAATGTCCAGACGTTACAAAAAAAAAAAAAAAAGGTGAGCACAAACACTCTTCCCTTTCATATTTACAGTTTATTTAAAGGATAGTTCATCAAATAATGAAAAATCTGTAAGAATTCTCTGTCATCTCACTCCGTTGTTCCAATCTGTATGACTATAGTGTGGAACACAGAAGATGATAATTAAAAATGTTTTTGTCCATATAATAAAAATCAATGAAGTCCAAAAAATTGCCAAATATCTTCGTTTACGTTCCACGGAGTAAAAGAAATTCAAGGTCTGCAATATCAAGAAGGTGAGTAAATGACAGAATTTTCTTTATTCACTTGAAAAATAGTACAAAAGCTGTCACTTTTACTTTTCAAAAGGTAATAAAATGTACCTGTCAGGTACTAATATGCAACCGTGAGGGGTGAATACGTTTACAATTACCCTAGGGACAGCTTTTGTACCCTTTTTTCTGAGAGTGGGTGAACTATTTCTGTAAAATATATGCACACCCTATTCTAAATTACATTTCAGTCACAATTATTAACAGAAGACCTGTGTGCTTCATATACTAATTCTGGGATTGTCTGGATGTGGATGTTATAGCAGATTATTTGTTCTGAATGTGTGTGTTATGAAACCTATTAAAAACAAGATTTATATAGTGATTGATTGTAGGCTATGAATGCATATAATTACAGGCATTGAAATGAGTAAATCTGAGCATTAAATCAGAATTTTTTTCTTGGTAAAACCTCAAGTTCAATTTGCTAGCATTAGGTATCATGAACTAATAAAAATTGTTATAACTAATATTGCTACATATATCAAAATAAATGTAAATATAATTACATTCATCAACCAAATGATAAAAATGTATTAGCATTTGTAGAAAGTTAACGAGATTAATAAATGCAATTAAGGCATAGTGTTTGTTCGCTATTACTTTAAATGTAAACATTCAGAAGATAATTGTAAAATGTTACCTCTAATGAAGAAATGTAGTTTTTACTTATTAAACAAAGGTCAAAATAAAAAAGAAGCACTCTGAAAAAAAAAAATAATAATTATGCAATCATGGCAAATATATTGCATGGAAGACACCAGAAAACGTATTTTGCTCTCCAAGTGGTGTGAGAAACACAGTATAGTTCAGACATGTAATAACCTCCACAATACAAGCGGAAAGCAGATGGGCTAGCAGACTTCTTCATGTTAATGGAAACAGTGGATATTTAAAGACTCTTGTCTGCATAGCACACATGAAATGGCAAGGAGAGCGCCAGGTTTCAGACAGAAACAGAGCTTTTCCACAGAGAATCGGCCCACTTTGTGTCTCATTTCTGCTCTGAGGCTGAACATGCTGTCCACTCGTCAGCTGGCCTTGCTCTACCGAATCTGTATTCACATGTGCCAGTCTGTATGTGCTGTAATGATTTTCTGGATTTAACAGCCATAGCGAGGACAAGGCCATGCCTGTGGAATAGCCAAAGAAGAATCCATGGTTCCATGATTCCATTGCTACATAAGTAACCAGACATGCAGCAAACGGATCAAATGTGTTACTCCAACCTAGAGTCTCTCCATCTGAGTTAACCCAGCTTTGGGTTTATCATATTGGACAATATGAGTCGTGCATCAGTGTTCCTAGTGTGTTCACTGAAGTGGTATAAAGCTGCCTGCAAACTGCACTAACAATTCATGAGGCTTTTTATTCAGTTTGTATAATGGGCTGCATCCCACATCTAAGCATGTCATGCTTCAAAAGGCTTTGCGGGAAGCATGGCAGTTCAAAATCAAAAGACACTCCTGACGCCAAATTACCCATTCAAGAAGAGCGTTGTATGATATCTCCGCTCGAGAATGAAAACAGTTTACTCCAACCGCTTGAGTGACGGCCAACGAAAACAGCAAGTAAAACTGAATCGCGCCAGGTCAAAAATAATTCATGGCTGTGATGTTTTTTCCCGTTGCTACTCCCGTTTAAGTATGACGAGCTTATTCAGGTTGGTCCCAGGACGGCCTGGGTTTATTGACCCTTAGATGACCCAGCTAACGGTTTCTCTGAGAGCTTTTGAAGATGCCTGCTTCTTTTGTGTACCACACAGACAAAAGAAAGTAAAGCCCGAGAGCAGAAGCAGCCCCCACAGCCGTACAAACACACACACACACACTCACTCACCTACACACTTTCACTTAATACAGCGAGCTGGCAAACCGCAAGGCTTGAAGGTCAAGAATTGTACGCTGCGTGCTTCTGGGAACTGTCTGACCTCTTTATTTGTTATCGTACGATAAAGTCCTCCTGAAGGAGACACCTCACACTCAGGGTGAGGAATGTAACGATCTAAGTCCTCCATGCTGTTATCTTCCGAGAAAATGAACGATGTGCTACACTGTAGATGTGTTGCAAATATGTAAATTATTCCTCAGTTTAGGGATCAAGCACTCTGGGTCCTTCAGTGGGAGGAAGGACACGTTGCTTTCATGCCGTAAATGATTAACCATGATACTATCAGCACAACATAGCTATCAAACTGCAACCGAAAAAATGCAAACTGCAAATGCAGTGGCTATAAGAAGTAATGCAAACTCAAGCTGACTAGACTAGAAGGCAGCAGGAGACGGAACGTTCAGAATGCAAGGCAAAGGAACTGTTTTAAAATAACAGTACAAGCAAAAATTGGTTCATCATTTACTTAGTCTCATTTTGTTTCAAAATACAAAAAGACATTTTGAAGACTGCTTGTTCTTTTCTATGCAGTTACAATGAATGAGGATTAAAGCTTGGAATGCACTACATTCTAAGTCTTCTGATAACTTCCAGACTGAAATTTGAGTGAAAGATTATTAACAAAAATCACTGAGCATTGAAACTCTGCAAGTGAACTGAACTCGAGAACCAGATCGATATGTTTTGCTAACGAATAATTCATCAGAATATTTTTGAACCAGATAAAGAGATCTATTCAGACATAATTCAGACATTGCTACTTCACTGCTACTATTTTTAATTACTTAAATTTCAGTCTGAAGAGTCTTCTAACGTCATGTGGGCAACTTTTATTATGTCTTAATCAAAAAGATCCGAATCTGATTAACTGAAAAGATCTGACTGAAGAAAACAGTTTTTTTTCATAAGTCAAGGCATTGCTACTTTTCACATGAACTCTGCCAAGGAAAGCCAACAGAAGAGCAATTTTATTCAATTACAGAAATTTTTGTATGTTTCTCACACAAAACTATTATTTCATTTCAAAAGAGTCATTTGGGGGACAAGATGTTTTTGCCCCATTTTTGAAGTTTGAAAGTTCAAGTCGTAATTCACTTTAACTGCACTGAAAGAGCTTGGAAATAACATTTCTCCTTTTGTATTCCACTGAGCAGAAATAATGTCCTACAGGTTTGGAACATCATGAAGTAAATGATCACAGAATTTTCATTTCTTGCTGAACTATTCCATTTTTACCAGCAAAAATGACCTATATCTAGATCTAGTACCTCCAAATTCCAATTAAATGAGGAGTGTGTATGTATTCCAGATGACACTCTTATATCAGGCTAGCACCCAAGAATTTTAATGCCGTCTAGACAGATGTTAAGAGACTCTGGGTTTTCGAGTCTCTTCGGATGACTTCCTGTCTCCATGAGTCCTCGCTACCAGCCTGTAGTCTATGCCACTTCACTCATATGCCTGGGTTCCCATAGGGTGAGCACTCAGAACGGCCCACGCGGTGGCTGGTCGCTCAGCTCCTGCGCTGGAGAAATGATTAGGAACGTCTCGTTTCAAGTTCTCATGCCTCAGCAGCAGACACATATTTTATTTCCATGTGTCATCTGCTAAAATCCTCATGCTACTCTAGTCCTGACACGTTTATTCCAGTTGGATTCTTCCGTGATACAACCCACATCTGGGTGACGCCGAAATGGGGTAACTATACACAGCTGTAAAGTTGAAACGACAGCGGAAACTCATAAAAAACTCAACTATCCTCGCAGTCAAAGATCAAATAGGCTCAGTCTCAGTATTCTGTCTGCTGTTGGCTGATGGATCGAATCAAACCCATTTCCAAGTCGATCTGGGCTGCGAAGCTGTCGAACCTAGGAAAACCTAAGGTAACAAATTCTCACATTCGGAAAAAGTCAGAATAGTTGGAAACAGTAAAAACTATTTCAAAAAGCTCTTGTTATTTAAAGGAACAGTTTTCCAAAAATGAACACCATTTTAAATTAAATTAAATTAAATTAAATTAAATTAAATTAAATTAAATTAAATTAAATTAAATTAAATTAAATTAAATTAAATTAAATTAAATTAAAATTTATTTGAATTTAATTTATAACAACTATATGGGGCTGTTTTACTCCACAAAAAACGTAAAGTGTCATTATAGTAATCCATATGAACTATATTCCAGGTTTTCTGAATCCAAATGAAAACTGTTTGTGAGAAATATCCTGAAAAATAATTAAAAAAACTGAAAGTGTGCTACGTTTTTATGTGGCAATATGTGCAAGATTAAATACAATTTCAGAGTTATGGCAGAGGGAAAGATGTATCATTTTCAGGTGAATGGTTTCTTCTTATTCTTATATTTTATATTTTAGAAAGATATACTTTGTTTACTGACACATCAACATTAGCAAATGTTTCAAATGTTTCTCTATGAACATAATCACTGCGGGAGAGAGAAAATATCTTTCTCTTTGAAAAACTATTCAAAGACTATCATAATCATTCTGTTTCAACATAATATACTGTATCCGCACTAAGCAGTTCATGCTAATCCACATTTAGCCTGGAATACTAAATGATGCCACATTTGACCTAATGTGCACATTCAGCATTTCCATTGATCCTCTCTAACGGTTTTTTGGATTCCAGCCTGTTGCCAAGGCAGCCTCAAATTTGGCGGGGTCACAGCTGGACAATGCGAGACATTAGCATGACAATGAGACACACACTGGAGTTGTCTTACGTCTTATATCTTCCCTGTCATTTTGCACTGTTTTGGTAATAAACTGAGGAGAAAATCAGGGCAATTCAATCTCTACCGAATCTAACTGAGAAAAAACAGTGAGGTCATGAAATATGCAAAGGCCTAACTTGAAATCTGACATCTTCTGAGGTGTAAATGAATGACGGAAAAATGTCTGATACGGCCTCCTCTTCCATGCTGGGCTGACCAGGCACTCAGCAGCTCTCAAGATTGTAGAGATCAGACAGCATGTGCCTTTTGGGAGAGAGAGAGTCATGGTTAACTCCCCTCTCTAGTTAGACCTCCAATCACTGCCTCAGTTAAACAGCCCACCAGGACCCATAAATAAAGACATGTCTTTGTGCTTCTAAAGAGACGGAAGCATTTAAAGAGAGAAAGAATGGACAGAAAGCACAGGCCACAAACACTGACACTAATTATGAGTCAAGCTCTGAACGTTTCTAAATTAAATATATGTTAGTCGCTGTAGAGCGTTTTACACAAACATTTGGGAGCATCTAATTCTGTCAATTACAACACAAAGATATATGAACAACCATTAACCTCACTCAAATGTTGTGCATTATACCAGCACTAAAAAGTACCACTGACATTTAGAAAATTCCAGTAGCTGCTAAGGCAGTGTGATGTAAAGCATAATGTGAGAGATTCAATTAAATGTTTAACAGATTCAAAGAATTTGACAATATAGATAAATTTCATTTTATAATTTATCTATAAATCAAACCCAAATGTGAAGTTCAACAAACATATTCATTTGTAATCATAAATGGTGGAACTGAATCATCAAAATTATGAAGTATGAAAAACTGTTGTGTACATATATATATATTAGGGGTGTAACGATACACGTATTCATATTGAACCGTTCGGTACGCATTACAAACCGAACGATTCGTTGGACTAATCCTATTACAGCATATTATCCTATTAGGTTAGGCTAGTGCGAGTGCGCATAAAGAGTGCGTTCTTTCACTGCATGATTCAGTCTATTAAAATGCATTTAGAATGATCACAAAATTCAAGATATGGGGGCAGAAAATGTATATATTTACATAATTTCATATAGTTAATCAATATCACAGAAGAGTGTTGTTTCGTTCCTGAATGAATCACCCGCTAAATGATTCGGTTCAATCGCCATGACTCACTTGTTAACAGTGGCATGCTGCCACCTGCTGGCGGTTTTAATTTCACATTTAAAATATTTTTTATTTAATTTCAAACATCAGTTGTCAACGTTTTATGTTTAAACAGTATGTAAAAGCATCTAAATGCCATTCAGATGCAACTTCTATGTTTCCTCTGCATTGTAAAGATGAATTTTGCCAATACTGACTCCATTTGCTTGGTAACAGCCCAAATGTCTTATTGACTGATTAAATGTAAAAAATTGACTCAAAAGGTGATGCACACTTTTAGAAAAAAAAAAAAAAAGGCTTTATAAAAGGTAAAAAAATGCCCATAAAAGGTAAAAATCCATTTAAATTTATTGGCAAAGATTAATCTGTTACATGACAATAGGCAACATCAGCTGGAATACTTTTTTTTTTTTTTGGAATAGTTTTTGTTTCATATGCTGCTAAGAAGACACCCCAGAAGATGGGTCAAGTATAGCTCCATCATTGTTAAAGTAAAAAAATAGTTTTAATAAATAAAATTTTTGTAAAAATCAAGGAAATTTCTCTGGCATTTCTTTCTTTTTGCTGTATCAGAAACGTACCGAACCGTGACACCACTGTATCGTATCGAACCGAACCGTAACTTTTGTGAATCGTTACACCCTTAATATATATATATATATATTAGTGCTGTCAATCGATTAAAAAAAAATAACTAATTAATCACACATTTTTCTGAAATTAATCGCGATTAATCCCACCTAACATTAAAGTTTTTAAATATACTTTTATATTGCAATAATTCCACATTCAATCTCCAAATTAATGTACAAACAACATAAAGACAATATATTTTTTTTAATATTTGTTTAATGGCATCTTTTTTTTATGACTGAAGGCCAGTATCACGGATACCAATAATGATTTCTCCCCCCCAATATTTAACCATTGACTATAGCCATTCAATATTAGAGTATTATTGAGCTATCAATTTTAACATTTATTAGACTTAAAAAAATTAATTCTAATTTAAGTGAACTTAAAACAGTCTTTACATAAATCCATTATAATAAATGTCATATTTACCTGTGCCCTTCAGCAGAAATATACAGAAATTGAAACTGAAGTTATCAAACACTAAATTCTAAATTAAATATAGATGAATTCTTAAAGCTATAAAAGTTCTTTTTTTCTTCTTTTTTTTTCCTTTGTCCTTTGATTAATAGACATCACAGCAGCTGGTTATTAGGTTATTTTTGGCTGTTATTTGTTTAAGAGCTGTCGCTGCTGAACATGACACGGATCTGACACGCATCATATTTTCTCTCAACTCTCTTTACCTTTTCTGACCCACTTCAGGTCTTAAAGTCTCTATTAATGAGCTGACGAGTTGAATCGGGTGTGTTAGATGAGGGAGACAGTGATGGTCTGCTCCAGGACAGTTTTGAAAACCATTTCAGAGACATGTTCTTAAATGTGACTAATATAAAATATTACATGCATGCACAGTTTTAAGGCAGCTTTAATCGCCTTTTTGGAAACTTCATGACTTAACTGACCACGACATTGCATGCACGTAGTTTATTTTGCGCTTTGATATGAAATGATACAGGCTAGAGCGTGTGCCGGCGCCAGACGCACTGTGAGCACAGTATCATTTCCGCGCTGTTTGACTCGTGTCTGGCGCTGAAGTGAAGGTGGAGCGCGCGTCTGAAACGTCTCCGGTTTGATGTGATCATAAAGATGGTCTGTGACTGAATAAATGCACTTCTTGTCAAGAGAAAATTGACAGAAACAGCAGTTGTGAGAGGGGTGGCCAATCTTAGCCCCGCCTCTGCGTTAATTGCGTTAAATATTTTTAACGCGTTAAACTGAAAAATGAATCGCCTGCGTTAACGCGCTAATTTTGACACCACTAATATATATATATATATATATATATATATATATACACACACACACACACACACACATATATATATATATATATATATATATATATATATACATTATATATATTCAAGTAGTCTGAAGGTTTCTTACATCATCTTTTACCTTTTACTTTTACCTCCTTCAAAGACTACTTTTGTAACGAAAATGTGTACTTGTTTTTTTTTTTGTTTTTTGTTTTTTTTACATTTGGAAGTGTCACGTACAGTTTTTGAAAAACTCAAAGTGTCTGCAGTCTGGCTTCATAACTTTGCTGAGACTGCTATATTCTCCAAAGGCTTCAGTTTCTGCCTTTATATCCCCCAATAGCCTGAGCAATATGTCTGACAGCTGGTCGAATATGAGGGTCCCACTGACTCTCTGTAGACCAACATCTTAGGCTTAGCAGAAGCACAAAGAGACTAGCTGCATACAGCTGTCCAGATACGAGAAGAAAAAATCAGGAAATAAAAGAGAGGGAGGCATATGGAGGAAAAGTGGACACTATAGATTCTCTCAGCCTACAGATTTATGGGTAAAAAGAGGAGTGCAAATAAGGGAGTTTGGTGATAGTCTCCATGAGTCTGACTAATTCTGGCTTCGGCTGTATTTCACAGTGCAGCAAAACAGCCAGAGGCTAGGATTAATCGGTGATGCCTGTGCATTTAAGGGTTACAGTTCAACCTCCCACGTTAATAAATATGAGACCCATCTAAAAGAAGAGCAAATGAGGACAAGAAAATAGTTTGTACTCATGCTTAATCATCGCTCTACTAAAATCCAACTAATGCCAAGCAATTCCTCAAAAGAAGTGCACACAACAGCAGATCAATGCGTGCCGTGTTCAGAAAAGTGACTGGACTATTGTACAGCCAGCAAGCCACTGAGAAGTATTGAATTGACCTCTTTACCACAAATATGGCTCACATTAGAGCAACTGGACGCCTTGACGCAATTCAATGGTAATTGAAATGCTGGTAGATCCAGTTCCTTTCAGTATAACGTTTCAAAGATGCACAGATGTAGAAATGGTAATCCATACTGCTGATCGTGTTAAAACGGTAATCCCTGCATGCAAGCCCATTATGCTTCCTCTGTAATTAGATTGACTGTTGTGTTCTGGTCAGAGACAATGAAAATTGGTAAAATGGTCAGGGGTCAGTAATGCACTTACATGACATTTTATTAGATTAGTTCTGCACTAAAACCCACCAATCTGTTTTAAGTCAATGATGAGTGATCCAACTGAGGTAATGTCTCCCAAGTTTCTGGTAGGAACTGTATCTCATTAATGGAGTGGCGCAAGTGTCTGTACTTGGCCCAGTGAATTTTATTTTTATTTTTTTAACAATAATGGGTGAATTGAGAAATTTTACAAGCCATATATATTTTGCTGTTTTTTCTTGCACATCAGTAACAAAGATCCACATGTCACTTGCATCTATGTGAAACATTACCTCTCAAAAACACTAATACACTTACTATAGTGGCTTAGTACGGAGCACCTTATAGGACATGGTGGTGGAAAAAATTGGGGTGGGAGAAAAAAATATTTTTCAAATATTTTGCGTTCTCTCGCAAAATTTTGCTTTCCCTCGAGAACCTTTGCGTTCCCTCGCAAAACTTTGCGTTCCCTCGCAAAACTTTTTTGCGTTCTCTCGCAAAGATTTTTGCGTTCCCTCGCAAAACTTTTGCGTTCTCTCGGAAAGATGTTTTCGTTCCCTCGCAAAACCAGTTGAGTTCGGACAGACGCTTCCTGCTTGTAGTGGTTCATACAGCTGCCGTGGTTCACAATGCAGCGGTTCATAGAGTTTTATTTTGAACTTGGACTAAAGTATAAAGAAATAGTCAGTGCTAGTTCAAGGCAAGGTTTTGGGACATTCTAAAATGCTTAATGTGGCTTAATGTTTTAAAACAGTGACATTGGAGGGCTGTCAATAATTACTGTCAATACTAATAACATTACTAATAATAACCTTATTAATAATATTGCTTCCATAGAAACGCTTAGCCTAAGGTAGGCTAATGGACAAAGACGGTGATTTAAAAAGACCAAATCTGTTTATTAAAAATATATTACGGACAGAAAAGCAGAGAGTATGAGAATATGCCCAGAATATGAACATAAAGGGACATTCTAAAACGCTTAACGTGAGAAACGCTTAACGTGGCTTAATGCATTAAAACAGTGTTTTAAAAAGACTCAGTAAACACATTATTCATAAAGAATTCTATTTACAGACAAGCAGATGAGTCCAGAATTACGCGTTAAGCGTTTTCCTCCAACTGAAAACATTACAAGGAAAACGCGCATACCTTAATGCATTAAATCAGTGTTTTTAAAAGACCAAACTCAGTAAACACATTATTAATAAAGCATTATATTTACAGACAAGCATATGAGTCCAGAATAAGAAAGCAACACACCGTTTTAAAGCATTAGCCACGTTAAGCGTTTTCCTTATAACAGTTTTCTATGGGAGGAAAATGCTTAATTAAACTCGTTGCGTTTTTTTTTTGTGGACCCATTTGCTTGTCTGTAAATAGAATGCTTTATTAATAATGTGTTTACTGAGTTTGGTATTTTAAAAACACTGATTTAATGCATTAAGCTATGCTTTTTCCTTGTAATATTTTCTATAGGAGGAAAACACAACGCGTAATTAAACGCATTGCGTTCTTATTCTGGACTCATCTGCTTGTCTGTAAATAGAATGCTTTATTAATAATGTGTTTACTGAGTTTGGTCTTTTAAAAACACCGGCCGTTTTAATGCATTAAGCCATGTTAAGAGTTTTAGAATGTCCAACGCTCAGTTTCACGTGTTTTCTCCCCCTTAGACAAAACATTATTAAAACTCTTAACTTGGCTTAATGGATTAGCACGTTGCTTTCCTGTACATAGTGTATATTTTTATAACAATATAAAATTTGAGCTTTTTATTATACTACGCCACGTTAGCCCGCTTTTATATGGCTTATCATGCAAATCAGCTCATATTTGGGCTCATCTGCTCGCATGTACACATATATTTTTAATACTTTTTATAGCATATTTGCTCTTTTTTCCTCTTCATTAAGCCGCGTTAAGCGTTTTATGAACCATGGCAGCTGTATGAATTGCTGCAAGCTGTAAAGTAAGCGTTTGTCCGAGCTCAGCTGGTTTTGCGAGGGAACGCAAACATCTTTGCAAGAGAACGCAAAAGTTTTGCGAGGGAACGCAAACATCTTTGCAAGAGAACGCAAAAGTTTCTCGAGGGAACGCAAAATTTCTCGAGGGAACGCAAAAGTTTTGCGAGGGAACACAAACATCTTTGCGAGAGAACGCAAAAGTTTTGCGAGGGAACGCAAACATCTTTGCGAGAGAACGCAAAAGTTTTGCGAGGGAACGCAAAGTTTCTCAAGGAACGCAAAAGTTTTGCGAGGGAACGCAAAATATTTGAAAACATTTTTTTTCTCCCACCCCGTTTTTTTTCCCACCACCATGTCCTTTAAGGGGCTCCGTAGCTTAGTGCTATTAGTGCACAACTACAAAAAAAAGTTACTTATCTTAGATAAACTTCTGATGGTAAAATTTCCTCAGAGGTAGGTTAAATGCTTTTAGAAAATGCATAAGTCTTGACAGTTGCATGATGGCTCACCTCTTTATGACAAAATCCTCACATCCTAAAAGATCAGAGGAGGAGAACTTTGTATGTAAATTCAAAAATTTCAATCATTATTAGACAGTAAAGATGATTTGTTGATTTGTTCACTGTCAGGTAAAAAAAACCATCAAGTGTCAGACTATCATTCTTGTTATTTAAATTATGTTGCAGCACCTGAAAATTTCGTACTTGGTACAACCAAATAACATTTTACTCACCAAAGCCAAACTGGTGCTTAGCGAGTGTCATTTTTGACTCCTGTCTACATATTTATTGTTGTTATAAAACTGTTAAAAAAAAAAGAAGAAAAAAAAATACATGCAGCACACAGTCAACCACAGAATTTACATTTTTCCCAGATAACATGTTGCCTTTGTATTTGTATCATTTCTTTAGACACAAAAAACCTGTGTGAGGAAACAGCCGCTTGGGTTACCTCAAGGTCCGTAATCCGAGATTTCTGTGCTTTGTTCTCCTAGCCAAAAAAAAGACAATAAAAAAGAGCACTAGAATGTTTTAACCATTTTAACTGCACAAAAGTAGGAAAACTGACATAGTGCCATGGTCAAGACCACAGCTGGAAAAAAACACAATGCAGATGACCACAGTCAGTGGAACATCGATGCTAAAATAGGCCGACGTGTATTTGTTGAGCCACATCCAGGAAAGTGATCCATGTGTTCTCAGAGGACCGGAATGAATCAGGATGAAGGAATGTTCTACTGTTTTGCACTTTAAATTATTTGCATGCTCGATATGCACAATCTACTGCTAAAATTGCTGAACCTGCCAAAACCATGTCCCTGAAATGTACTAAGCATATGAAAAACGTCTAATATACATCCTCAAATAGTCATTCTTTCATTATTGCAAGTCTGCTTTACACATTAGCAAATTCTCACTGAAACCATAGAGAGTAGAATGAGGTAATCGTCTATTCTAGGCTTTTCTCCTTGCAGGTTTAAAGAAGGAAGGTGCTCTAGGTTTCACATTATTCTGGTTTATTCTGTCCTTTTGAAAGCTGAAAGTCTAATTACATGTTTGCAGGCATCTCATTTGAGAACCTGTATTTTGAACCCTCTGAAAGTTCTCCATTTTGTTGGATTCTCAGCCTGTGATGTGGCGAGAGTGAATCGCGCTAATGAAATCTCACTCAGAAGTCGAACAGCTTTCAGTCATTCTTCATGAACACAATTCTGTAGCTTAACCTAATCTCGCTTCCCACCCTGAGCTCCAGCTCTATTCATGGCATTGGAAATAAATAAAGTGATGTTTTAAAAATGCATTTGCTCCCTGTGAGTACTAATGGAACAAAGTCAATGGAAGTCATGCAAAACGTTCTTCTTGAATAAGCGGGTTTGGCGAGCACTGACAATCGTTGGTGGATTACCTTTCGAGAGATTAATTGAGACTATTAGAATAAAGCAACTTGATGTAGGGTGAAAATTAAAGTGAGAATGATTTTCTACTTGTGGGAGTTTTTCTTGTTTATCCAATAACTCCATTTCCACATAAAAGCATTGTTACTTACTCGGAGAAATACAGTTGGCACCATGTTAGACACTAAAAAGATACTAAATATCCCCTAACACATTAACAAATACAAACAATTAGTTTGGTAAGATCAATCCTGAATCCTGACTCCGTCTACACTACTTTTATTACATTGTGTGTTCAGTTGTGTTGACTCCCAATTCTCCATTGTTTGACTTCACTGATTCTGCACACTTCAGTTTTATGTTGTGGTTTGTTGGTGAGAGGCTATGAAAAGCTAAATTCAGGTCTTGTTTTGCCTTCAAATGAAAATTTATAGCCTGCCACGATCACTCTGACAATTAGTAACCACAAACTTCTTTTTCTTTGTCCCCTAAAACAATGACTTCACTGAGGTTTAAGGCCTATAAACAAAATTACTTTGAAAAGAAGATAAATGTGGCTCAGTATTGCAAGCTAAATACTGACAGAACATAAAATGGCTGTTATTTGTATTGATGTTAACTGTTCATAAATGTTTAACATTTTAATGGAATGAAACATTTTAGAAAACCAAAGCCCATCAGAACATAATTGAGGCTTAATGTAAAGTTATGTAGAGCACAATTCTGGACCAAGGAGATTTAATAATGGGCAGGGCTAACCTGTGTGACATTGCAGATATAGAAATCAAGTGACTGGCAAAATGTTCATTTGCAGTTGCTTAGGGCAAAAATGATATATTTTGATGAATGAGCTAGATTTTATCGCTTGTTTAACGCGTCGCACTTGCTTAGGACACAGTGTAACGTTATCTTTCTCACTGTACTGTCTGTAAGGCGCTAATGGCAAATCCATTTATGACAATACCATAAAAGAGGGGGTGAAGGTGCAGACCCGAGGCCTAATGGATCAAAGTATCGACAATAAATGCATGAATAAACATTACGGTAAAGGATAGTGTTCCAGGAGCAGACAAAAGCAAAGCAGGGGAGTGTGAGAGAACCAGTAAAAGCCTCTGTCAGAAGTGTAATTGAGTTTCAGCAGGACTGGGATGGGGGATCTGATTAGATGCGGAGGGGAGAGCTGTGATGGATGAGGCGGTCTCTCCCACTTCCTCTCAGCACCGTGCAAAATGGCAGAACAGACTCTCCTTCAACACATTGATCTCTACCATTACCTAGCCCGAGCCATATGGCTGCAGACCCCTCAGGACCTCCAGCATCAACCTCATTCTCCTTCGATTTCTCCTTCTCTTTCAGTCTAACTCATGTGTGTAGCTTTATTTGGTGTTTGCTGAGGCATCCAGCCCTTCATTGACAGGTCGTATTCTGATTGAGGGGAGTGGAAGCCTCTCAAACCATTACTGAAAGTGCTAATCTGTGATAACAGATCCCAAACACCTCGGTCACTTTCAAGAGGTGGTTCAGAAGAACCATATGTTTACATCAACCATCAGTAGAATACGTAAGTGCTGAAAAACAAGCTCAGACCCTGAATCTTTAAGAGAATGCACTGGAAAAAAATTAGCTGGTAAACCTGGTCATACATGCAAACCAAAGTTTTGTCTGATCATGGAATTACCCCATTGAAGTCTGTTGGTCAGCCAATTGAACATGTTGAATCAGCATTTGTTGGGTCTTGGAATGTCTGAGAAGTAAAATGAATTTACTTTTCAAAACTTCCAGCTTTATTTCCTTTTATTTTTAAGTGTACTTAAAGGCATAGTTCAACCAAAAAAAGTTTGATGTATGGAAGTTTTTGTCCATACAGTGAAAGTCATTGGGGTCCAAAACTACAATGAACCCATTCATTGCATGGCCAAGAAAAACTCTGAAACATTTTTCAAAATCTTTTGTGTTCCAAGAAGGAAAGTAAGTCCTACAGGTTTTAAACAACATGAAGTTGAGTTGATGATGACAGAATGTTTTTTTTTTTTTTTGGTTCAACTGGGATTTTAAAATTGAAAATATTTCACACAGTGACAAATAATGCACTAAAACTTCCAGTTTTCTTTGGATGCTGTTCTGGAGATCTTTCCGGAGTAATGTTCTTTGCCTGAGCAATGACAAACCGCTGTGCTGAATAACCTAGCCTGTAGCAGTCTGAGCTTTCCATGTCAGGCAACCAAGCAGTTAATGTCAAACAGTTTTCTGCCTGTCAAGCCTGTAGGCAGCTGCTTTCTATTAGTCCGATAAAAGCCTTGATGCAATTAAACCAAGCTGCACTCTCTTTGGTGTGCACTACCACGTATGTTCAAAACCACTCTCTCCACCTCTCGTATCGAGCTGGCCTCTAGTTAAAAACGCATTAAACGTGCATATATGATTATGCTGAGAAAACGGCGGCGGTGAAATCAGTCATCTGTGCTGTGCTGTCATCAAGTCTGCTGTCAGTGTTTAAAGAGGCAAAACCTATTAGAACTGAAAAATATCCACGTGCAACCAGGGAAAACATTTCCCAAAAATAATAATAGCAAGAAAAAACACATTTATTATAAAACTAAGAGTGTGGAGAGTTTAGAGAGAATAATTTGACATGCTGCTACAATATAAAGGCTGGATGAACAGGTCTTGCTAAAGGCTTAACTTATAGCCCCAGACACGCCGAGAATAGGCTGAACCGCAGCTATTTAAAGGCAGCGACACAATTCAGTGTTTCTGGTCAGGATATAAATGACTCAAACAGTCAAACAGGATAGCGATCCGATTGCACTTCCTCATGCAAAATGAAAAACGGCTCTTACTGTACATATAGACTCTATACATGCATACACATATATATGTGTGTGTGTGTGTGTAATCAACATTAAAATAAGAGAGAAAACAAAGCACTCAAAGTGAAAACAAAGTCACCATTATTGTAAACCTTTAATTTATTAAAAACAGCCTTTTCCAAGGAATAAAATAAAAAAAGGTTTCTAATATATTGTTTCTCTACTTTATTCTAATATTCACAGTAAATGATACTAGATGCTATAAAATAAATAAAAAGCAAAAAAGCAACTCATGAAAACAGACCATGAGAGAAATGTGCATTGATGTCTGTTGTTTTTAACGAATTAAAAAAGCCACAAAATAGCTCACAGTTTACAAGTTCTCATATATTTTACAATTAAGTAACTTATTATCCAGTCCATCAAAGTCATAGATAATAGTATCTGTATTACATATTGCCTAGTTATTTGCAATATGTAATCGAATGTGGTTACAGTGCAATATGTTTTGGGTGCATTTACATCTGGCTTCAATATGATCAAATTTTATTCGATTAATAATCCAAAAACACATGCTGATATCAAATATTGTGGAGGTCTGGGATGCTGGCTTATCTTGAGCTATGCAATAATGTACAGTGCATTATGTTAGCGGCGGTGCATGGCTTACATTAAGTATATTATAAAGAGAAGAAGATTAAAACACTGGCGGAGCTAAAGCCGAGATATTAATACTTCATGTGTAAAACAATTACGTTTTATCCCCCCACCACTTAATCACATTCTGTACTTAGGAATCCTGTTCCACGTTATGAAATGGATGCCACAACATCAAATGGTCCGATAAATCACATCTTTATTATAATTAATTTAATTTCTGAGACACCAATGGCAGCCGTTCGGAAAAGGCACGAGCTGTTTATATTCCTGTGTGGTAAAATGCAACAAAACCTTGTGGTGAATATTAATTTTCTTCAAGCCAGTCTTCTGCGAGCACAACTTATGAACTGCCCGGGTAATAACATGATCTAAAAATGGCATGGAGATGAAAGCCAAATCGACACTAGTGAAATCCGTGACTCAAGCAGATTTTACTGGACTCCTTCCCTCACGCAGTACTCCGCCCATCATTCTTTTTAAAACTCGGGCTTTCACAGGGTTGTAATTGTGGGCTGTTGTGTAATTTTGAGGGTAGGACTATATGGTTTTTGTTTTTGGGAACACGAGTGTGGTCGTCTTTGAACCAAAGCTCTGCTTATATATGTCAGTGAGGCTGTGTTTTGCGGACACCGCAGACTCTTTACATGTCTGACCTGCAGCTCTGGGCTCTCAATGGCAGCTGAGCTAGGGCAGGTTATGAAAGGGCGGGAAAAGGGCTGCAATAAATGTCTGAAAGTGTCACGCCGTAAGGGAGAAGAGTCATTAGCTCTGCTCGCTATAAAGAGGTCGCCCTGCTTTCAAAAAAAGCTCGACATATGGCATACTCTAGCACAAGTCACAACCAGCCGATACCGAGCCCCCAGCGACCAATTGGAGGACAGCTTGTAAAAATAGATGGATGTCAGCGCTGCGGATGTTTCTGCGAGCAGACAGAGCCATCAAATATTCTCGTCCTTCACTCTCTCTGACGTTCTACGTAACCTACCGCGATCCTTTTGACACGCCAAATTAGAGAACCAGGCTGCGCTGACATTTAAGTCAACTATTTGTAGCTCTTTTTGAAATTTCTCTATTTGTATTCAGCAAGACAGTTTGGTAGTTCCACAGAGGACAGTGTGAAATAATAGTCATCAGTGGAGATGAGCGTAGGCTACGGCAGACGACAACCACCCGAAGGGCATCTCATTTTTTAGCCTCGTCAAGGTAGAAAGTGTAAAAAATAAACCAGGAATGTGCAAAACGGCATGTTTTTAAAATCAGCTAGTTGCTGGGTTGCCTGAACGACTATTTGGTTAATCTTCCAAACCTGTTAAGCTGGACTGGATGCATTTCTTAGGGTTAATGTATTGATAATAATGTATTCAATGTCTATACCTCAATGTAATGTATTAATTAAGACACATTCTTACAATTAAAGGCAAATGACTGGAGTGCAAAAAATGGCACAGTATACAGGAGTCTCAATTCAAGTAAAGAAGTTGCAATCCTTTATATTGATTTTACTGAATCTTTGTTGATCTTGTTCTCAATGTGTAATAAAAAATAACAAAATTTGCTGCAAGATGCTCCAAAAACTAGATGGTACCCAATTTGTAAACACATTTTTCTGAATGTATAACTGTAAAATGCCACTAAAATAAATATAAACTAAATAAATATAAATATTCTAAAAAAAAAATACATAAAATATAGTATAATATAAAATTAAATAAACATATATTAAATGTAATTAAAACATAACGTGCATATTAATCCATAAATAAGTTAAATATATGTAGTAAATATTTATAATTATTTTTTAAATTAATAAAAACAAAATTGTAAGTAGACTTGAGTAATCAAAATGTTTTATAATGATTTCACTGAATCTTTGTTGATCTTGGTCTCAATGTGTTAATAAAAAAATCAATAACTCTTGTTCAATTTGTAAACAATGAAAGTGTATGTCTGAATGTGTATGTCTGTAAAATGCCCCTAAAACATGACTAAATGCATATAATAGTACAATACAAAAAAAATCCAACAATATGAAATTATTATTATCTCTTTTGGAATGATTCACTGAATGTTTTTTTTTTTATTTCAAATGCTTTAAAATCATTAAAAAACACTTGGTTTGAGTCCACTGTAAACAGATGTGTGCGCATCGGCAGAGTCGCCTTCTTTCAAACAGTCACTCTTCTGTCAAATGATTTTTATCAGCCTCATTTGTTATAGTCCCACAGGCCTACAGACTTCACTGCTGGGTGATATTATATGGTACACAAGTGTTCATTTTGTAAGTGCATCACTGGCAGAGACCACAGTACGGACAGTGACAACTCCAATGACCATGCCATAGCCTTCACGTTCTGTCACAAGCCAAATTAAAATGTCCATACCAATTAGATAGCTCTCTCTACCAAAAGTGCTTGATAACATGGCTGCCAGACACCCACAGGCATCTGCCACAGGGAAATGTGTCTGTGAGCTTTGTGAAAATGTGAGATCAATATGTCACTATGCTACTAAGTGTTTGGTCCAAAAAAGCACACAAAATTCAAATTCCAGATTTTTTTTTTTTTTTTTTTTAGCTTTTAGCAAATGACTTTCATTTCAGCAAACTTAATGCTCTAAGGTGTTGCATAAGATAAGAAACACTTGCATTTCCGGTGTAGCCTTATTTTACGTGTCCCTCGTTTTAGACTACAATAATAACAGCCAGCAGACAGGATTTGCCAGTTATCAGGTATCATTAAATAAATTCATGCAGCTTAGAGAGCTTTTGCATGAGCCACTCAGCGTTCTACTACTTTTTAGGTGCATTTGAATGAATACTGATACCATTCATAAAAACATTGTTCCTGCTCTCTGTGAGGTTAGTTGCCAGCTGAAAGAGGCAGCTGATGGCAAGCGGCTTAAAACACATTTTTATCAAATGTGACATCCAGCAGAGGCAGCGTCAGGCCGTGCGGCTCGCAGACAGGCTTGTGTTCATGACACATCAGCGCTCGTCTGGCTCAGTGCCGTTAGTGCGGCTGTTTGTTCCTGCTCTTGGCAGGTGCTTTCAGGTGGTGTCTTACAATGAGGGCGACTACATCACTGTGTTTCAACCTGTGGTAAAAAACACAGTCGAAAACAAGCACCTCTATAGCTCTGGACCAAGTCCAACATATAAGGCTGTAGTCCAACCTATCCATTACTGTCTAATGGTGAGTAGGATGCTACAGAGCAGAGCAGCACAGTCTAGATAGGATTAACAACAAAGACAGAGCGAAATGCATTATTATACATACATATATACATATACATATATATATCGCACATATATAATATAATACAACAAATATAATACATATATTAATCGCATCCAAAATAAAAGTTTTTGTTTATACAATGTGTGTAAACTGTGTATGTTTATGTATATAAAGACACACACATACAGTATATATTTTGAAAATATTAAAATATTTACATGCATTTACATGTATATATTATATTCATATAATTTATATTATGTATGTATATATATATATATATATATATATATATATATGTTCATGTGTACATAATAAATATACACATCACACACACGTTATGTACACAAAAACCTTTATTTTGAAAGTGATTAAAAATATAATATATATATATATAGGTGCATCTCAATAAATTAGAATGTCATGGAAAAGTTCATTTATTTCAGTAATTCAACTGAAATTGTGAAATTCGTGTATTAAATAAATTCAATGCTCACAGACTGAAGTAGTTTAAGTCTTTGGTTCTTTTAATTGTGATGATTTTGGCTCACATTTAACAAAAACCCACCAATTCTCAATCTCAACAAATTGGAATACTTCATAAGACCAATAAGAAAAACATTTTTAGTGAATTGTTGGCCTTCTGGAAAGTATGTTCATTTACTGTATATGTACTCAATACTTGGTAGGGGCTCCTTTTGCTTTAATTACTGCCTCAATTCAGTTTGGCATGGAGGTGATCAGTTTGTGGCACTGCTGAGGTGGTATGGAAGCCCAGGTTCTTTGACAGTGGCCTTCAGCTCATTTGCATTTTTTGGTCTCTTGTTTCTCATTTTCCTCTTGACAATA
Source organism: Spinibarbus caldwelli (assembly GCA_039654775.1). Taxonomy (NCBI): domain Eukaryota; kingdom Metazoa; phylum Chordata; class Actinopteri; order Cypriniformes; family Cyprinidae; genus Spinibarbus; species Spinibarbus caldwelli. Next base: position 14,070,680 of record CM077258.1, read on the forward strand.
CCCCATAGATTCTCTATGGGGTTCAGGTTTGGTGAGTTTGCTGGCCAGTCAAGCACACCAACACCATGGTCATTTAACCAACTTTTGGTGCTTTTGGCAGTGTGGGCAGGTGCCAGATCCTGCTGGAAAATGAAAACAGCATCTTTAAAAAGCTGGTCAGCAGAAGGAAGCATGAAGTGCTCCAAAATTTCTTGGTAAACGGGTGCAGTGACTTTGGTTTTCAAAAAACACAATGGACCAACACCAGCAGATGACATTGCACCCCAAATCATCACAGACTGTGGAAACTTAACACTGGACTTCAAGCAACTTGGGCTATGAGCTTCTCCACCCTTCCTTCAGACTCTAGGACCTTGGTTTCCAAATGAAATACAAAACTTGCTCTCATCTGAAAAGAGGACTTTGGACCACTGGGCAACAGTCCAGTTCTTTTTCTCCTTAGCCCAGGTAAGACGCCTCTGACGTTGTCTGTGGTTCAGGAGTGGCTTAACAAGAGGAATACGACAACTGTAGCCAAATTCCTTGACACGTCTGTGTGTGGTGGCTCTTGATGCCTTGACCCCAGCCTCAGTCCATTCCTTGTGAAGTTCACCCAAATTCTTGAATCAATTTTGCTTGACAATCCTCATAAGGCTGCGGTTCTCTCGGTTGGTTGTGCATCTTTTTATTCCACACTTTTTCCTTCCACTCAACTTTCTGTTAACATGCTTGGATACAACACTCTGTGAACAGCCAGCTTCTTTGGCAATGAATGTTTGTGGCTTACTCTCCTTGTGAAGGGTGTCAATGATTGTCTTCTGGACAACTGTCAGATCAGCAGATTCCCCATGATTGTGAAGCCTAGTGATCCAAACTGAGAGACCATTTTGAAGGCTCAGAAAACCTTTGCAAGTGTTTTGAGTTGATTAGCTGATTGGCATGTCACCATATTCTAATTTGTTGAGATAGTGAATTGGTGGGTTTTTGTTAAATGTGAGCCAAAATCATCACAATTAAAAGAACCAAAGACTTAAACTACTTCAGTCTGTGTGCATTGAATTTATTTAATACACGAGTTTCACAATTTGAGCTGAATTACTGAAATAAATGAACTTTTCCATGACATTCTAATTTATTGAGATACACCTGTATATATATAAAATAAATAAACTCATAAATAAAAGAGTGAATCTCACACAGTCCAGGTCACGTTTCATCCCAAAATGGCAATTGAAAAAAAGATTTGTGCCTGTGTATGCATGTCTGTAAAAACAACAAATTATTATTTACCTATCCATTACTTTCTAATGCTAGTCTAGTCAGTGTATCACAGTCTAGAAGGGACAATTAGCAAAGAGAGATGGAGTGGGAAAAGCGGAAATGAGGAAGGGCTGGGCACAATTACCTGAGTACTCGGAAATAACAGCAATAATCACCAATCCTCTATCAGAGAGCATTAATTACTGTCATAATATGTACAATCGTGCCTGTCTACTGGAGTATACTTAACATGCCCCTATCGTCTCTGACAGAAACTAGCTTACGGGGATTACTGAAATATATTCACCAATTTGTCTCCTGTCTATTTTTTTAACCAGGTTTCAGATATAACTAATGTGTTTGAAATCATACCAAAAAATAAATGGTTTCAACAGCAAATCAGCATTTCCCTCAAGACATAAAGAGCTGAAAAAAGACGCCAACTCCCCTTTGAAACCCTCAGAGTAAAGGGAGTGTACTAAAGGTCATGTTTCTCTCTCATTAGGCCTGCTGCTTCACTCTAATGCATGAGCTCCTGCCTAATGTGACATATCAGGGGGATGACAGGTAGCTGCCACTGTTTTCCAGGCCTGCCCTTGACCCCAGTCAGCAGACAGCGTGGTAGGCCTCTGCTCTCGCTCTCTTAAGGAGCAGGGCTCTGGCCGTGCAGCTTGCAGATGCTTGTGTTTAGAAATACAGGCAGCTAATGGACAGCATCCAAAGAGACTCACTGAGCTGGTTAATCACAACCAGATTTGGAGCATTAAAACTGAAACCAAACTCTGTGAGTTCGTAAACTTTATGCTACTCGGATCTGTCTGTCTCTATGTGTGTGTGTGTGTGTGTGTGTGTGTGTAAGAGAAAGAGAGAGAAAATATCTCTCTGGCAAATTGTAATGTTTAGCTCCATTTAAAGATAAAAAAAATAAAAAAATAAAATACAATCCATGACAGATATCATGTGCACTCAAAAACAGTACAACACATGAGTGAATCTCACACAGTCCAGGTCACATTTCATCCCAAAATGCCAAATGAATAAAAGATTTGTGTGTGTGTGTGTGTGTGTGTGTGTGTGTGTATGTGTATGTAAGTATGTGTATAAGTTTCCAATTCCAAAAACCAATTATCATAAAATTTTTCATTGCGACTCTTTTGTCATGACAATTAAGCCCATTTTCCCTCCAATAATGCAAAAAAAAAGAAAATTAAATACAATTTAATTAAACAAAAATCACATAAGTGTAATGCAAGAAAAAACAAGTATATAAATAATAGTAATGAAAGTCTCATTCTCATTAAAGCAATAATAAAAACATTCTCTTTAATATAATGCAAAAAAAAAAATCTATTTAATATGTATTTAAAATGAGTATATACACATGATAGTGGTATTTGTTGAAAGCTCTTTAATTTAAGCTGATTTAAATAAAACCTTTCTATTACAGTGTCTTTGTTTAAACAACAGGAATTAATAAAAATCTAAAAAGTAAAAAAAAAAAAAAAAGGCTGGAGGCATTGCATGTATTATAATGACAATCCAGAGGAAAATATACTGTTCTTAAATGTCACAATGCAAAAAATAAAAAATAATAAAAAAATAAAAAAAAACCTTAATTATCCCTTATCATTCAAAATATATGTTACTATTTTATTTATTTTACCAACACATTTAAAGATTAATACATACATATTTTATCCATTAGCACAAGCAACATGGTGATAATTCAGTTTATGCACAATTATTGAGAAATATAATACCTTACCTTAAAAAAGGGAAGTCACAGAAGAGATGTTTCCCAGAGGGAGGCCAGGCCAGAAAAAGAAAGACACAAAGAAGGAAAGCAAACATTAATTGATATGCCATCACATGAAACATTATACAGTGAAAATAACATGCTATGTTCCCTAATCCTCACATGAAACCAGAAATGACTCTAGACAAAACCCTAGCCTACAGGAAATTAAACAGTCGTCTTGATCTTGCACTCAGAGGTACCCCAAGGAGATATCTTTCATGTATAATCCATGGCAATAAATCACTCTCAACGAGAACAGAAGTGAAAACAAGACACACGGCTTTCAAGCAAAGTAATCATATAATCACATTTATCGCCATCCTGATGAAAAGGACGGCCTGATCAACCATGACAGACGAAATAAAAGTGAAGTCGTTTTAAAAAGTTTCAAGGGTATCGTTATGGTTTTATTGTCAGCGGGCGTTCAGAACCTCGTCAGGAGAAGTACCAGGCTGTTTGCCAGTCAGTAATTAAATTTGTGTTGGTTTAAAAGATTACTACTATCTCAGCTTACATCTCATCCTTTCTGCACTGAGGTCACACAATTATCAGGCCCGTAAGCACGGAAACAGATGAAATTTTCCCTGTTTGTTATGACCAAAATGTCCCTCCGAATCTCTATGATATTTTACCAAACCAGTTCCCTTGGCTGGACAATATGTGTGCTGCTGAACAATCAAATGAGTCAAACACACAGTCGAACTGGAGAAGTACGTGCCGAGGAGGCCACAAGAACCCAAACCCCAAAACCCATCAGTGACCACACAGAGAATTCCAGCCGACAACACACAAAAACACTTCCTCATTCATCTAATGAAGTCAGAATGAATGGAGGAGCGATGGGGGTAACCAGGCAGAAAACAGAAGGGGGAAAGAAAGCACAGCTAGTCCATCAAGGGACATTTTCAGAGCAGCAGGTCGTAATGAATGTGAGGGGTGAACAGGTCCGTGTGAGAATGTCATGCATGTGACCCAGTGCACAAGCTGTAATTAGTACAGCGATGGTGAATATGTGCGGTGCAAAAGGCTAGGGGAGAAAGTTCACGCAAAGAGGCCTGTATGGGAAAAATATATACAATGTTGCCATACATTTAAAAAATGCATTGATGCATTGGTACGGATATTAAATTGGCACTTAAATACAAACTGACAGTAGTTATGCATAAAATGCATAATAATTGTGCATATCAGTAACATTAACTAAAAATAAATAACATATGAACCATCTTTTAATCAGCGTCATATTTTAAACTATCAACAGTGTAACAGAATATACACGTTGAATGATCAAGACAAGACATTTCCAAGGAATATTCCCCAAATATTCCAGAACATAAAATATAATACTTCACAAAAGAGCAGGGAACAACTAAAATGTACTTTTTTTTCAGTCTCACATGCTCAGAATCTTATGCAAGAAAGTGTATGTAATCTCAGATTGCCTCTGTATCACACATATTACATATTAAATGGAAATAATAAATTAAATCATTCATTACGTGGTAAATTAAAAAGTAAAAAAATAAAATAAATAATTCATTACATAAAAAATATATAAATATATAATTTCTTTGATCTATGCATTAAATATTTAATCTCAAATTAAGCATCAGTGCATGTTTTTTATGCCCCTAATTAACCTTCTGAAACTGGCAAAGTGTGTTGAATACAAATCAGACTGCCTTCAGATACAGAAATTTGCTAAATTTGTGGCGTTTGGTAGCACTGAATTTTTAATTCCAGTCTAACATACAACCCTAGCTGCCAACATACACAAAGTACATAGCAACAACTTTAACAGGAAAATGGAAGTGCTGGTGCAGTTCAACAGTGTTAGAGATTTGAAAAGAATTATAAAACATAATCCGCAAATGCAGAAAGGTCGGCAGAGCTCTCGAATTAAACATTGTACTTGAAATGCAGAATTTTCTGTCATGTGGTGTGACATATGGAGAACCAACTCAACAATCCACTCAGTAAGAGGATGATGGAAATAAACAACACTTACTGGGTTTGCTATTCATATCTTTCTTCATTTTAAACAGTGCTGGAGTATGCAGATAAAGGGTCTTTAAAAAACAGTGCTTTAAGAGATTTCAATTGTAATTCAGGAGCGTGGCCCCATCGGAGCTAAGAGAAACTCTCCATTCAAAGAAGAGTGAGGACAGTGAATCAGGATGAAAGCCGTCCTCAAAACGGCTCTCTGTGCATACTCAGGTACCACACGACCTCAAGAAGCAGATACAGATGCCCCACCGGCCCCTTTCTGAAAGCGTGCCGTAGCGTCTTTGGACATGAGACACAAGATGTGCTTGACTCTCATAGTTCATTGTGACAGCTGCACAGCCGTGACTTGGGCCACAAGTATCCGTCCGTGATGCCTGCTGGAATATTTTTTTTCTCAAAATAGGCCACCATATGTTGAGCCCAAACTGGAGTGTGACCTCAAGACTGCATTCATCACTAGGATTGCTGGGATTTAGGACTTTCACTAACTAAACAAGTAGGGAGTAACTAAACAAAAAGTAGCAATGCAACTAAACTAACTGTATTTTTGACAATAGCTCAGTTGTTGGTAAAATAGTGTAGCTTTTCCAGTAACAAGCTAGTTTTGCCAATAAGAAGCTGTGTGGCACAACATTACATTGCTGCTTTAAATGTCACATTGTTTGTGCGTGCAGCTTCACAGCTGGATAGGCTGAGGGAATAATCAAACATGCTCTCATATTGGAAAAATCAAATTCATTCCAGTGAATCAGTTTGTTCAGAAGGTTCATGTGAATTAAAAAAAAAAAAAACACTGGTATGAGTCCCTATGTGTCACACGCTTCAGATTTATAACACTCATTCAAGATTTCAAAAATAATTTTAAAACGATAATTGTGAGGTAAAATAAAGTCACACTTTGAGATTAAGTAATACTGTGAGAAATAAAGTCACAATTGTAAGAAGTCTAGTTGAAATTATGAGATATGAAGTCAAATTGTGACATGATAATTTAGAATTATGAGAGATGAAATCATACTGTGAGATTTAAAATTGAAATTATGGAAAATAAAGGGGAAATTACAATAAATTTATAAAATAAATTTTCTATACTGCAGTGTAAACAGGCTTCCATACTAAAATGTTTTAGATTAAAAAATTTTGGTAGCACTTTAGAATAGGGAACACATATTCACTATTAACTAAGAGTTTTCCCTGAACAAACTCCTAATTTGCCGCTTATTAATAGTTAGCAAGGTAGTTTAGGTATAGGTATGGTAAGTTTAGGTATGGAGTAGGATTAAGGAATCTTAAATATGGTCATGCAGAATAAGGAATTAATATCTGGTTTATAAGTACTAATAAGCAGCCAATTTGCTAGTAATATGCATGCTAACAAGCAAATAGTTAATAGTGAGAATTGGCCCTTAAAATAAAGTGTTACCACTTTTTCAAAAGAGTATCTGTGAATTATAACTAGCTTCTAGTTTGGCAAACCTCAGTTTCAGTGTCGCTTCTCCAACAGTGGGGTCTGAATCATTGTGCATGTCAGGAGTCTAGGTGATTATTTGTCTGTAAGAAGAAGAGCCTGGGAAAATGGGAGATTTTGGCAGAAAAATCTAAGTAGGGAGGAAGAAAAATACTTCACAGGTGTAGCATCGATGAAAAATATGATTCAAAGCTGCTAGACTCCAAAGCCAGAGGGAAAGGTTTACACCACTATAAAATACACCATTAATGCCATTTTAGTCAACCTAAAAGGAATAAACAGAATAGCTGCTGTTCCATGGCAATACCACAACGCTCATATCACACAATACCAGCAGGTTTATTGAAACAGCAAACAATGAAAACCGCAGAGGTAGTGTTTTATGAGAGCTCCGTGAACATGCAGCCTGTAAATCTGGAATAAAACACACAGTTTTTGATGTCAACAAAAGCGATCTGTACCCGTACACCAAACTGTAAACTTCCCCTCTGTTTGCATCAGACGCTGTTTTGAAGCAGTGCCAGCTCTTACAATGACCAGACGCACAAAACAGCAACATTTTGCACTTAGAACCGTTTCTAATTATCTAATTATTCTCGACTCTATATTGTGAGAACAAACAGACCCTGTTCTTTTGACTCCAACCCCTCGGCCTGATAAACTCTGCACGGATTTCACAGGGTCTGCTGTTGGTGCGGTCAAATCTCGGTAGTGGATAATCTTGTTCTTTTATATCAGCGGTCAATAAAGAGCTAAACAAGCCCTTCTGCTTTAGCCGACCTCATTTGGAGGTCTGACACCACACAAGAAGCCAGATTTCAGAGAAACGAGACGGGAGAGAGTTGCTAATTAGTTATCACGATTAATAATCAGCTCTGTAAATGAACAGGGGGAAGGGATGGCAAGATAGCGGTGGTGCTCTTCTGATTTCAGTCCAGAGTGCTTTTGATAGAACTGTGCCATGCTGGTGCTCCGGCATCTCAATAATTAATGAACTCTGGGTGCCAAAATAAAAAGTTCATAAATGCCAAAGCAAAAATAAATGATTTTATGAAATATGTGCACTTTTATTAACACAAAAATGCCCTTGGACAGGGAAAATGAAGGGGTGTTAGAAGACAAACTTTACAGAAGCAACATTATCCTCTTTTTGATTAAGTTAATTAAAGAGTTTTTTTTTGCATTCATAATCTGAAACTTTTAATCATTATCTCTCTGTCGTCGTCCAATAAGCATCGCTCTATTAAATCATTTGAAAAGACATTGCAATCATTCCTCTTAGATAAGGGTAATGGAGGTTCTTTAAACAGGCCTGTGCCGATGAATTTAATTCTTCAAGTCACTTACCCAAAACAATATATTCAACAGACTGCCAGCGGCTTAATGGACACACTCTGTCTTACTTATCTTAGTTAAAATCCTTCTCACACTCCAATATCCCTGTCATAATAAATGTTTATCTTCTTATTATGCCGATATGGGCAGATCTGGTCACTTTGCAATTGATAAATACTCTATGCGAGGTCAATGATCCTTGAGAAAGTTATCCACAACAGCATCAAGCACCTAAACAGACCATCGATCGGTCCAATCAGACGTACAAGGCCGTGTCACATTTTTAAAGTGACATTCTACTCAATTCTCACTTGTGCTGCTAATTCTCATATTCATAGTTTAATGAAAAATATGTCATCATTTACTTAGCCTATTGTTTTTCCAATCCTTAGACTTTGTTTCTTCCTTGGAACACAGAAGAGGATATTGTGGGGTTTCATATAACGAAAGTCTTTAGGATCCAGTGTTATTTTGGACCCTACTGACTTTCATTGTATGAACCAAAACATTTGAAACATTCTTCAAAATATAAAAATCCTATGGTCAGCATGTGCTGTAAATCATGTGCAAGACTTGAGAACACAAATAACAACAGTTTCATATTTGCTATATATTTTGGAAGGAGCGAAATGAAATGTTTGTTTCTTCGGTGGATGAAAGCGAACATGCTCACCGCACTTCTAAAGTTTGTTTAGTTGAAGAACTTGGTCGACACTGACGCAATTTAAGTCAACAGAAAGAGAGAAGACTGTATTACAAAGGGATGGAACAAACATGCACAACACCCTGCTGCTAGCCTACGGGAGGGAGTTCACGCCGGTTTTAGCCGGGTGTACACTGTGTGATTTTTTTCTGTCTTTCAAGACTGTTGCTTAACAGATTGTACGATATGATCCCGGTGAGATCCTGGGTAAAGGCCAAGGTAGACAGTCCAAATTTTACTTTCAGAAATCCGTTGGAGACTAAGACAAAGACAAATTAATTGGTCATTGGTGAGCAAGGTGGCAAAATTGTGCCAAAAATCGAACTGCGTTCAGTGGGCTTTTATCAATTTCCCACAGTAAGCATAGAAGAACGATTCACTGATTGTGTTTTATCATACAAAAAAAATGCACTGCCTGTGTTGAGACAGGGATGCTTGTGATTGCCATCAGACAGCTGTCATGTATTATGGTAGTGTTGTCAAAAGACCCGGTACTTCGGTACCAAGTCGGTACTAAAAAAATGAAAACGTCATGGTACCAGGTTTTTTTTAAGTACCGGTGGCACCGAGTACCTGGTCAACTCGGTTCTTGACGCGTATGGCCCTATGATCTCCGCGATGCAGAAAACGCGGACGAAATCGCGGAATCCAGTTATAAAAATGGAATTTACAGTTTAACATGGAATGTCATGGAATTTGTCAAAGTTTGGATGAATTATTCAAAAATAGGTCATTAAACTTAAATCAAATCGCGATATGGATTAGTATCTGTAAATATTAAGCCGCAAAAGTCAATTCAAATATGAATCGTGCATGTTCTGCACGTCTCTGTGTGAATGAATGAATGAATGAATGAATGAATGAATGAATGAATGAATGGCAGAGATGCACGGTTTCGTTTACTACACACAGACTGAAGCGCATGTGACGCTTACGGTGATTTCAGCATCTGCCGTCTCATTGAGGACATAAATACATAAACAACATCTTCAGAACTGCTCTGAGAGTCTCTTCACCAGCATTTTAGTGATTTACCGTTTCATTTGAGTAAAACTAGCGTCATATCATATACACACAGAAATTTAAAGGTATTCACGGCAACCCGTCAAAATAAAAGTTTGGTTTAACTTAGACATTGTGCCAGAAATATATGACTATTATTTATGTGTGTGATACTGCTACTACTACTGTTTAAAAAATTCATAAAACTTTATTTTTTAAGAAATAATCACAATATTTCTTCCATATTTTAATTTTAATAGTAAATCCCCTTTATTTACCAAAAAATAAAATGTGTTTAAATTTCATTAATTAAAAGACAAATTAAATTTAGGTGAAACTTGTTTACTGTTTTTCATACTTTTATTACTTGTGGAAAAACTTAAAACACAATTTTAAATAAGTATAAAGAATGGCATTGATTTTTGTGCATTTTATTTTTGTTTGACTTTATTAATAAAAAATAGTGTGTTTTTTTAATTAGCATGTTTTTGTGTTTTGCTTTGGTACTGAAACTGGTACAGAGAACCGTTGATTTTCACTGGTATCGGTACCGAATACAGAAATTTTGGTACCATGACAACACTATATTATGGAATGGTGTTCAGGGCTTTCGTGTGATAACATCCTTAACTCCTGTCACGTTTTGCCTCAAACTGCCTAGAGACAGCTTTATGCCCTTTGTCCTAATAAAGCGACAGCTTTATGCCCTTTGTCCTAATAAAGCGAAAAACATTGTGTAGTATAAAACAAAAACGGACCTGAAGATTGCCAATATTTGCTCTGCCATAATGGAGTACATTTTTGGTAACAACTTACTCTTCTGAGGCAAATTTAGGCTTATTTTTGCCTTTTCAATAAAAGGTTTTCAGTCACAGTTTTAGAAAACTCATTTGAAAGTCTATAAAGGGCCTCTGGGGCTGAAACTTGTGCTCCCAAATGGCATGGATGACCCTCAGAAAATATGGAGGATAAAAAGTGCCTAGATACCCAAAAGACCCTGTTTTTGTAATCCACACAAACTTTAGATATTCCTGTTGTCTATTATCCTCTGGAGGTGTATCTGTGAAATCTTCAGTAGTGCAGTAAGGTCACTTGTCGGACAGTAATTTCTACTGAGACACAATTTGACACCAAATAAGCTCACACTGCAAATTCTCAATATTAATTCACTTGTTCCAAACCTGAATGACTTGCTCTGTTCTGTGGAACAAAAAAGGTGGAATATCCAAGCTCTTTTCAGTATAACGAAAGTAAACTGGGTCTGTCAAGCTCAAAAATGACAAAAAAAGGCACCATAAAAGAGGGCGATATGACTAAGCAGTCTGAAATTCATTCAGTTTTCAACATTATTTATTGATTAGCTTCCTCTCTGAAGCTTTGAAATTAGTAACAAAAGTCGTATGGACTACAACCATTACACACAGATGTCATCTGACACAATCAACATCTAATATCATTGGCTTTTGTGTGTCTTGTGACTAAATGCCATTGGTCTCATATTTTATTTGTGAGCTACAGGAGAAAGAAAGATTTTCAGTAATAATGACTTAAATTTTTAGCCTGTTTGTCACTGTTCAAGCTACTGCATGCCTTAAGAAGTCCATTTGCTTATGACTCAAATGAAGGACTTTTATTATACTTTTATATTGCTTTTTAGCCACTTTTTGAGCTTGACATAATTAGTCCCTATTCACTTTCATTATATCGAAAATAGTCCAAGGATATTCTTCCAAAATTCTTATTTAAACAAAGCAAAGAATGCCATTCAGGTCTTTAACATCATGAGGATGAGAAAATAATGACAATTTTCATTTTTTAGTGAGCTACGGTTTACGTGGCCCACTCAAGTCAATACATTTTCTTCTAGGATTGCTCCAAACATCCCTTAAATAGCACCTGTCAACAAGCTCTGGTTTCAGAAAGTAAGAAATCATTCTTGCAAAATAGGGTAATAATTTCCATGCCACAATGGTTGTAGCATTCAAAAAATATCAGGGTTATTAGCATCAGCTTGGGACGAACTAGCCTATATTTAAATCCGTGCTCCTGCAGTAAAGCAGAAGCTATGGTGTGTGTAATGTCTGAAGGACTTAAAGGGCTCTCTCGATTTTGTCTCAATGACTCACAGATGTTTTCTCCTCTGATCCACTCCAAGAATAAATATGAGGGCCTACAGAGCAGAAGCCAGTAAAACCAAAAGACAGACTACTGATCCTACGATATCCTCGGAGATGCAAAGAGACTACAGGGAAAAAAATGATTGCATTTGATTCTGTGCATGCAACCAGCTTTATGGCAAACCACTGGAGAATGCCATCGATTCAGATATCTTTTACACTTTTACAGTTCTGTAAATTTCTAAATAACAAGAAAAAAAAAAAAAGTAATTGAAAAAATAAAAATTTGATTTATAAAATCTTCCAGATGTTGAGGTCAGTCATTCAAATCTGAAGCAGCAGTGGTAGTGGTGGTGGGGGGGCCTCAAGACCGCAAATAAAAAATTGCAATACAAGTTAATATCCTTTTGTGTTTGCCTGTTATATTTCATTACAGAGGAGCTGGCATGTTACAAGTTCCAGGCTAATAATAACCAGTCAGGAAGGATAGAACATTTTTGATGGCTGTTTACCAAGGGGCAAACCTGGCCATGCAGGAAAGAATATGGCGAAATGTTGATTTAGTAGCCGTAATACTATCTTGGAGGGTTTAATAATGTTAAAGTGACAGACCCGATAAAAAATGAAAAAAAAAAAAAATCCTTTTCTCAGTGGAACTTAAAAGAAGATATTGTGGACAATGTTTCAATTGTTTTTATACATACAATAAAAGTCAATGGGATTCAAAACAACATCAAACCCCACTGATTTATTTTGTATAGACAAAGACAAAGAAAACTTTTTTAAAAATTGCTAGTTTATGTGAATTTTCATTTTTTTTGGTGAACTATCCCTTTAAGGACCATCAAGGGATTTTGTCTTTTTGAAGACATTTTCATCCAAAATTTCATCCAAATTATATCGCACTTGCAAACATGATTCAGGACTTTATCACATGAGCACTTTTGCAACTCATCGCCATTTCATTAAAAGGTAAAGAACCATGATGGTCCCATCATTTAATTTGAGTCCTCTTCAAGCCCTCCGGAAAACAAGGCCATTAAGAAGGCTGACAGGCACTTTAAGTGACAAGAGTCGAATCATTTCCTCATTAAGGCCTGCAAATTAAGCACTCCGCTCAAGTCGCTCCTGTTGAGATAAGTAAGCTTAAATTTTTAATAAGATCCGAGCGTCTCTCTTTAATACGCAACCCTGAAACCTCAGAGGTTTTATGGAATAATTAGACTAACTAACTGAAAACTACTTATTCTTCTTGGTGGCTTTTTTCCTTATACTTGCCTGAAATGATAAGGTGCCCCTGAGTGGATGAAGATTTCCGTCCATTAATCACTCAGCAATTGCTAACTAGAGTCTCGGACAAAGCAACAAGGTGTAGAGAGGAAGGGTGACACAAGGGCAGTCATGTCACACAGCAAAGCACAGCAATATACTCCTGATTAGCATGAGCTAGAACACTTCACTGTCACTCTCAACACCAGGAGGGCGGCAACAAAAGCTGTAGTTCACTGGACCTATTGACTTACAGCTACTGAGGGTAAAGCCTCCTAACCTATTACTATGCGCGAGATGGCAACTCGACTCAATCAAATTGAGGAGCTATAATAGAGCTTTCGTTGTTTTAAGTAATTGGACGATCTCTGTGGCTGTCTGAGCAGGCCGGTCGACATGTCAAGTGTTATTAAGAATTTGAGGACTGTCAAAAATAATAGATCAACACTGCACTTTGTGAAAATCTCAAACTGTACAGCTGTGCAAAAACAGTTTGTCAATTAAAATGATGATGAAAAAATGATTGCTGGCTCAGAACTGCAGCCTAATGGTTAGAACACATGGTCTAGACACACAGTTATGGTGCTTATGCAGGGGGAAACAGGTTCAAAACTGGCCCACATAATGTTTTGATGCCATTGATGCCAGTCTTCTGCCCATTATTCCCCATTTTAGCATCAATAAATTTATTTAAAAAGGCAAAAATAAATAAATAAATATATAAAGGTGAAGTCTGTTCTTTTACAATTTATAGATATAAAAATATATATTTATATTTATACATATATGCAAACACATTGATTTAAAAAACGTTTTTACTTTTATAAACAATTTGTAGCTTGGTTAAGTGTTTATTTTTCGATGGATGAATACAAAAAATATATGTATGTGTTTCATATGTATAAAAAATTTGTTTGCAATTATAAATATATAAAAATAAATGCTCTTATTTTATAAATATAAAAAATACATAGTTAACGGACTCAAAAATATGTTTATATTTATATGTATATATGTTTACATGTATATATGTATATATTTTTACGCGCGTGTGTGTGTGTGTGTGTGTGTGTGTGTGTGTGTGTGTGTGTGTGTATACACTATATTGGTGTTTGGTGATGAGTTTTTGGCTCAAGATCTGCATTTAAAGTCACAACAGAGGTGTTCAGCTGGGATTAGGACTTGGCTTTCTGCAGACCAGTCAAGTTCTTCCACACTGACTAAATCAATCATTTCTTTTTGAATCTTGCCTTATACACAGAGGCATTGTCATGTTAGAGTAGAAAAGGGTCCTGTCCAATCTGTTACTTTAAAATTAGAAGCACACAATTCCCTAGAATATTATATGCTTAAACATTAACATTTATACTCATGGAAATTACTAAAGTAGTCAAACCTGTTCATTAGAAGGGGGTGACCCAATACTTTTGGCAATATAGTGTGTGTGTATATATATATATATATATATATATATATATATATATATATATATAATGGGTTTTTATGTATAAATATGAAAATCTATTTATATTTATACATGTATAAAACTAGAAAAATACCTGGTTATTTTGGCTATGGTATGACTTTGGTGCAGGAGTCTGTTTTCCTTATTAATGACATACAGGGGGAGTGTCTAGTCATCATTTCTGCAAAGAAATAGCACACATCACCTTTAAAACAGGGATGCTGAGGATACTGAGGCTGACATACATCTTTAGACAGCAAAGGCTTTAAAAAGTGCTGTCAAATGAGGTCTTTGACCCCTGTCATCTAAACAGACCAGTGTAACTCCACAGATCTTATCCTTGAAAAGTGCTGAGTAAGTCTTGCCAGTACACTGGCTGCACAGAAGCGCTGAGTCCACCAAAAATGGACCAGTGTTTAAGAGAAGTCCAAAGGAGTAACTACCTCTTCAGTCACCCAGAAAAGAAATCCTCATACTTTCCTCATAGCATGACTTGTCACGCATTCAGCAATGGGTAGGAGAAAGCAGTCAGACTGTGAATCCCCTGGACCTCAGTGTTCATAGACCGTATGTGTGGCAGTCACGATATGATCCTGAAGTGTCCCTCTGGAACTTTATGGGACAACTCTGACTGAGAACACCACACTGGAACGCAGACTACATTTTAACAGAGGGCCTAGTGCAAAAGGCTGACAGGGGTCAGATGACTCCGATCGGCCCCTGGAGTTCTGAAGTGCTGATTAAACTCCAGGAACTGTCCAGCATTCATCACAGTCCTCCAGCACAAGGTGAAAACCCCATGTTAAAATGAAAGCAATCACAGAAACGGTTTAAAAGCTGAAAGGGAAGTGGAGCATTGTGGATCCTTTGTTTCAAGCGGTTGGCAAGTCAAATTACTAGAACAGTTAATAAATATTTGAAACAAAATAATACAATTTTATACAAATAATTACATGAACTGCTTAAAAGGAGGAAGGAGGAGGAAGGAGAATATATTAAATTGCACAGTAAATTTCTAAGAAGAGCTGTACCTTCTATGACAATACTAGGGGTGGGACAATAAATCGATGTGCCGATTTATCACGATATTTCCAGCCACGAGACATTATCGATACTCTGGCACCAAGTATCAATATTTTTTTTAAACATGCAAAAGATCTAAATTCATACCTACACTGTGGCCATTTACCACTTTGGCTTAGTAACATTACCTCCAGACTTCTTGTGATGGCGCTTCCCAGATTGCGAATGGTTAGATGAACAGAAATTGTAATTCACAGTGAAGAAGAAATACGAGCGTAATGGCAGATCAACAACAAATCAGAGATGCACTGGCGTCTTATGTTTATGGAGATGAGAACTAAAAATTGCCCCGGAACAGCTGTCAGCGTGGACTGTAGGCACCAATCACGTTATTATTGCAGAGCGCATATTTTAGACCGTGAGTAGCCTAACCTATCAGCTCGGATCGCAGGTGGATTTCCCTCATATATGAGTGAGAGAGAGCGCTCTCTCTTTAGATAATACAAGTGCGCAATGCAATGTGGGCACTGACCGGCAGAAACATAAATCTACACCTACGGCATGGACGACAAAACAAAACCTTGTCAGATCCTTGATGCGGTGCAGAAGTGTATACTTCTGTGTATAGTAGTGTATAACATATACTGCATAAAGCATCCATATTTGTCATTGCCCATGTTGATTAGAGTATTTAAAACATGAAAAGTATTAATTTAAGGTACATTTAGAACAGATAAAAATGTGTGATTAAATTGCGATTAATCGCGAGTTAACTCATGGCAATCATGCGATTAATCGTGATTACATATTTTTAATCGATTGACAACCCTAATATATATATATATATATATATATATATATATATATATATATATGTATATATAGCCTATATAAACTTGATAAGCAATTAAATGTGTTGGTTTACACAAAGAAATGTGTAAGCTTTTAATAAGTCCAATAATAAAATGATTAATTTACTTGACGTTAAATTTGATTTACAGAACGTTTTGTACTGTTTTCTATCAGTTTGGACTTGAATAAAGAGAGAAAATTTGCACTTAACCTTTTCACAGGCATTTTGTTTTCATAGTTAGACAGATATCGTGATGTATCGTTATAGGAATTGTCTAGCAATATATCAATTATCGCAGAATCGCTGTATTCATGATATTATCGTATCGTGAGCCATGTATTGTGATTCGTATCGTATCGTGAGGTACCCTGCGATTCCCACCCCTAGGCAATACTACAGCAATAAATGACCTTTCAAGGAAAAACCTCTACGAATGTGACCCTTTGTGGCCGCCAGGTTACATAACACCTTTCCCACTGAGTTTCCTGTGGCGAGCAGAGCACTAGTGTCCATACAGTGCTGCACATATGTCCTGTCAAACTGAAGTCATGCTGATTAACAGTGGTGCAAAGAAAGTTCACAAGTCTGAAAACTGAGACAAAGCAGGAGGATGCCATCAATCTCACCTAGAGCACCTAGGAAAGCGGACATCAACTCTGTCCATCTTTCTGGGTTGAACAGCAGGAACTGGAGTATTAGGTCTATTTTTTTATAGCCCCGGAAACCTTGAAACCCAGAGCCAACCTAAACTTTTGACTCTGCTAGAAAGAGCAGACGCCACAGACGATCCCTGCAAGCTGAATAGAGCTCTCAGTGTCTTTATCAGTGAGCTTTACACCTTGACACTATAAAAAACTCCTCAAGCGTTTGAAAAATATACAATATATGAAAACAAATGTATACATTGGCTTGCCATACATCACTGAAAGAAAATCAGATAGAAGATAACATTTCTGGCAAATGAAATGGCTGTCATGCCTGACTGGGGAAATGATGAATTATTGTTCTAACAACACTAAAATTCACTGAGAGTAAATGTAAAGCAATTCAATGTAAAGCAAAAACAATCTAGAGAAAAATGACAGATGCAGCAAACAAAACCTGCTAGTGCTGCAACTCTGAATATTGACCTACAGAAGTTTATCGCTCAAAGGTCGACTCATGACTTAATGGAGTATTCAGTAATATATATATATATATATATATATATATATATATATAGTGCTCTCCACTAATATTGGCATCCTTGGTAAATATGAGCAAAGGCAGCTATGATAATAAATCTGCATTGTTTATCCTTTTGATCTTTCATTCAAAAAATTCACAAAATTCTAACTTATCATTGAAGTAAAACATTTGAAAGTGGGGGGAAATTCTCATTGTGAAATAAATGCTTTCTCTAGTTGATGTTTGCCACAATTATTGGCAC
Source organism: Spinibarbus caldwelli (assembly GCA_039654775.1). Lineage (NCBI taxonomy): Eukaryota > Metazoa > Chordata > Actinopteri > Cypriniformes > Cyprinidae > Spinibarbus > Spinibarbus caldwelli. The sequence goes on from CM077258.1 coordinate 14,088,388, forward strand.
CCAATTATTGCAACGTCCTTTTCCCAAGATAACAGCTCTGAGTTTTCTCCTATAATGCCTGAAGAGTTTGGAGAACATCTGATAAGAGATCAGAGACCATTCCTTCATACAGAATCTCTCCAGATCCTTCAGATTCACAGCTCCATGTTGGTGCTTCTTCTTTTCAGTTCACCCAACTCATTTTCTAGGGTTCAGGTCAGAGGACTGGGACAGCCATGGCAAAAGCCTCATTTTGTGCGCAGTGACTCATTTTTGTGTTGATTTTGATGTTTGTTTTGGATTATTGTCCTGATGGAAGATCCAGCCACGGCCCATTATAAGATTTCTTACAGAGGCAGTCAGGTTTAGATGTTTTATCTGTTGGTATTTGATAGACTCCATGATGCCACGCATCTGAATAAGATGTCCAGGACCTCTGGCAGAAAAACAGGCCCACAACATTATAGATCCAGCAGTATATTTAAACGTGGGGATGGGGTACTTGTATCCTTGTTTGTACTAAACCCATCTGGTGGGTTTTCTGACAAAAAGCTCTTTTTTCTGACAAAAAGCTTTTTTATGGTTTCATCTGACCATAGAAGCCAGTGCCATTTGAAGTTCCAGTTGTGTCTGACAACAGAATATTCCGGAGTTTTTTTTTTGATGAGCGAGGAGAATTTTTCTTGAAACCCTCCTGAACAACATGTGGTGATGTAGGGGCTGTTTGATACTTTTTTTCTTTTTTTTTTAAGGCTTTCTGACCTCAAGACTCAACTAATCTATGCAATTCTCCAGCTGTGATCCTTGGAGAGTCTTTGGCCCTCAAATTCTCCTCCTCACCATGGATTAGGACAATATAGACACACGTCCTCTTCCAGGCAGATTTTTAACATCTTTAGTTGATTGGAACCTCTTAATTATTGCCCTGATGGTGGAAACGGGGATTTTCAATGATTTAGCTCTTTTCTTAGAGCCACTTTCTATTTTGTGAAGCTCAACGACCTTGTTCTGCACATCAGAGCTATATTCTTTGATTTTACTCCTTGTGATGGATGATTAAGGGAATTTGGCCTTTGTGTTCCTCATATTTAGAATCCTCTGGAACAGGAAGTAATGGCTGGATAATTTCATGCTCCTAGTCACCCTGGTGTGCTAAAAAAATGTAAATATGAATAGGAATATACTTAAAATATAGATATTTTACTCAAGAATTTTCAGGGGTGCCAATAATTGTGGGCAACATGCATTGGAGAAAAACATTTATTATATCATGAGATTTTCTCCCCACTTTCAATTGTTTTACTTCAATGATAGGTAAAAATTTAGTGAAATTTTTGAATGAAAGATCAAAAGTATAAACAATGTATATTTATTTTCACAGCCACCTTTGCTCATAATTACCAAGCGTGTAGTGCTGGGCGGTATACCGGTTCATACCAAATACCGGTGTTTATTTTTCTTATGATATGAATTTTTAAAATGCCGCAATACCGGTGTCATTTAAATAACGTTCGGAACGCAACTGTTTGAGAGGGGTCTCTTTTCACTATTGCATTGTAGCGAGGACACAACTGTATGTGTTACTAAGTGTGAAAGTTCTGAAGCTATAGAACGAGTAGAACATGATGACACAGAAGAACTCATCCACAACATCTACCACCTGCTGCCATCAGCTCCCGCGTCTCACACACACAAGCGCGACTTTAGCACTATATTTAGCAACTTTCAGACCCTTTTAGCGGCTTTTTTCCATAGAATATACAAACTGACAAACCTAGCGACTTTTTTGGATAAACCTTAGCTATGGTTCAGTTGGAAGATGTCACCAGTGCTGCCCCGCGAGCACGAGATCTGACTCTCCCAGCACAGTGTCACCTCTCTCTGTGTCTGTTCTGTGCAGTGAGCGGCAGAGAAGCACCGCATTCAGCTGGCCGTACCGCAGCAGACTCGTCAGTAAATAAGTACAAAACAGCGTTTCCAATCACCTGCCGCTAACTGACTGTTTGGAATTATAAATATGAGCATAGCTCATCTGTTAATATTATACACTTTTTTGTTTGTTGTTTTTTTTTAGTTTGTTACTCAGACGCAGGCAGTGTGCTGCGTGAGACAAAAAAGTTATATAGCCAAAACCACCGCATAGCCGCTCTTTAGTGTAACATTAGATGCATGTTGATTTTACCAATTTTTCTACAATATTCGCTCATCATGACAGTAAAATAGGGCATTCTAAGTCAATCTACTGCAGTTTTTCCTCTCTCAATCAGTAGAAAATGTGGTTAACACCCGGTCATGCATGAAAAAAATAAATACCGTCATATACCGTGAAACCGGTCTAATTTTGAAAAATACTGTGATATAAATTTTTTGTCATACCGCCCAGCAAGGGTGCCAATATTAGTGGAAGGCACTGTATATATGTGAATATCAATCAGAGTCATACAAATTATGCAAAATGTGTATTGAAAGTAAATAGGAAAAATCTGTACTTTAAGTATGATGTTAAAATAGTTTTATAATTCCCAGTATAAACCAGTTTATATAGCATTAAAAATTTTACATACTGGAATCTCCTTTGGAAAGACGTGAGATTAATAGGGACAAATCTAGGAACATAAAGGAACAGTTCACGCAAAAATGAAAATTCTGTCAATAAACACTCACCCTCATGTCGTTCCAAACCCATAAGACCTTTGTTCAAATTAGAAATGCAAATTAAGATATTTTTGATGAAATCTGAGAGCTTTCTGACCCTGCATAGACAGCAATTCAACTGACACATTCAAGTCCCAGAAAGTGGTGCAAGCTGAATTTTATAAAGCTACGAGAATACTTTATTAAAACAATTTATTCTCTTCCATGTCAGTCTTTGACGCATGTTCATGAGAGTACCATGACACATGTATGTGCATTCACATGCACGCGTGGTACTGTCGTAAATGCGTGTCAAGACCAACAGGGAAGAGAACTGAATAATAAATTGTTGAATAAAGTTATTTTTGTTTTCTTTGCACACAAAAAGTATTCTCATAGCTTTATAAAACTAAGCTTGAACCACTGATGTTACATGGACTATTTTATCTGTCTTTACTACCTTTCTGTGCCTTGATCGTGGTAGTTCCATTGCTGTCTATGGAGGTTCAGAAAGCTCTCGGATTTCATCAAAAATAACTTAATTTGTGTTCCGAAGATGAACGAAGGTCTTACGGGTAATTAATGACAGAATTTTCATTTCTTGGTGAACTTTCCCTTTAACACTCCATAGATTTTGCTTCTTGTGCACTAACTTTTGGCTGGGTTTAAGGGGATTAAGTCCTAACTGGTGTCACTCCAGTACACAATAGGAGAGCAAAGAACATTCGCTTCAAGTTCAGTCATTGTGTCCTTCTGAGACCTTAGGTACCCTTTGTGTCTTCCAGTGAGACTGTTAATGGACAATGTGTGACAGTCTTTTGACAGCCATGTCAAGGAACAGAAATGAAAAGCTAAAATGGCTACAATTTGAACACAAGGGGAAGCATGTTCACTACCGGCACTCTCGCCAACAGCTGCATGAAGACTGTCCTTTCCACTTGCTTTTCAATAGTTGTCTTGTTGTCCAGGCCCTCAAAGGCATCCTTATGTAGTGTTCTAGCAGCACAACAACTGCTGAGGGAGTGGACAGACATTTGAGAACGGGTTTAGAATATCACTAGTGCTTTTACACAATGCATTTAAACTGTGTAAGCATGGTAAGGACAGATAAGCTGACCGTTTCTCTGACCGCAAAAGCATTTGACATTAGCATTCCTGCAAATTTGCTGTCTGCCGTGGCTGCACTGAAATATATTTTAGAGACAGTAACATAGCGTAAAGATAGTGGACACTGACACATTTTCTATGTTGCACTTGGCAGCAGTTTTCGCACAGCAAACGAAAACCCACATTGGTATGTGGATAGCGTCCAAAAAAAAGTGAGTATACAGTACATGCACCTAATTCCTCTGCGATGGAGAAAATTGTATCTGTACAAAAAAAGTAGCACAGATAGAGACAAAGTGATTAAACAAGCTAGCCGAACATGCAGCACAAATAATCTTAAATCTTCAAAACATTCCAAAATGCAACTTAATCTCCTCCATCGCAACTGTGGGAGCGCTGCCCTCCCCGTATATATTCACAGGGACCATAAACACATGCCGACAATCAGTTCCTCAACCACAGACCAGCTTGCTCTCATATACAATCTCGGTGAACTAATGTTGCTACTGTAAGTGACGTCTTTAGAATATGGACTCTGCTAACACAAGTCTAGACAAATAAGCCATCCAATTCAACCGGCTGAGTAACTCTGACCCGACAACTTTATTGATGCTCCAGGGAAGTAATCTACGTGTAGAAGGACTCCAGTCAAGCGGTCTAAAACATATGATTGCTTAAAGATGGCCAGAATCAATAAAAGTGCTTTATTAGAGTACAAAGATAATGAAAACTGAAAACGAAACAGGAAATTGTGGTACTAATGAGAGATGCTTTTGAATAGGTTGTTTGCTAGTAAGGTTAAAATTAAGCAAAATTCAGTACACAATGTGTTGCTATTTAGCAGTTCAGCAGATCGAAAAAAAACTAACATTTAGGGGTGTAAAAAGGCACTGCTAAATTTCATTTTAAAAAAAATAAATAAATAATAAATTAAGTTAAATTTTAAACGACTGAGTTAAAATTGAATGCATCAATTAATAACTGATGGCAAATTTAATGTATGCAATTATTATTAAATCTAATTAAATATTTGCCATTTTTCTCTATATATACATATTCTTTTTACTGTTTTTTCACTGTATGTAAAACTGTAAATTAAACAAATTCACTGCATTTTCTATGATTGTTAAAACACATATATTCTGAATTTAAAGTCATATATTATTATTAATAATATTATAATAAAATAATATAATTTCTCCTGCCTGATGTGAAAATCTATCATGTTTAATCAATGATGTCAATTTATTATTGCTATTAAGATACCAGGGGCTGGTACTGCACCAAAGCCAACATTTTGATATCCAGCCAACCCCATTCGCTACACATGAAAGCAGTTTAGAAGAAAGTCATTACTGTAAGCCTCTGTTGCTTATGCACACAGCACACTGTCTTCTTATGTACATGGTTAAAACTGTCTGTGCGTTTTATCCCATTCACAGAATAAATAAATAATGTCCTCGATTATTTCTGCTCTCCAAGCGTGAAAACTTGTATAGTAGAGTTCTTTTCAGAGCAGGATAACAGAGACTATTGTAGACTATCATCTGCTGGAGAAGTTCAAATCCCAAAGCACCAGAACTCCAAAATACATCTGGTCATAAAAGGACAACAGCCATGAAAATGTCATTACTGGTGCGGGCAACCCACTGTGACCCGGGAGGACCAATGGGCTGCCATCTCCAGAGGGAGACGGCGGTTAACATCGGCACACAAACACAAAAGCAAGAGTCAGAGAAGTAAAGCGAGAGATCAGGGAGAGACAGACACAGAGGGACCACTGGGAAATCAGACTTCACTAGTTTCTTTGTATATTTCTAACAGAGAATAAATGTCACCTCTCGAAAACAAAGCATCGTCAAGCTAAAAAAGTAGCTACGATTGAAGCAAAACCAGCTAGTAATTCCCAAGGCCGACACAAAAGCCCAAATCAAAAATAAATCCGGCTGACAGTTGTAACTTTACAACACAATCCAAAGAGGCTGGCCTCAGGAATATAGCTACGCTCCCTTGACTCGCTTTCCAGAGCATAACAATTGTGGAGGGAATTTGAGCCGCAAGACCACACGAGGAGCTAGCATCACACGTTTGTGGACTCCATTATCAGCACACCTTGAGCAAAATACGATCTATTCATCTCACTGAGAACATTTGCGAGGTGTTATTTGTGTCATAACACTGTATCTACATCCACAGCACCAGCAATTCCTTAATGGACCATGCTAACCACCTAAACCTTTGCTAATACGGCTTGACAAAAAGACACTGAGAGTGCTGATGACTCACAGTTCCTTTCCCTTTTGTAATTCCTCAGAAACCAGGTTAAATCTCATCTGGAGCTCAAGCGTTTAATTTCTCTGCTCTGTTTCTGCTGTGAATGCTTCATCACATCTTCTAAAAGTGGAGTAGAGTCACGTTTGCTAATCTCGCAGGGGAGGGGGTGAGCTGTTTCACTCTAACCTTGACACATTTTCCTGTTTTCTCCTTGTCGCTATTTCAGGAGTGGAGCGAGAAGCTAGGACAGAACCTGATGCAGTACAACACTCCTGGGAGAGATGAAAAAAGAGAACAGAGCCACACCTACTCTATCACGCATCCTAGGGGGTTGCACCAACTAGATTAGTTCTGCCACGCTGGGTTTGCGCCAACTAGTTATAGATCACATGATGCATCAGTATTTAAATTCTAGCCGGTAAGTATTTTCATGCTGCAACCGTTAAATTCTATACTATTTTGTTGAATATAACACTAAAATCAATCATTTTAAATGTTACAAGTGAATTCATGCATAGCATCATTGTAATGTACAGCTTGAAAATGGATATTCATTTTGAGATTTGCCAAATATTACATTATTAAAATATTGGGGTTCTTAAAGATTTACTTTAAGTGATCTAAATGTAAAAAGTCATGAAAATGAGTATGCATAATTAAACATCAGAGATGGCCTGAGCTCACTGGAGGCCCACTTTCCTGCAAAGTTCAGCTTCAACTTGCTCCGACACACCTGCCTGGGAGTTCCTAGTATTCCTGAAGACCTTGATTAGCTGGTTGAGATGTGCTTAATTAAGGTTGGAGCTAAACCCTGCAGGAAAGCGGCCTTCTAGGAGCAAAACTGGACACCACTGATTTAGATAGTTCATATACTGTACCGTTCAAAAGTTTGGGGTAAGTGTTTTTTTTGTTTTTTTTAAGAAATTAATACTTTTATTTAGCAAGGATGCATAAACGGATTAAAAAAGACAGTAATGGCATTTTACATATTTTAAACAAATGCTTTTCTTTTGAACTTTCTATTCATCAAAGAATCTTAATATATTAAGATACTGTTATAATAATATTTATCGGCACAACTGTTTTCAACTTTGATAATAATAAGAAATGTTTCTTGAGCACCAACAGTGTATCTAGGATTTTTAAAACCAGAACTTTTTTTAAGACTGTACAAATAAAATTAATATTGCCTGAGCAGGGTAGAGCAATATCTATGGTAACATACTAAACTGTAAAATGACTGTAAAAACCATGATGTCTACAACTCTACAGTTAAAATATATGCTTTCACAAAATTCAAAAAGTTTTATAAAATGAAAAACCTCACATTTCAGTATTTATATAATTATTTATTTATTTTGTCAAGAAAAGGGTGAGTCAAAAGTATAAACGATTACATTCAAATTAATTGAAAATATATCTTATTACCTTAATTATTCAGATTTTTAGAATGCACATTTGTTTCTTGTTGATCCACTGGTTCACATTTACAACTCTGAATGCATTCTGAATAAAACAAAAAGACTTTTCTTATACCATTTAAGAATTTGTTAAAGCTGAATTTAAGACTTTTAAAGACCCAAATCAGCCAAATCACCATATTAGAATGATTTCTGAAGGATCACTGTGTGACACTGAAGACTGGAGTAATGACGCTGAAAATTCAGCTTAGCCTCCACAGGAATAAATAACATTTTAAAATATATTAAAATAGAAAACAGTTCTTTTAACCCAAACCCCAAACTTACCACAAGAATGGTAGTGTACAAGCAAAAAAATAAAATAAATAAAATCAAACTACAGGCTAAAAGGAAAATATAAACAAGACATGAGTCTCTAAAACATATTTTTGCACCATTCATGTCAATGCCATTCAGATATTCTCTCACAGAACACCGATGCTGCAAGACGTACGGTGAGTCATTTCAAAAAGATAAACAGTGACCCACTGAGTAGGTTTTTCTCTAAAAATGTATTTGTGCAACTGTATCTCTGTTGTACCTCTGATTTACCAGCAGTGTTAATATGCTCAGTTTTCCTGGTAGACTCTGATCAGCCATACAAGACACAAAACTGGCAAAACATTTGATTAAGCCAGACAACTTAGTCTAGACACAGATCGCATTGAGTGTTTGTGGATAAACCATTCATCAACCTTAGATTTGATAAGACGGTGATTCAGACCCCCAGATCTCCACGCAAGAGATGCCAGGCACAGTGCTGATTCAATAACCGTCTTGCCATGTATCCAGAACAGGGGCGTAACAATCATAATAGCAAACAGATTTTTACATTTCAAGGGAACAGAAAGACAGAAACAGAAACATCCTAACTATACCTTATTCATTTAGCAACCATGGTGATTTCTGATTTCAAGTCTCAGAACTGAAGACTTGAGAAGATTCTGTAATACATACTTCCCTTGGACTCTATCATAGGATGCTGTTGTACCCAGTAGGCTTCCTAATTTGGTTAACCATCAAGACTTTCCTGATCAGAAGCATCCCTTGAGAAAGATCTTAACCAGCTTAGCCAGCCAACTTTTGATCTTCCGTGACTAACCAGCAAAAACCAAGCCAGACCAAACTGGAAATTTATGCTGGTAAGAAAATTACAAAGGAATTCATCTAAATCTAAATTCTAAAATATTATTATAAAAATTGTATTTAAATAAATATAAATTACTATTTTTAATTAGAATTAAACATTATTTTATTTTATTTTTACCTGATATGGGTATCAATATTATGTTTAGTTATTTTTATAACCTGCCACAGAAAGGAGATTCTGTTAAACTTGAAAAAATAAATAAATAAATGCATAACCCCTGATATTATCTACTTCCAACAGAAGCCAAATTAGACCAATACTTGTGACCCAAGTGGTCGATACTGACATAGTTACCTATACAACTTGAAATCCCAGAAATTTCAATGTTCGTCTTTGTTGGAAGATAATCAATACCCATGCCCTAATATGACATTTCTAAACTGCCTTAAAAATTGTTTCTATGCCCCCAGTCCAAAAACAACTCAATTTCTCTCTCCGACTTTCTTGCTCTCTGCCCCAAATCTTTTGTTTTGTTCTTCTTTTTTTCCAGCCCTTAGTAGAGAAAGCTGGAAAGGTTGCTGCTGTGAAGTGGACTTGAGAGAGAGAGATAAAGCCAGAGCTCAAAGTCTGAGGGCTGATTGTATCTTCTAATAACAGGTAGCATGAGAAGCCAGGGCAAACAAGCCCACTGACTAATGCCCGAGAGAGTGTGCTGTCCCTATGAAACAACTCCATGCACACTCAGAATGTGCAGCCCTCGCCAGGCAGCCTCTGTGCCGCCACTGAGCTTTCTCGCTCCCCAGAGATGCTCCCAAAAGCCAGCCATCTTGGATGAAGGTGAATCAAGCATACATAAAGTTAAAAACTAGACAAAATTGTATTTAAACTGCATTTAACAGCTGCAAAGTGCCATATTTTTAGATGGAAACTAAAACTAAACTAAACTAAATATTCAAGAAAATGATGTAGGGAAGGACTTGGATTGGATAGCAAAAAGCAAGTTATGATACAACATGATATTACTGTTTCCTTACCAGCAGTCATCATCATCTTCATATTATTATTATTATTATAAATTTTTCACTTCTGAAATTTACAGAATTAATCCACTTTATAATAAAAATAATGACCATATTATCATACTATCATCATATTACAACATTATCATATTATATTAACAATAATGACAAATAATAAATGTATAATAATAATAATAATAATGATAATAATGTTCACTTCTGTAATTCTGACAAAACTTTGACTACATAATAAAAATAATCATCATCAAGATATTACAACAGGATGTCATTGTTTCCTTACCTGCATTTCTTATGTCGCCAGCATTTCAGAGGAGAATTACTATTATTATTATATAATCAATTCTGAAATGCTGGGAAAACTAAGACTGTATAATAAAAATAATTATCAGCACAGGATATTACCATGGAATATTATTTTTTATTATTATTAAAAAAATTCTAACAAAACTATGACTATATAATAAAAGCACATAAACCACACTGATGAATTGTGCATAATAAAACCATTTATTAATAAAGTAAACTGGGTCAATTTTGATTCCCGGCTTTCTTAAATCTGATTACATATTTTGCATTTTCTTTAAAAAAAAAAAAAAAAAGATAAAAATGTCTAGCAGTTGGCATCTTCATGCATTATTGCTCACTGTGTCAAAGTTCAGTGTTTATTCATGTCCTCCCTGCCCCACCAAACAGACAGTGTGTCGCAGGTGAGGTTTGGTGAAAGGCTTTCGGTCCTGTGGGGTCATGACTCGGGTCTAGCACTCTGCACTAGCTCCCTGCGGAGCAGTCGAAGTAAATCTCTCTGAGGCCAGTCACCTGCTAGTCTGGCGCCAAGCCATATGCCACAGTCTCACCTGCCACTATCATAACCACAGAGCTGTTCCTTCCTCTACCCAAAGTCACACCCAGACCCAGAGGAGTCCCTGTCTATACGCCATCCTAGATGCAGTTGATGCTCTGAAAAAAAAAAACAGTTAATTATTCATCCGCACATAAAGTCTGTGTACTCTCCAGGCACTGGCACAGAAGCACCTCTGCGTAGCGTGCAGGTTAGCTGGCGCCAGCAACATGATTCTTCAGGGAAGTGGTATTTCTCTGCTTATTTTTCCTAATGCATTCTGTGTCTACAATATTTCATACTGTGCAATGTTGTCCAGCAAAATGTCAACCGTGATGCATGTTTTTGTTTGAATCTGAGCAGGTAGATTAAGCATTGCCGGTGTTGTACAGCTGAATTCTCTAATCACACATTCCATATATTATATCTCCAGAGCAACAGGGATTTAAGGAGGAATATATATCCATTTGCTTCCATTTCAGCTTGGCCGTGATGAATGTTTAACAGCTGTGTCCTTCACAATAAATACAATGAACATGTCTGAAGTTGCAGTTGAAAGAAGCGTGTCAATCTGGAAAGATCTTTTTTCTCTTTACAGTACTACACCAGAGGTTTCTTTGAACCAATGTACCTATCAAATTGTAAAAAAGAATAAATGCATTTAAGGTACAGTTATTTCAGATGATTGTAATATTTTAAAATAAAACCTATATTAAAATAAAAAATATGTTAAAATATTTAAAAAATAAATGTTAAAATAAAATACCATTTATAATAACAAAATTAAAAATATATTAAAAATAAAATGTTTAATATATTGTTTGTATAAAGAAATGTTTTAACATTATATCATTATTTTTTATATATTTTATAATAACAAGTTAAAATAGAACAGTTCTATATTATAGAATATAGAATATTCTATAGTTGAAATAGAATATTCAGTCAAATAATGTAGGATGTGATTGGCATTAAAGAAATATCTATTGGAATTGGATGTGTGTTTCTGTGATATACAGTACTGTGCAAAAGTCTAAGGACGCTAGTATTTTCACCAACAAAAAATGTTTTTAAGTCAGTTATTTCTATCTTTTGCTGTAGGGTGTCAGTAGGAAATATCAGTTTACATTTCCAAACATTATTTTTGCCATTAATTGTAATAATCCAGTGAGATTTTTGTATGCACAAGGAGTCTGACAACAGCCAGTGCTCCACACAGAGGTCTGATCTGATCATCATCCAGTCCATCTGGAATGACATGAAGAAACAGAACAAACTGAGACAGACTAAATCCAGAAGAACTGTGGCAACGTTTCCAAGATGCTTGAAGAAAAAACCTTCCTGCAAAGCTACCTGAAAAACTATGTGCAAGTGTACCTCAGACAAAAGCTGTTTTAAACTCAAAGTGTGGTCATACCAAATGTTGATTTGATTTAGTTAATAGAAGTTAATTGATAAATAAAATCTATTTATGGCATTATTTCTGAAAGCATCCTCATTTTACAGCATTTTTACACAATTTCCTAAAACTTTTAACAGTACTGTAGCTTTGCAGGTAGGTTGACTTCTTTTCTTGAGTTTTGTTCAGTTTCGAACAACAATTAAAATCTTAATTTCTTGTTATCAGTTTTTGGATGGCAATAAGCATAAATTATACTCTCAGAAAAAAGGTACAATAGCTGTCACTGGGGAGCTACCCCTTTAAAAGTTACTAATGTGTACCTTTTAGGTACTAATATGTACACTTTAAGTACTAAAACTGTATGTACCTATTAATGTACACCCTTTAGGTACAAAGGTGTACCTTTTAAAAAGGTACCACCTCAGTGACAGCTTTTGTACCTTTTTTCTGATAGCATATATGCAGATGAGGTTATGAATAATGAATAGGTGTTGTAAGCTCTAAGTATGTTTGCTTCATGGAGAAAAAGAGGAATAGACCTTATGCATGTGATGACTGGGATTTATAAAGTGAACTGTATATATTTTATAAATTGAGGTTTGGGTGTGCATAGTTTTATAAATCTAAAAACACTTGTGTAATAGTGACAGTGATAGTGAGCTATTATTGACATATGAGGCAGTGTGAACTATACATGACCTGACAGCAAATCATAATACTAAATGTTGTTACTCATTTTACATTTCAAGAGTTTAGCCATTCATAACAGAGCACATTTATTGTATTTCATTATTCATTATCTACTGTATTTCATCCCAATGTATTCCAGATCAGAAGAACGTCAGACCTCTTTTTTTCTCTCTCTCCTCAGTTTGATTACATTTCTTACCCACAGAATGTGGCAGAGCAATAACTTACTGTCACTTTTCACTAGATAAGAGATGACATCACAACACATGACCTCAGTATCACAGCACAACCAGTCAGCAGCTTCTTGATGTTCTGACATCATATATTTCACGTCGAACATGACTGACTGAAAGAGAACATAATTTACTCAACCATTCTTCTCCCCCGAGTTACGTCTTCCGCCATTTTAGAGAGTATCACAATACATACGCATGCTTTCCCCTAAGCATAAACAACGCTTATTACGCAGATTATACGTTCATACGCGCTTTCCCCCGAATGTAAATAACGCTGATTACGTCAAATACGTTCTTGGGTACTCTCCAAAAGACATAACTCGGGGGAGAAGAATTGTTGAGTAAATTATGTTATTTTTGTTTTCTTTGCGCAAAAAAGTACTCTCGTAGTGTCGCAAAACTGAAGCTGAGCCACTGATGTCACATGGACTGTTTTACCGATGTATTTACTACTTTTCTGGACCTGGGAACATTTCAGTTGCGTTGTTGTATATGGAGGGTCAGATAGCTCTCCGATTTAATCAAAAATATCTTAATTTGTGTTCCGAAGATGAACGAAGGTCTTACGGGTTTGGAATGACATGAGGGTGAGTAATTAATTACAGAATTTTCATTTTGGGGTGAACTAACCCTTTAAGTTCAGTTTCTGTTTATTTTTATATATAATAATCAACACTCAAATAAAAAAATGCATGCAAAAATATTTTACACACACACAAGTAAATAAATATATTAATAATGTATTAATTGGATATATATATGTGTGTGTGTGTGTGTGTGTGTGTGTTTTATATCAATTATATAATATAAAATAATATATATTTTATCATTTTATAAATTTTATAATTACATAAAATTTTATATTATATAATTGATACAACACACACAAACACACACATATATTTATTAACTTGTTATTATAAAAAATATAAAATAATATCATATATGAGATTAAAACAATCATATATATATATATATATATATATATATATATATATATATGCAATTTTTTATTTGAGTGTTGACTATATATATAAATAAACAGAAACTGAATTTAATATATATATCCCAAAAACACATCCAATTCATAAATATTTCTTTAATGGCAATCACATCCTACATTATTTGACTGAATATTCTATTTCACTCAAAAGCACATCACATTACAGAATCTACATATTTGCGAACAGTTTTATCTTGCCTTTCAAAGTCAGTGCTAAACAATAACTAATATAATGGTGTGACATTTACAACAGCATCTTCTGCTAAAAGAATGATGTCATAAGTCAATGGAGCCAGCATGCCCACATGGTTACTATAGTTACCTAGAGTCACACCTACACAGCAGCATCCACACTCCCACACACAGCCACACCTCCACACAAACAGATGATGGGCATCACTGGATACCGATTAGAACACAGGAGCGCAAATGCGCCTAATGACACCATTGAATAAAGGACAACCGTGGAGTCTCCTAGAGAAGCTTTAAAGCCCCCTGCCAGCCCCGGTATAAATCGAGGGTCAACGATTAATGAGGTTATTTGTGGTGAGAGACCTGTGTACTCTGCAGACCAACCCTCTCCAAGTCCATTAGAGCCGGACTGCTCTAATGACAGATTACTGACAAACGACGCCGTTTGTTTTCAAAGAAAAAGTAATAAGCTTAGGTGGACACTACAGTCATTCTTAATCTCCTAGCTATCTATTATCACTCTGAAATGGGAATGCTGTCCTTTCATATGAAATGTGAGCTGTCGATATGCTGTGGCATCGACAAAGAGCCCGTGATCAATCATGGGAGAGCTGCATAAAGATTATGCCTCCTCATAAAACCTCCACTAAAACAACCTGCCAGAACTAGCCGTTCACCATCTCTTCACAATGAAGATAATACAAATGAATACATTAGTGGCTTAACATCTTTTTTGGCCAATTAACAGGCACAAATAACAGGAAGAAAAATGAACAGTTAGTTGTTTTGCCATGGGAGGTGCCGCAGGGTTCTAGTGTACAGACACAACAATCACTAGCTATGTTTCTATCCACCTATTTTAATGCGCATTTTGGGTAATCGTATAAAAAAACACTGGATGGAAACATCAAGATGCAGATAAATGCGCTCAACTAAGTAGGATAAATTTAACATAAGAAAACATGCGCATAAACTATGATGGAAACACTTTTACCAATTAAATCTCTTAATGCGCATCAAAAAAGACATGTGACTTTGCGATGGGACAGCATAACTGGACCAACCAATGGGTCGATCTCATTGCAAAGCATCTGAAATGCAAGTTTGTCATTCTAAAATGCTTGAGCAAAGTCTTGTCAAAGTGCTTCATTATAATTAACTCCAAGTACTGTGTTCCGAAACAGCAGGCTCTGAAAATAAGATAACATGACCGTGTTTCGTCTGCGCGCTCTGAAGCTCGTAATTTATTGTATACAAAAATTATTATATACAGTACCTTCTCCTACTGCAGCAAATTACATTTTTCTTTGTGATATTTAGTGCAAGTTAATCAGGAAGTGACGATTTTGTTCTCTTCAGCTCGCTGGATGGAAATGGTGCTTTATTCGCAAATGTTTTATGCGAATGCAAAATTCCAATTTTGTGCATAAAATTTTGTAACTATGGATGGAAACATAGCTACTGATTCCTGATGTGAGTTTGTTTTGTTTAAATCTGTAATGGATGGCAATATATTAATTTTTATCCTCACTTGAATGGAGATGTTGCTATTTTAATTAGCACACGCGTGCCCAATCTGGAGGAACAACATTTCAGCTTTAAACTCTAATTAAACACCAAGTAATGAAAGAGGTAATCAAGGTTTTTAGCAGGCTGGAGCTAAACGCAAGAGGACGGTAACCTTCCAGGAAAAGGACTAGGCACCCCTTGATTGGATAATGGAGGTACGTATATTGAAACTTGTCCTTGTCTTCAACATCATCTGGTGAATACAAAAATTAAACAAAACATAAATCATATGGTATATATACTGTAAAAACAAACAAACAAACTAACTGTGTGAATATAAATATTTAAATGTATATATTTGTATTGCATTTGTATATGTGTATATTGTAAGAAAAGACAATTTGACATAGAAATAAAAGACAAACAATGTCTTTAACAATGTCTTTGACAAACAATGTACATTAAAAAAAAAACTACTGGTGAATATATTTAATTAATAAAACAAAAAAGTAATTGCTTACATTTAGAGAAGTCTATATGTTCAATAATATAGTCTATAATATATTAAGTCTAAGTATTCCATGATCATGAATAGGATTTAAGAAAAGATACTTTCACGGTGTTCATAGAAAAAGGACAAAAAAAGTATTTTCTAATACAATAATGGATTACCAGAGAATTTATCACATTTATTAAGTGATCACTGATAATCTACTGTGGATGAATTACTTATGACTAGATTTTAATGCTGCAAAACATTACAGATGATTGAAATTTCTTGTGTGTTCATGTATCACAGGTAGAGAATTTTAAGAAATGTTTTGTGATTATTGGGATTTTTGGTTGCATAACTGGAATTTCATATATTTTTGTCTCATGTAGCCTGGCTTGGGCCACGCTTCCTGTTACTCTAAGGAAATGTGTGGGGTTTTTTTTTTTTTTTTTTTTTTTTTTTTTATAAATACAATAATAATGAAAAAAAAACATAATGCTGTTTCTAAAATCTGCCCGCTAATCAGAAATCTTTTCTACCACCTTAGTGATCAGTATCTTCAAAATCCAATATCTACATTTCTAGAAAACCTCACAATCCATTTCAAAGGAGCCCAAGAATAATACAGAGGAAACTGAACTTTTCTTCTGGTGGATTCTTCTCAGTGATGAAACAGTAATGTGAGTGTTCAAACACAGCTGCATCCATACCCTGAGCCCTCCTCGGTCCCTCAGTCCCTCTCTCACTCACCCCTGGACACTTGCCTTTTATCTGCATACCCTCCATTACAAAGAAATGCACAGCTGTCACTCTGTTACCCAGAAACCTAATACCTACACAGACGCTGTTCAATCACAGAGTGGACGGGCCGGTTTGACCATGAGGTCATCTGGTCTGTGAACAAGACAGATTTCCCAGACGCATTGCAGCCAGGCAGCCAAATCAACAATTTGGTTAGTGGCTAAATTTCATTTGGCACAATAAAGGGCTTATGGATGAAATGCTGTCATGAATAATAGAATAATGATGATCATATCATGAATCACGCTGAAACCTAATACAAGAACAGCCTCTCCAGTAAGGCTGGGTGCTATATTAATATTTTATTTATATGATTTGTTATATTATTTAAATAATTGAAAAAGTAGTTATTTAGCTTTTTGACAGCATTCACTATATATTTTTATTAATCAGTATGCTTTTGTTTCAAAATAGCTTAAATTCTGATTTTAACCAATAATCATTCTGACCTAACGGTCATCATACATACAAAAATAATACAGTAAAACAATGTTAAAAATAATTCAAGGCTTGTTTTCAGCAAATACTATTTTATATAATACATTTATATATGTGTAGAACTTTTTTAATAGAAAACCTCAAATGAATCATTGAATCAGAGAGAGAATCAATTTAAAAATGGATAGTTGGAACTGATTTGAAATGATCAACTCTAACACCATTTTTATTACAAGACGAGGATGGATGATGAAACAAATCTAATGAAACGCTCTTTAGGAAATTTTATAGCCTAATATAAGAGCATTAAATTCCTCCCAATATTCACAATGTTTGTTATTAAACTGCCACCAAAATCATTGTGAATATATTCCCTACTCTCTAGTTCACTGTTTCCACAGAGGCTGGAGAATATTTGATAGCATCAATCACTAATGACTAGCCTGGTCAGTGTTTTACGCGTTCTCAATTAAGTTGCACTAACAAAACTCAAACAAACCACTAACATTGCAGGCAGAAAGTCAATTCTCCAAATGACTTGCATTCTATCTGATTGAATCTGTCTTTGCCTGTCCCATAATGTCTCACCGCCTCCCCAAATCTGTCTCCAGAGAAGAACAAAAGACATTAAACATTTATTTCAGCTCAAAATGAGCGCTTGTTTGTTGGGTTTAAAACAAACTAATTACTGCAGAAACTGTGTCTGCCTCCTGACTGTATTTGTGTATATCAGGCACGCTTTTCAAGTCACTGTTGGACATCATCAAGGTGCATAAGCACATTAGAAAGGGAACTAATTAAGGCTTTTCCACATCTTGGGCAAAAATACTGTCCAGAGACTGTCTTTCCCAATAACAGTAATGAGACAGAGAGATCTAGGGAGCCATGAGGAGTCTTCATTCTCACAAAAGGCAGGGTGAAGCTGTGCACTCGGTCCTCTGGAAGAGTAGAAATTCTCTGTTCTGACGGTGAGGTCTGTGTTTTCCATGCCTCTCCTCTTTGTTTCACTGACTGCTCGCTGTGATGCTCATTAGGATCCATAAACAATAGGAGCAGCTCTTCTAATGAGAGGCCTTCAAAACTGCCTGTCCATGGGAAGCCGACCATGCCGCATCTGCCGCTGCACCCGACAAGCATTTGATTCTCACCGGTTATGGCTGGTGTGATCAATCCAGCGGAAGCTCTTTGAGAAACTCACTTCGTTTACTTCCTAAGGATGCTAAAATTTTTCTATGATGTTTACGGAACGTTCCAATTGTAATTTACATTTCTGATAGAATGATTATTGAAGGTTACATGGCCTCTAGATGTGGAGATTGCTAAAAACAAAGAATACAGCCATCTCAAACCAAGCTAAAGTGTCATATTACCAATACAGTGCAGCAAGTAAAGTACCTTAATTTGAATGAAAATATTTGATTGAAATATTTCAATGAAAAAATAGTTCACCCAAAAATGGAAATATATAAAATACACTGATCAATCCAAAAAAAATAAAGAAATAGTACATAATGATAGTATAATATAAATCGAACAATAGTATATGAGTTTAATGTGCAAATGATGAGCATAATATTATAAAGAGCATAATATTATAGATTAATATATCTATATGTGAGCATATAATGCCACACACACACACACACACACACACACACACACACACACACACACACACACACACGTATATATTTATTTATGAATATTCTGACCTTTTTTATTTGCCATTTTTAAAATTATTTTTAAGGAACAACATTTAATTATATATATATATATATATATATATATATATATATATATATATATATATATGGGTCAAAGACGTTAAGATGTCCGCATCAAAAGAAATTTACAAAAGTGATTTCCATAGAAACCACATTAAATGTAAGTAAAGTGTCTACTTTTAAGGTTTCGAAAAAGTTTTTGGAGAATAAAATGTCAAAATTTGGTTGAAATAATGTTACATTGTCATTCAGTGTAACACAATATTTATGTAAAAATTAAACCACATGCTTATTTTGACTTGTACATATTAAAATATATAAAAGAATGAGGGAGCATATTAAATTTTATTGTGTTTGAAATGAGTAAAAAATTCTTACTGAAAAATGGGCAAAACCTAGGATAGTGGCAAATTTTAAAATATATATATATATATATATATAATATATATAATATATATATATATATATATATATATATATATATATATATATATATATATATATATATATATATATAATTAAATGTAGTTCCTTAAAAATAATTTTAAAAATGGCAAATAAAAAAGTCAGAATATTCATGAATAAATACATACATATTTTACTTAAAAAACTGTCATTATTTACTCTCATTTTGTTCCTTTTATAACAAAAAATGAATGAATGAATGAATGAATGAATGAATGAACACTTATGTTGTTCCTTCTGAATGCCTTTGTATTCCACCAAAATATAAACAAAAAAATCATCAAAAAATTTTGGTGAGTAAATAATGACATAATATTCATAAATGAATGAATGAATGAATGAACACCTCGGTTGTTCCTTCTGAATTCCTTTGTATTCCATCAAAAAAAAAAAAAAAAAACTATAATCAAAATAGTTGGGTGAGTAAATAATGAAAGAATATTTATAAATGAATGAATGAATTATATAATGAATGAATGAATGAATGAACACTCATGTTGGTCCTTTTGAATTCCACCAAAAAAGAAAGAGGCCAAAAAAACCAAACTTTGGTGAATAAATAATGTCAGAATATTCATGTTTGAGTGAACTGCTCCTTTCTAATTCTCTCTGTATGCTGATCCACCAGGTGTGAAAGTGCAGAAATTTGAATGGGCGATACATTTTAGACCCGACCACCTGTGTGACGGCCTCATTTATGCACCACAGGAGGGTTAAAACGAATGTTGCTCTGTGCTTTCCTCTCAACAGAGTGCTTCAGAAATGAGGTGAATAACACTAAACTCACAGTTGTTACTCTACTGACACGGCTCCACATCGCAGCAACTCCACACCATCTGTCCCGACCAGAGACAGACAAACAAATGAGGAAGCCTCCTGGCTACAAAGATCAACAATCACCTCCTTCAGCCCTTACAGCAATCTGCTGCACATCCATTGATGCTGCACTAAATGCTTTTCAATCGTCATAGATTTTCCCCACCTGGACCAAGTTAAAAATAATCAGCTCAATATTGCCGAAGACCACCTGCCTTATGTGCTGTCTAAGCTAAGATAGCACACGTCTTTTGTGGGTGGAAAGTAGTTTTTAAAGTGGTCTATTTCTGAAATATCACACTAGTCCTAAAGTAAGTGCAAGGACCTACTGACATCTGATATATTCAGGCTGATATGTGAAAAACAAAGTAGAAAATGCAATTTTAAATGTCACGAATGGTTAGAGGACATGTCATGGATATGTTCTTGCCTTATGCCTAACCAAAATAAGTATAAGTCAAGATTAATAGTTTACATATTAATCATATATAAATATGTTTCTTTTTGTAATGAATAATCTTTCCAATTAATCAATATTTACTCTTTTTTAACAACATTCATACTCCAATCAATGCTGAAACTACAGTACTGCGACACAAAAGATAAACGTAATACAACTGAATCTACTGTGCAACATCTCAGCCAATGAGAAGATATTGATTAATATACAGTTACACAAACAAAGATTTTGGCCAATGATACTACAAGGTGAGTATGACTACCTAGCAGCCCAGCAGAGAAATGAAAATTAAGAGATCAATGAATTGTTCTCTCGTTCATTGTTTCACATGATTGAGCCTGATCAGAATGGGAAAAAAATGACACTGAAGAGATATACATTTTTAATTGTTCATTTTAACTGCTTTTAATTGGGATTTTTGGGATTTTTTCTGTCTAGTATGAAAAATAAAATATAATAAAATAAAAATTGTGACATTACCTCAAAATTGTCTTCTTTTATATTTGAAAAAAGAAAACCTCTCTTTTTTAAAATGTACAGGTTAATAAACAATGTTCAAATTCTCCTCATTCCTAAAACTTCCTTTTTGTGTGTAAAATAAAAGACAACTTTTTTTCTTTTTTTTTTGGTGACCAAAACAATTTGTTTACCCACATTCTTCAGAATGTTATCTTTTGTGTTCCGCAGAAGAAAGAAAGTCAAACATGCTCTTCTCTATCACTCATGCCACGTTTAGAAGTCTGATTCATTGTGATTCACTGATTCATTCATACAAGAAGTTGTTTAATGAGAAAGCAAATGATGACAGAATTTTCACTTTTGAGTGAAAGTTCATCTTTTATCTCTTTAGAAAAAATAAAATACAGTGACAGAAAACCTCCAAGATCCTTGAAAATTTGGCTCCTCAGAAGAGGCGTGCATTGCTGCCAGAACTGAGAACATATATCGGTTATCTCTGGCTTCTCCTTCCTTTGTTCTTAAAACCTAAACAGATGTTCAAACCAAGGATTTTGCGCCAGTGATCTAACAGATGCCCCTTCAGCTACTGTAACCCACAGGATACATGCAGGAATGAAAACCCTGGCTATGAAAACATCTTTTCAGAATACATAATACACAGTAATGTTTCCATACACAGCGAAAATCATTTCATACATCCATGATCAAGGAGAGCGAGAAAAATGACTGTGTTGAGAGAGCAGACAATCCTTAACCTTTGTTGCTCAGAGCACTGCCATGCTGCCGAGTCAAAGGAAGAGAAGACTATTTTTGTTCTTTATCACCCAAAACCTCTAAACTCCTTGGAAAAGACAGCGACTTTTACAAGAGTTTGTCTCCCAGCAGGCCTCAGTCCTGCATCCTATCAAAACAAGAAGACAGATGAAGGGATGGACTAATAAAACACCCTGCTTGTTTTTAGCCCAGGGCTAAGATTAATACGGCAAATATTATGAATGTTTGGCAGCACGCATCAAGACCATCACCTCAGTGGTCTCGTAAATAAAAGAAACAAACCTATCGACCATATTTCAAAATCAGCAACTACTGTTAGATTGAATTTGCCTCTTACACTAACCTATACATTTTAAATTGATGAGGAATAACTACCTAAAATGCAGTAAAGCAACTTTTATTTTTCAGTGAAGTAACAATAGCTAAGTTATTTTAAAAAAGACGTAGATATATTTTCTAAAAAAACACTACACTGCTAATGTGTCACGCTGCTCTATAGCAAGCAAATACAGTCTATAAACAAACATGCTCTTCTTAACAGTTCTCTATTACTATTACTATTACTATTCAGAAATGAATTACCGCACACTGGAACCACTCTGAATGCCCGAGTCTCTTTCTACGATTTCATACAAGTAGCAAATCAAATGTCAAGGGCATGTACTACTACATTTGCTACCTGGGAACAGATTCACTGATACAGACATGGAAATTAAAAGCTGAAAAATGCAGATTTGTCCCCTCTCGAGAAAACTGGCAATGGGCAACAATGCAACGGATTGCCAATAAACTGACCACAACTCTCAAAAAAGCATCTTGGCAGTAAATACGTGTGCTTGAAATATGATACTTCACTGCAAAATGTCCATGAGATCAGAATGCTCCTTTCCATGTAGATTTATCAGTTATGCCATCATTTTTTGTGTGTTGATGGCTATGAGAGAAAAGATACAGATGTGTACTTTAGAGCTGTCAGTAATGAGAGTGGTCGCAGCAATACTACAATGGCGTACACATTTGCAATGAATGGTCGTCTGTGAGTAAAACACACGCCTGAAGGCTGTGAAACCTCTGCAGTTTAAATTAGAATCAGGTTTGTCTGATCTGATTACATCAGCACGCCTGTGGCAGAATCAGATGTAATACTGCGTTTGATAAGCAGTGGAAGACATACAAGCAGTCTTGTCCAAACTAAAAGCACTCAACCAAACAGGAAACACAGAGAGATAAACTGCTGAAAGATATTTTTAAATCTCCAATGAAAATTAAGACAGAAATGTGCTAAAAATATTCATATCACACTGCTTTTTTTGGACTTCAAGCCATGCTTCTAATGCAAAGCTACTGTCTTTGTATTTACTCTTGTACTTTGGCCCTCCAACCCCCCGTACTCACTCTTTTGTCAGGTTATTATTCTTCAAATTTAGGCCAGTGCTTGCAGGGAATCCAGAATGTTCTTTTTGAACATGAACTCACAGGCTCCAACTAAAAGGCCTGGGTCTTCCACAGGCAAGCATTTCATCATCAAAACTGGTTAAATGTTGTGATTTAGAGACATCTTTGAGGCATAGTCTTTTCCAGTCAAACTGGAAAAGAACATTCAGTTGTTGTTCCCAAACATAAAATTCTACAGCTCTCTAAGAATGAACTTGAATGAGTTGTAGCATCCAGCAGTTGACTTTTTTTTAAAGAAAAAGTAGGATTTTTTTATGGAAATCTATTAATCTATGTGAAATATTATTACAATTTATAATATGTGTTCCATTTGAATATATTTGGAATGTTTGTTTTTTTTCTGTGATGGCAAAGCTGAATTTTCAGCAGCCATTTCTCCAATGTTCAGTGTCATATAATCATTCAGAAACATTTCTTATTATTATCAATGTAAAAAAAAAATAAAAAAAACATTTGTGCTGCTTCCTATTTTTGTGTAAACTGACACAACAGATTTTTTCAGGATTATTTTCTCTTTCAAGATGTCTTTACTGTAACTTTTCATCAATTTAATGTGTCCTTGCTGAATAAATGCATTCATTTCTTTCAAAAAAAAAGAAACTTACTGACCCAAACCTTTGAACGGTACTGTAAGTGACATAACATAAAACACAGTTCAATTCAATTTAAAGTCAAGGTTTTGCTCTCATTTCGGTTTTGCTCTCATTTCAATATGCTGGTGCTTTTCAATGTGCTATACAGCATGCTATATAGTATTACATCTCACCACAACACAGTACCAGCATGTTTGCTTGCTTCTGCATCATTTTTATACAAGAACTATTAGCTAACACATGACAGCAGTTCTGGCAAAGCAAAGAAACTGCAAAAATGATCACGTACAAGCTAGTATGCCACAATCAGGTAATATTTTGAGCTGCTTAAATCAAGCCGATTAAGATAGGTTGCCATCACATATTACCTTTTGAAACTCTGCTTTTGGCAGTCATTTGGCATGACAAAATTAGCACAACACATTTATCTCATTTCATCGTGACATTCACTAAAATGGTTGACTCTGAATGGATAAAGCTGTGAAAATAGTCCTATAATTATTCTGCTTGCCGCAAGTGGAGGGAAACAGTAACCTTATGAAAGTGCTTTGGGCTGCTCTTGTTTGAACACAGTGTGGTGAGGAACTCAAAGTATGCGCAGACTTTGTTTTTGGTGGTTTTACCCGGAAATCTACTCCAAATTCCTTGAAGTGGGGTACAATAAAGTTGAATCTTGGAGACGAACGTCTCTGGACTGCAGCATCTGAATGTTATTACCATAACAAAAGCCTACAGAATAGCTAGAAGAACATGTTTAAAGTTCAGCGAAATGCATTATTACATTACAAATATCAAAAAAATTGCATGATGCAGAGGAACCAACAGTGATACATTCAAACGCAGTAGTCTATATCCAGTTACTACTGGATGATGTCACAACCATTGCTACGCATTACAACATAATAGATGAGTCATTCAATGGGATTAAGAGACTTCCAAGCTGCACCTTCAAGGTGAAGGGTGTAATTTCTGCGCCCCTGGAGACACCAAAGGGAACTGCAATCTGTTTGTTTGAGCCAGAGGAGGTCTATAATACTTGGTGAAAGCCATGCATTAGCGTTCTCATTCATCTCAATGGCAGTTTCTCGGCTAGCGCAGGCTCCCCTGGAAGTATGTGAATTGAAATCTGTCATCTTTGCTCATGCATTTAATTCTGGGCACTTTAGTTCTGCATTTAATACTTCAAAAGATTTACTTTGAAAATTGCATCATGTCTCAACAATGCAAAGACCTTGACTCAACCAGTGGCATGAGTTTGGGGCATGTATTTATCTGAGCAACAGCAGATAAGCAAAGTTGTCTGAAATCAGTCATTATTTTTACAGTTCTGTTTGGTGCCATTAGTGGTGCAGAAATGACACACTTTAATTTTCCATGAGCCAGCAAAGCAGAGAGGAAGAGAGGCAGAAAGTTGTGTTTCTGGTTTAAATGTGGGGGGTGTAAGACAATGTTTACACTTCTCGAAGTTGCCTCTCGGCCTGCGACTTTAGGAGGCCCTTCTACTTGAATTAGGAGAAATCCTTTCAGAGATGGGTTGCAGGGATCAGGGGGTGGCTTTTCAGCATGACAAAACCAAACCCATTTCCCTCCTTTTTTTTTCTTTTTTTGCCTCCAACACTCTACAGGACGCCTTCGGAGCTTACACAATGCAAATCAGTCTGAGCCCCCTTTCAGAGAGTGATTAATATGCATAGACAGCCCATCTTTATCAAACAGCACAAAATGGAAAACAACTGGAGAACATTTGGGACGACTGGATTTCAGTCAGCTTGCGCAAAATAAAATTAATACATTTTTACAAGAAGGAGTCACAGTGTGAACAGTACAGCATGAAAGCATTACAATGTTTTTATCTGGTGAAACATCCAGCGTCCTACAGCATGGGGGCAAATCTCTCTACCAGATCACAATTCCTTTCAGCTCTGATCTGACGCTTATGTTTTCATTGGCATCAGTCTTAGTAAAGCAATACTGTTATGAAATTCACTCTTTAATGACCATACAGAAGGAA
This sequence comes from Spinibarbus caldwelli, assembly GCA_039654775.1. Taxonomy (NCBI): domain Eukaryota; kingdom Metazoa; phylum Chordata; class Actinopteri; order Cypriniformes; family Cyprinidae; genus Spinibarbus; species Spinibarbus caldwelli. The sequence continues at coordinate 14,114,331 of CM077258.1, forward strand.
TCTGTAGGAGGAGAGGTTCAGAGGTGGACCCTTTACCAGTAGAGATAAAATATCTGGTCAAATTTAATGAGACTTTGAAGAGAAGTGATAAATTCATTTTTATTCAGCAGGCATACATTCTCTGAGATTTTTTTATTATTTTTTTTTTTTTTTTAAATGTAGAGAGCCTGTCATTCATTTATGTGCCATAAAGAAGACTCGTCCTTGAGTTAAAATCAGTTGATTTAATTATGGTCTGTCTGTGAACCAAAAAAAAATAATAATAATTTTAACTAAAGAAATTAGCACTGAACTTCATGACATTATCTTTAAAAACTAACAAAAACACTAATAATGTTAAAACAAAAAACTGCACCTGAAATATGAACGAATGCCTGCACACACTGTAAAAAATCAAAAGCTGAGAAAGCTTAAAAGTTTAAGGCAACCAGCTTCAGCAGATTTTTGAGTTTTCTCAACTTGTTTTTGTAGGAGATATATATATATATATATATATATATATATATTTTTTTTTTTTTTTTTAACCACATGGTTACAGTTACTCAGCCAAAAGATGGAGATCCTTTCATACTAGCTTGAACTTGCCACAGAGAGAAGAGTTCCAGATGTTCACCATCTTGCAGTTGTTTCTTTATTTTCCTTCAAGTGTTAACTAATCTACTTCTTTGCCCTCCTCTTGAGGTCAGGGACATGTGCAGTATTTAAAGCCCCCTAAACTTCTTTTATATCTCTTTAAACGTCTTCAGAAGCTGATGTTGAAGACTCCCTATTTGGCTCTTTGTACTTTTAATACACTGAAGCACAGCCTGAAGAAAAGCAGTTATTCGTGATGTGGGGATATGGGTATTTAATCTGTATTCAGCACACGCAAACAGCTCTCTGTCAACATCAACATGTCAGCACCATGCAGCAGTGTGTGCCTCTACACTATAACAGTCACTTTAGTGATGTATAGAGATAAGGAGTGGCAGTGAGGGAGCAAAAAACAGAATTACAGATGCAGGTGTTCTGTACCGTTACACCTCAAAAGCATTGTTTAAACCACCACATGCTTTAAAACTGTTAATATTATTTTAAGGCTTCACTCTCTGTTCTTTTATCTCTAGATGTACTTCATGACAGTGCTGATGGTCGGGTGAGAAACTGAAACCACCCCTAGATATTAGATAGCTAGGCATTATACATAAGCACATCTTACTTACACCTTATAATTAACAACTATATTTTTCCTATCTATATAAGATCATAGGGTGAAGTCAGCTAAAATGGGCCACGTTTTGGTAAATGACTTACAATACCATCAAATAAGCTATGCATGAGATTTAATAATATTCTTATAAATTAGCATGGGTCTCTTAAATATATTTATATTTTTTAAATGTGAAAAAGTATAGAAGTTTTAAAATTAAGAGAGTTAGAGTTTCAGCAAGTACCTTCTTGAGCCACGGCACAACATTCAGTTAAAATGGGCCAATATAAAAAGAGAACAACACAGGTAATTTCAGCTTAAATCATTTTATTTTTAACAATAAATTGACACTATTGTCTTTAGTGTGCCATTGCAACACCATAAATGTATTTCATTAAATAGAAAGTTGAATGAATATTTAATTCAACAATGCAATTAAAAAAGAACTGATCATGTTGTATAGGTATGCGTTTCTGTGCATTGGCGTCTTTTTTGTGCATGTATGTGTGTATGCTTGTATTTTTTTTAAAGACTTAAGATTTTGTATGGATACATATCTACAGTAGGCCTATACACCTATTTTCACCCTCAATTTCTGTGTAAAAGTGTGTGTGTGTGTGTGTGTGTGTGTGTGTGTGTGTGTGTGTGTGTATGAAGCCCATATTAGCTGAAAATTGTGGCCCATTTTAGCTTAACCAGCCATTTCTACATAAAATGACCATTTTCACAAAAATCAAAGTTTCTTTTATAATTTTTTTTTTTTTTTTGAAAGAGCATGTCAAAGCATTGTTCATAAACCTTTGCTTTGTTGCTAAGCTTACTTATAATTGCTTTAGTACCCTTATTAGTGATTAATGAAATTTTCTGTCGGGCTCAATTACCTTACAATTTCTCTGACGAGCTTCATGTAACACTCTGCCCTGCCCGTTTAAAAATAAAAATAAGACGAATAAAAATTATTGTTACATGTCAACAAATGCTGAAGCAACAATGCAAGATCAGTTATTGTGATTTTCTGCAAAAATTTAAAGAGATATAATGCTACAACCTTATTTGGCCCATTTTACCTGATAGCCCATTTTAGCTGACTTCACCCTACATAAGTCCTGAATACTTTGATTGTATGAAAATAAGATAAACTTCCAAAGATTTCATTTAACAATAACTGTACTGTGTATAAAAGCAAACACACTAGACATGAACTCACAAACTCCATCACTCTTTAAATAGGACACATGTACGAACTCACAGAACTGCACTTTTTAACATCCTGCCCTAATTACACACAAATTAAGGACATCTACTATAACCTGCCAAACACACCAGGACAAACTCCCACACCTGCTAGGAGGAACTTCAAACCTGCTCAAACCAGCTGCGTGGTTTGTGAAGTCCAGCCACGACAAAAGGGCAACCAGTGGGACAGGACCACCGACTGGAAAATAACATCATCCCTCTGCATCACGCTTACAAATCATAACCACTACTGGCTATCACTGTACAACACCACTCCATTTCACCAAGCACTTATGTGTAAATATAATATACAATCTGAGTCCAATAGCTATATATCCATAATGTGCATTCAATACATTTGTGACCCTGGACCACAAAACCAGTCATAAGTAGCACGGGTAAATTTGTAGCAATAGCCAATAATACATTGCATGGGTCAAAATTATCAATTTCTCTTTTATACCAAAAATCATTAGAATATTAAGTAAAGATCATGTTCCATGAAGATATTTTGTAAATTTCCTACCATAAATACATCAAAACGTAATTATCGTTTAGTAATATGCATTGCTAAGAACTTCATTTGGACGACTTTAAAGGTGATTTTCTCAATATTTCGATTTTTTTGCACCATCAGATTCCAGATTTTCAAATAGTTGTATCTCGGCCAAATATTATCCTATCCTAACAAACCCATACATCAATGGAAAGCGTATTCAGGTTTCAGATGATGTATAAATCTCAAATAAAAAAAAATTTAAAAAAAATTGACCCTTATGACTGCTCTTGTGGTCCAGAGTCACATTTATAAACCCACACACATACGCATACATATCTGTATTACATATTTGTCTAAACCACTGCAGATAGCCTACATTGATCTCATTAAAAACCCATTAACATCTGGGTAAATATTATAAGATTAATGACTACTTGCATTATTATTCATTTCTTTTTTATCCTAGATATCTTTAATGCTGTGCATATGTGCTCAAGTATAATGTTAATGCTTTGGCAATATAAGCTTCTGTTTTGCCATAAGAAAGAGAGGTGGGGGGAGGAGGGAAGGAGGAGGGGGTGACAAAATATAATTCATTCCCGCCCAAGCCTTACTCTCTGATTGGCTGGAAATGATCATCCATGCATTCGAATCATTTCCCGAATAATCACATGAAACATTTTTGGAACAGTTCCATTTATCATTCTTATTTACGCACCGCACTCATAAATCCCACTTTCCCTTAGTTTTCTAATTGGCTGCCTGGTCTGCTTGTAAACAGCCTGGATATTCATTATAAATGCATGAGAAGTGTAACTTCAGTCTTTAAAGGAATGTTGCAGGCATTTACTCACACTCATGCTGTTCTAAACCCGTTTGACTTAGTTTATTTCTTCAGTGGGATCCAAAGGCACAGACAGACACTGTTAGAGACAGACAGCCTTAGTCACCGTTCACTTCCATTGCATCTCTTTCCATACAATGAGAGTGAATGGTGACTGAGTCTGTCACTCTGACAACATCTTCTTGAAGAAAGAAAGTCACAGAGAGGTTTGAAACAACATAAGGGCGAATAAATGATATATTTTTAATTTCTCGTTGAACTATTACTCAAACAATCACAAGGATAAACTAATTCAAGGGTAATGCAGAGATGTTCCAGTCGCTCAACACGAGCGCTCCGTGACCATCCCGAATATGAACAACACACGGATGAAAACACACATTAAAAACACCACACAATAAACTTTGGCTCGTTATTGTGACGGCTTAGTTGGCGATATGTTTACACAACACACCAGATGGTTGTTTTTCCTGTCCCCCAACACAAATCTCAAAGGAGCCAATGCGCAGTAATGTCCATAAACAACGCAATTTCGCGCTCTTAAAATGTCAAGTATCACTCCTAGAAGTGCGGTTTGCTTTTACACAGGGATGCTAGACTTCATATCCCACCAAACCGGTGCCAGTTTGGTAACATGTGCCAGTTTGGCAGGGATGAAAATAACAGAGTTTGTTTAAATGAAACGGACGGCTAGATATAAACCGAGGCAGTTTGCAAAGCTGTATCACTGAATGAACCAGCTCGAAATACCTCGCATCCTCATGCTCAAGCTCGCTATAACTGCTTCTCGGAGACAACGCGCCAGGACAAACAAGGATGCGAAAGGATACAGTCTAACACAGCGCAACTGATACAAGTGCATCTTACCTGCATAACCAAAGAAAAGAAATGTCCAAATGAGATCCCTTATCTGAAGCATTGTAATCGCTTCCAAAGGTATGCTCCGTGTAGAATAGGTAGAGAGAGTTGGTTCAGTTATTATCTAAATGACTACGATGCTTTGTCCCTGTTTCAGGTTGCTGTGATATCATGAATTGGTCCTCAGTCGTTGACACAGAATGCGCTCCGAACAGCACAGCGAATGAGTGACAAGAGCCGCAGCACGCACAACATGAATTCATCCGCCAGAGCTAGCGGATATGGAGCGCGCTGGATACACGGGCATAAACTAGTGCGCGCACTTTATTCAGTCTGGTGCTGCTGCAAATCACAAACAGCAGATGGTGCGCTCGGAAAATCTCGTCATGGACTACTCGGGTTATTCGGATTAGGAATTCTTGTAAACTCGACAATGGTTACCGGTATTAGACGGCGGGTTTTGTTTCCCCTCACCAGGCTCATTTTATGAGTATAGAGAGCGGATGTGCGCAGCGTCGCAGTAATCACAGTCCTTTCACCCACTGCACGTCCTCACGCAAATGCAAGGGGAAATACAGGGTCAAACAAATAGAATGCAAGAGAGAATTGCTCTATTAAAATTGATTTAATTAACCATACCGCATTTTATTTTATTTATTTTATTTGTGTTTTTTCTTGGTGGCATAAAAATAGGCTATTGTAGAATAATGCATGGAAGATTTTTACAAAATAGTCACAAAACCTGATGTTGTTACACACACCCATGACTTTCTTTCATACTTTTGTGGAACACAAAATAAATGAATTCCAAAATATGAATCCTAAATTACCAAATAGTTCCTGGCAGAAGAATGCTAAGGAAATTAACAGCAAATTAATTAAACAATTAATAAAATAGGCTATTTAACTATCCACAAAAGAATATGAAATATATTTTATTAAATCTGTTTTATTCGTTTATTTTTAATGTTTAAAGTTCATTTTTTTTTTTAATGTTTGTTTTTGTTTACGTTGTTTTATTTTTAGAATATGTGAGATACCTAGAGACTCAACAATGTACTTACTGTGGACTTCAGATCCTCTTTTGGTGATGGAGGTAAAAGGGAAGATAGATGGCTTGTGATTTGCCAATGTCCTGGTTTTGTCCCATGAAAAGGTCAATAACAATAATTCCCTACAGACAAGACAGGAGTTGCATGAGGAGAGCCTTGCTTCAGACTTATCTCAGTAATTTGTAGCTGAGTGTGAAACTGCATTCCTTGAACTGTCAGAGGTTAGAGAGGAGAGGGCTCCTCCATCTCCGTCTTCAATCAGAATTCCACCCAGTGAGGTGAAAGCATTGCAAATTCTTCCACACACTGCTATGGCGGACTGACATATACTACGGGATGAGCCTTTTAAGGACAGAGTGCTTAAATTGCCCCTCTGAATGCTGGAGAAAAGAGAAAATGCAGACATAGTTAGCCTCTTCAGGGAGTGATGTGGAGGAAAATGGCAGCATGTGTTCACAGCTCTTCAGTGGAAATGTTTGTTTATGCTTTTAAACTTCAGAATGTCTTATTAAGGGCAGTTTTAAGAAAACAAACATACTGTGTATTTCAGTGTGATGTACAGCTCCTCTGTTTGAATAAATGACGGGAAATGATCATTTTTAGAACTTCACCCAGCATAGGTCTATGGGATGAGCCTTTAAGCATTCACATTTGCGATTTCCATAAAATATTAAGCATCAACTGTTTCTGACATTGATAATAATCTGAAATATTTCTTGAGCACCAAATCAGCATATTAGAAAGATTTCTGAAGGATCATGTGACACTGGAGACTGGAGTAATGATTGCTGAAAATTCAGTTTTGCCATCACAAGAATTAACCACATTTGTTTTTGATCAAATAAATTCAGCCAATATTTATTTCAATTGTAAACATTATTGATGTATGGTGTATGGATGGACAGATAAAAAGAGGCATGGATGGACAGATTAATAGACAGATACAGTGGTGTGAAAAATTGTTGGCCCCCTTCCTGATTTTTTATTTTTTTTGCATGTTTGTCACACTTTAATGTTTCAGATCATCAAACAAATTTAAATATTAATCAAATATAACACAAGTAAACACAACATGCAGTTTTTAAATGAAGGGTTTTTTTATGAAGGGAAAACAAAATCCAAACCCACATGGCCCTGTGTGAAAAAGTGTTTGTCCCATTACATCCGGCGTAAAAGTAACACAGCATTTCAGAAAAAGAACATCATACCAACAGTAAAATATGGTAGTGGTAGTGTGATGGTCTGCGGCTGTTTTGCTGCTTCAGGACCTGGAAGACTTGCTGTGATAAATGGAACCATGAATTCTGCTGTCTACCAAAAATTCCTGAAGGACAATGTCCGGCCATCTGTTCGTGACCTCAAGCTGAAGCAAACTTGGGTTCTGCAGCAGGACAATGATCCAAAACACACCAGCAAGTCCACCTCTGAATAACTGAAGAAAAACAAAATGAAGACTTTGGAGTGGCCTAGTCAAAGTCCTGACCTGAATCCTATTGAGATGCTGTGGCATGACCTTAAAAAGGTGGTTCGTGCTCGAAAACCCTCCAATGTGGCTGAATTACAACAATTCTGCAAAGATGAGTGGGCCAAAATTCCTCCACAGCGCTGTAACAGACTCATTGCAAGTTATCGCAAACGCTTGATTGCAGTTGTTGCTGCTAAGGGTGGCCCAACCAGTTATTAGGTTTAGGGGGCAAGCACTTTTTCACACAGGGCCATGTGAGTTTGGATTTTGTTTTCCCTTCATAATAAAAAACTTCATTTAAAAACTGCATGCAGTGTTTACTTGTGTTATCTTTGATTAATATTTAAATTTGTTTGATGATCTGAAACATTAAAGTGTGACAAACATGCAAAAAAAATAAAAAATCAGGAAGGGGGCCAACAATTTTTCACACCACTGTATATAGCAGGATGGATGGATGGATCAATAGATCGATAGATTGATATGATGGATGGATGGACAGATAAAAAGAGGCATGGATGGATGGACAGATCAATAGACAGATAGATAGATATATAGATGGATGGATGGACAGATAGCTAGATCGAGCGATAGATAAATGGAAAGAGACATGGATGGATCAATCGATCGTTAGATTGATATGATGGATGGACAGATAAAAAGAGGCATGGATGGATGGACAGATCAATAGACAGATAGATAGATATATAGATGGATGGATAGAAAGTTCAAGATCAAGCGATAGATAAATGGAAAGAGACATGGATGGATCATGGTCTGTGGTCTGATGAGACTAAGATAAACTTGTTTGGCTCAGATGGTGTCCAGCATGTGTGGTGACGGCCTGGTGAGGAGTACCAAGAAAATTGTGTCTTGCCTACAGTCAAGCATGGTGGTGGTAGCAACATGGTCTGGGGCTGCATGAGTGCTGCTGGTACTGGGGAGCTGCGGTTCATTGAGGGAAACATGGATGCCAACATGTACTGTGACATTCTGAAGCAGAACATGATGCCCTCCCTTCAGAAACTGGGATTTCCAACATGATAATGACCCCAAACACACGGCCAAGATGACAACTGCCTTACTGATGAAGCTGAAGGTGAAGGTGATGGAGTGGCCAAGTATGTCTCCAGACCTGAACCCTATTAACCACATGTGGGACATCCTCAAGTGGAAGGTGGAGAAGCGTCATGTGTCTAACATCCAGCAGCTCCGTGATGTCATTATGTAGGAGTGGAAGAGGATCCCAGCAACAACCTGTGCAGCTCTGGTCAATTCCATGCCCAGGAGGATTAAGGCACACTCACACAAAATATTGACACTTTGGACACAGTTTTGAAATGTTTACTTATGGTGTACTCACTTTTGTTGCCAGCTATTTTGACAATAATGGCTGTATGTTGAGTTATTTTCAGAGCACAGTAAATCTACACTGCTATACATGTTGCACATTGACTACTCTAAAATATATCCAAGTTTCAATTTTATAGTATTGTCCCTTGAGAAGATATACTAAAATAGTTGCTGAAATGTGAGGGGTGTACTCACTTTTGTGAGATACTGTATATATCTGGAAAGAGACATGGATGGATCAATCGATCAATAGATTGATATGTTGGATGGATGGACAAATAAAAAGAGGGATGGATGGATGGATTGATGGATAGATCAATAAATGGATAGAAATATAGATAGAAAAATGAATGGATTGATCAATAAATTGAAATGATGGATGAACTAACAGATAAAAAGAGCGATGATGGATAGAAAGACAGATCAATAGATGAATAGATATATATAACCCCAATTCCAGAGAAGTTGGGACATTTTGTAAAATGCAATAAAATCAAGAATCTGTGATTTGTTCAGTCTCTTTAACTTTTATTTAATTGACAAAAGTACAAAGAAAAGATTTCCAAAGTTTTCACTGACCAACGTAAATGTATTTTGTAAATATGAACAAATTTTGTTTTTGATGGCTACAACACATTCCAAAAAAGTTGGGAAAGAGGCAAAATAAAAGTGAAAAGGTTATAGAATATCCACGTTAAACTGTTTTGAAACAGTTCACAGTAAGCAGGTGAACTGGTAATAGGTCAAGGTATCATGTTTGGGTATAAAAGGAACATCTCAGTCTTTGCAAGCAAAGCTGGGTGTTGGCTCATCACTTTGTGCCAAATTTCACGAGAGAAGCATCAAACAAATCAAAAATCACATTTCGCAATGCAAAATTGCAAAGAATTTAGGTCTTTCACCAAGTACCTTACATAATATTGTGAAAAGTTTCAGGGAATCCAGAGAAATCACAGTACATGTAGGGCAAGGCAGGAAACCTCAGTTGAATGTACTTGACCTTTGTGCCCTCAGATGGCATTGCATAAGAAACCGTCATGCTGCGGTGTTAAATATAGCCACATGGGCTCAGGAGTACTTCAGAAAACCACTGTCATTTACTACAGTCTGCTGCTGTATCAAGAAATGCGACTTGAATATCTGTTTCACTGAGAAAGCTATACATCAATTCTATGCAGCGATGCTGCCGGGTTCTCTGGGCCAGAGTTCATCTCAGAGAGTCAAAAAGACAGTGAAAATGTGTGCTGTACTCAGATGAGTCCACATTTCAACTTGTTTCTGCGAAAAATGGATGGTGAGTTCTCAGTCCCACAGACCAAAAGGACCATTCAGACTTTCATAAATGACAGAGGCAAAAGCAAATGTCTGTCATGGTATGGGGGTGCAGCAGAGCAAACGGCATGAGTGACTGCCATATGTGCAAAGGTACCATTGACATGGAGGCATATACTGGGATTGTACAGAGATATATACTGCCATCAAGATGATGTCTTTCATGGGAAGTCTATGGTTATTATATCAAGACAATTCCAGGTCTCTGGATGTGCTACAACAGCATGGTTTCGTAGACAGAGTGAATGTGCTAGACTGGCCAGCAGATCTGTCTCCTATTGAAAAGGAATGGCTCATCATGAAAAAGAGAATCAGACAACAACAATCTCAGACTGCTGAGCATCTAAAGTCTTGTATCAAGTGAGATTGGACAAAATTTTGCTTGTAGAACTTTAACAATTAATATCCTCAATTCTTAAACAATTTAACATTGTAATTAAAAGGACCGTTGATGTGACAGTGTTAAACATGCCTCTGTCCCAACTTTTCTGGAGTGTGTTGCAGCCATAAAAATCAAAATTTGTTCATATTTACAAAATACATTTACGTTGGTCAGTGAAAACTTTGGAAATCTTTTTTTTTTTTTTTTTGTACTTTTGTCAATTAAAAGTTAAAGAGAATGAACAAATCACAGATTCTTGATTTTATTGCATTTTACAAAACGCCCCAACTTCTCTGGAATTGGGGTTGTAGAAAGATGGATGGATGGCGGGATGGAAAGATCAAAGATCAAAAGATCAACTTATTTTAAACTCTGATACTGAAAAAAGGACAAAAACATATGTTCACCTCGTACAAGTGCGTGTATTATTCTTTATCGTGAGACATTTCACAAACCACTACCCAAGGAAAATCTCATTAAGCACATTCACTAAGAGAGGCCATGAGCTATGTATACCACGTTTATTTATAGCTAATAGACAGCGTAAAGACAGGCAATGAAGCCGTCTGGGTATTTATGATAACTCTTAATAACACATTTAATCCTGAAACTGATTCCACTGTACTAAGGTCTGATGACTGACAGATGCACTTCCTTGTGTTCCCCACCATCAAGTCATTGCTCAATTTATTTTGTGCTCTAACACAGATGTAAAGATTAATCTTTGCGCTTCGCTGAGATCCTATTTGTTCCCCTCTGTTTGTGGTTTCAAACTTGTCCCTTTTTCAATAAACAAAGCGTATGGTGTTTGAAGGCACAGCCTGTAGGGGACGTTTCAGGATGAGAGCTACTGAGAGGCTGGTAATGAAAGATGACCCTACTTTTGTTTCTCACAATCTCTGCTCTTCTCTCAAAGCTAACAAGGCCTTGAGACTTAAGTGCAGTCGCTCCGCTAGCTGAACAGACAATCAATCAAAGTACAATCAAATCAAAGTTTAACCTTTTATCCTGTCTTTCAACAAATGAAGGTTTTCTAAACATGCCTTCCATCGCAGGCCTTCTAATTCTCATTCATATATCAATAAAATGAACTAATTTATTCACAAACAATGAAAATCCTTATTACCATCATTGTTGTTCAGAAAGTTGCTGGTAACAGATTTTAGTGCTTCCGAAAACATGTATACCTCAGTTCCAACTCTTAGACAAATGAGTTAAACATTGAAGTTATCAGGCTGTTGAGCAGATGGGGGTAAGGCATTATATTCTGGCTCATCTAATTACTCTGAACTGCAAAATTACACATGTAATAATGCGCTAAACTATTGTGGCATGAGCTCTAAGTCCCTATATGATCATAAATGTTTAATGTTAAAACGCTTCAGCTGTGCCAAATGGCACTGAGCAAACACAGCTTTGTTTTTGTGACAGTGAGAATATAAATAGCTTCATGGATTAAGAAGGGTATATATCTCAGTGTAGTGTTTTGTGCCATTCAGAATTGAATTTAATAAATACACACATACTGTATATACACATATGCATATGTGTGTTTTGGACAGTTTTGACTTGCTTGTGCATATTTCTCTCCTGATATAGATGAGACTTTTTTCACTGGAGAAAGCAATACTATGGATAAAACACTTGAATTTTATCAACAGAAGCACTGTTTGGAAGTTGACACACAAACATACAGCTTTTCACCTCATAAGACATTATTTGATGGACTGGAGTCATGTGGATTCCTTATTTATTATGATGCCATTTTTGTCAGCTGTTTGGATTCTCATTCTTACGGCACCCATTCACTGCAGAGGATCCATTGGTGAGCATGTGATGTAATTTCTCCAAATCTGTTCTGATGAAGAAACAAGCTCATCTGCATCTTGGATGGCCTGAGGGTAAATTTTCAGTTTTTTTTATTTTGGGAGAACTATTCCTTTAAGTAGTCAGTCTGCCTGTCTGTCTGTCTGTCTGTCTGTCTGTCTGTCTGTCTATCTATCTATCTAATCTATCCAAAGGTGTAGTGTAATTACACAATTATTTACCAAGTAATGTTAATTTTTAGCACGCACTTACTTCAGAGTTAGGGTTAGAATTAGGGTTTGGTTTAAGGTTATTTGCATATAATTTATGCATAATTTACTGTTGTTTCTGTTGTAAGTAGTACATGTAATATGTAACAAGGACACTGCAAAATAAAACGTTACCCTCTGTCCCTACATCCATCTGAAAGCAACTCTTACTAAACCAAAACACATCCATATTTTCTCTCATAGGTTTAAATCAGTTGATTGTATCATTTGTAGTTAATGTACCCACTGAAATGTCACAAGCGCTGAAAAAATACATAATGCAGCCTATGTTGGTGCAACTTGGCCTGACTTGCTATAAGCTCTGCTAAACGTTCTGTTAGACCAAGAGCCTGTTAATCAGGCCTCAAATCGACCATTGGAAATTTTCCCAATTAACACCAATTTAAAATGAATAATGCGGCACAACCCGGTCCCTCAAATAAAGCGCTTTATATACTAATTACCTGTCACATAGAAATCAGCAGAGGGTGTTAGCCAGCGAGGCTTCTAAACTCCCAGAAATGTTCTAGAGACTATCAGTATGCCAGTGGGAAATGGATAAAAGAGAAAGGCAATAATAAGCTTTCACTGTACTGATAAGTAACCATCCCTGACAGGGTGGTAATTAGAATGAATTATGGGGGGACAGACGTTTCTCTCAGCCTGCTTACACCGACTTTGTGTGTGTTTGTTGGGAACCTGTTCACTGGGCTGTGAAATCAGAGCCATCTGACTGCATTCTCAGGCTGCAGAGTGTCTATCCCATTCCCATCGATTCCTTTCTGTCACTAATGTTCTGTATCCCAGCACGCTCAGCCCAGGATTCTGCCCCGTAATCCTCACACTTGAGCATCGTGGCATTTGTATGTCACTTCGGTAATTATGAACGCATTTATCTCTGTCGTGAATGGCTGGTGGCGTCTGTTTCATTGTAATCTGGTACAACTGAGCATTGAAATTTTCCGCTCAGCGTAGTGAACTGTGTTTGGCTTTGTGGGATAATACTCCTGTTCACAAGTTTGGGTTTCCTATAAAGCTCTGCTTCTGTGGACATCCCCAGGGCCTGATAAAAAAGCTACAGAGCGAGCGTGCCTCTTGTTAAGTTAACTGAAATAATATGAATGGCATGCTTATTAAATGGCCGATCGCTGATGAAAGCGCCCCTGTCTTGCCGAGGAAATGGAGGTCTTTATAATGTGCCAGAGGACAGTAGTAGATTTCATAGTATGGAGTTATGAAGAACTGACATGGGAAACAATCTCATTTGTTTATAATGACCATAAACTGTAAATGAAGTAGAATTAGAGTACTTTTTACAGCACAGGTGTGATGGAAAAACTCACTCTTCGCTTCCAACAGACTCCTCTGTGTAAATCCAGATGCTGGTTTTATTGTGGAAGACATCAAATCATCAGAGGTAATGAATGGACTTCCTCTGGAGATGGATGGAGAGGGACAATGGCTATAGCGCACGAGAGCTATTCTGTGGGTCTGACAAGAATAAATCAGAGACTTTTAAGTGAATTTAAGGAGGAGCCGAGAGGATGTTTTACATAATCCATAAATTAACTTTAGGGGGCTGGTTCAGTCTAGGCTCTAGTGCATTACTCACGCTAAGCAGGAAATTAAAGTTTGAGGATCCTGACAGATAGGAGTTTGGCCTTCAACTCAGGAAAATATATTGCCAGAATATATCTGAAACTGGATGTGAACTTCACCATTAATATGGCGTACTTACTCACTGTGCACAACCCTTTCTAGTTAGAAGCAGTATTAGAATTAACTAATTCTGAGGTAATTTTGAATCAGTATCTTTTATTATATCCCATAAAAGACACAGTTCTTACCATTTCTGTCAAAAAAATTGATTGAAATTTTTAAGGTACAATTCTCGCTATAAACAAACTATCAACTATGACTTTTGCCTCAATAAACTCCTAATTTGCTGCTTATTAATAGTTAGTAAGGTAGTTGTTAAGTTTAGGTATTGGGTAGGATTAGGGATGTAGAATATGATCATGCAGAATATGTGCTTTATAAGTACTAATAAACAGCCTATATGTTAATAATAGGCATGCTAATAAGCAATTAGTTTATAGTGAAAATAGGTCCTTACACTAAAGTGTTACCAAAATTTCTCACTTTGAACAACTGTTGACAATTATGTTTAATCTAAACAATTAATGTTTTGCTAGAATGCATTTTATAACTGACCGGTCCCACATGTGAGATTATACTGCTCTATACTGTTTCAAGTTTTTGGGGGTTTTTCTTCCAGTTCAATGGTTTCAGAGTTGATTTTAGCTACACACTCAACAAAACTCACTTGTTAACCACAGAAACAGACAGCTGGCAGGCAGCTACAGGTCACTGCTGTATCTCCGGTATCTCCAAAGGCACCACACCCATAGGTCTAGAATAGAAAGACAAGTGATATATTTAAACAATATCATACAAAAAAGAAGGCTTTAATATCAGTATGTCTGCAATTACCTGCAGCACTCGGCTTGCAGCCTTGGGCCTGAAACAGAATAACAGCTGCACTATTAATAAGTAAAACAGTCCAGTTGAAAGTATGATTTTGCTTTTATACTGTACAACAGTTTTACACAACAGTTTAATAAATTGAATAAAAAGTTGTTATCAACTTGCACTGCTGTTCAAAAGGGTCGGTAAGAGTTTTTTTTTTTTTTTTTTGTGATCTTGAAAGAAGTCTTTTATGTTTACCAAGGCTGCATCTGTTGAAATGATAAAAAAAATAGTAAAAACTGCAATAATGTGAAATATTATTATGTGAAACTGTTATAACTGTTTTCTGTTTAATATATTTTAAAATGTAATTTATTCCTGTGATGGCAAAGTGAATTTTCAGCATTATTACTCCAGTCACATGATCCTTATGAAATTATTGTAATAGGCTGATTTGTTGCTCAAGAAACATTTCTTATTGTGATCAGTGTTGAAAACAGTTGTGCTGCTTAATATTTTTCAGGATTCATTGATAAAAAAAAAAGTTCAGAAGAACAGCATTTATTAGAAATAGAAATCCTTTGAATCAATAAAAAAAGTCTTTACTCTCACTTTTGATCAATTTAAAGGGGTCATATGACACTGCTAAAAAGAACATTATTTTGTGTATTTGGTGTAATGCAATGTGTTTATGCGGTTTAAGGTTCAAAAAACACATTATTTTCCACATACTGTACATTATTGTTGCTCCTCTATGCCCCGTCTTTCTGAAACGCGCCGATTTTTACAAAGCTCATCGTTCTGAGAAGCAAGGCGTGCTCTGATTGGCCAGCTATCCAGTGCGTTGTGATTGGCTGAATACCTCAAGCGTGAGACAGAAATGTTACGCCCCTTACTGTATTGTGATGCCGTGTCCCGGCACGACGACACAAAAACAATAAAACCAATTACAAACGAGGCATTTGTTTCATCCAGTGGGGACATAATTACTGATTATACCCAGCAGGCACCAGACGTCTATGTAACGTCAGGTTGACGTTGGACATGACGTCGGACAGATGTTGCATTTTGGTTGAAAATGAAAATCGGGTTGACGTCAATATTTGACGTCAATTTGACGTTGACTTAACGTTGGATTTTGGTTGCACAACCTAAAAACAACAAAATCTCAACGTCAGCTGACGTCGGTATTGGACATCAATTTAACATTGACATTAGACATTGAATTTACGTTGAATTTTGGTCACCCGACGTCGCAACCAAAATTTAACCAAATATCAACGTCTTATGACGTTGTGTGCCTGTTTTGTGCCTGCTGGGTAATAACTTATACTGTCTTTTTATACTGTCTTTTATGTGTCGCGTTGCATCTAGCCGCGTAAACATTACCATGTCTACATTTGTGATCGGAGAAACGACAAACAACAAGCACTACTCTACACTGCTCAAAACTCGCGTTTGAATAGTCAGTGGCAAATTCTATAAATATGATACATACTTACAGGCTGTAAATCAGAAGCACAAGACGTCCTTGCAAAGTTGGAATTGCCCCACTTTATAGAAACAGCCTTTGTGCATAGCTGGCAGGCTACTCGCAGGTTCAGGAAATAGTCCTCCGTAAAATGTGCTGCACACACTTGAATATTTGGGTTGAACTGTTCTGGAACAGTGTTGTAAATACAACTTAACCACTGATTTCTAGTTGTGTCCTCTTTTGGAAGCCCAAACAAAGTAGTTTCTCCAGGACATGGGGTCGGCGGCAGCAACAATACTACAGCGAGAATAAAAGTCCCGCCCTCTTTCTTTGCGTATACGTTTGGGCGGTGTTTTGCAAATCTCCCCACACCATGACGTAGACATGTGGGGGCGTGTTTGAATGAGCCGTTTTAGGGGGGCGTGGTCGAGTCTTAACATTTATAAAGAATATCTCTTTGGTTTTGAGACTTTAGTCTTTGCAACTTCAGGGATCTTATCTATGCACAAACAGCTTGTAACACTCCAAAGAGAAAGGAAAACTTGAAAATGCATCATATGACCCCTTTAATGCATCCTTGCTGAATAAAAGTATTAATTTCTTAACAATAATTATCTTACTGACCCAAGACATTTCAACAGTAGTGTACATAAAAAGACAAATGGCTAGTTAGTTTGTATATTTGTATCTGCCAACAGCAATTTCATCTCTCTGCTCAGATGTTCCGTAACCACTCCAGATCCAGTTCAGGTTTTCCATTTCCCGCTTCCTGCTTGCTCCATCCTCACTAGTAAGAGAAACTCTACAGAGAGAAAAAAACACAGACACTCTGACTTCCAAAAAACTCACTCCTCACTTAAGGCAAAGTCACATTCCTGGCACCGCATCCACTCTCCACCGACCAAATACTCTGATCTGGAAAGCTGTAAACAAACAAGCGGAGTGATACAAACAGTGAAGCGTTACAGTGCTGATTCTCTATGTATTAGCACCCTTGGAACAAAGCAAATTTAATTTGAGGTAACAAATAGAATGTAAAATCATTAACTTACCTCCAAATCACCTTCCTCCAGCAACAAAAAAGACAGTGATAAAATGAATGCACAATAAAATGCAATCTAAAACAGTATGGGGCCTTGTTGTTGGTGACCCATATGTTATTAGCATAATGATTGCAATGCTACTGAAATTAGCAAATATCCTTTTATACCGAGTATACTCGCATCAGGATTCCAGAGCTTTCTGAAAAAGAGGAAGTTTGGTCCTGAAGAAATGACACAAGCTGCAGACTCACAGAACAGTAGCTTGAAGCGGTGGGAGGCTTTCCCAGCAGCTGTTATCTGTCAGTGGGCTGTCAGGGAGCCTGACGGGGGGGGGGGGACTACTCCACACGACCACCCCACCCCCGCCGCCAGATGTCTCAAGTTCCTGGTCCCAGTGGGCCTGTACATCAGACTTGAGTGTAATCCCATCCTCAACGTGAAGCACATCCAGGAACACCAGGGAACCCCCTCCATAGTCTGGAAGTACAGAGCGGTGAAGTGTGGCTTCTTCAATACAGCCGCTTCAGAATAAATTACTACACGGTTTGCTAATGTTACTCAGAGGAATTCGTCACAGACGCCCTCGTTTTAGTGAAAGAATATGTGAACCAAGACATGTTTGACAATATTTCAGTTCAAATCCAACTACTTAGATGAACCTGATAGCAGATTAGCAAAGGTTTATTATGTTTGCTGTTGAGGATTGTAACTGTGGCCAACATTTTTTAAGATTTCTGGATTCCTGCATATGTGGCAGACACAAGAAGATATTTTGAAAAATGTTTCAGCTGTTTTTGTCCATACAGTTGGAAGTTAGTGGGGTCCAAAACAACATTGGACAACATCATATGGATCAAAACAGTCTTCAAAATATTTGTGTTCCAAAGAAGATTGAAACTAATACAGATTTGATAGTCCTGCCTCAAGCTCCCTTTTTTGTTTAAAAAGAGATCTACAAATGGTTCTTTCTTGTTGTCTGTCCATATTAAGCTTGAAAAAAAGCATCCACCTTTAAGCACACAAAGTAGTCTCAGCACTTTCAGATAGACATCTGGATAGTTTTCCATTTCATTTCAATGTGAGGCTAGAGGGAAAACCCATCCAAAACTAATAACAGGTTGCAATAAGACTGTGCGGGTTTTTGTAATGTGACTCAGCTGGAGAGCAATCACTGGAGTTTACATGGCCTCCATATTGCCTCATCTGTTGCATCTTCCTTATATTGCTTGATTAATGAGCCATTTTATCTGCCCACGACATCTGATACAATTCCAAAAGATGTTCAACATGCCTTGATGAAACTAATGCAAAGTTTGAATAGTTTTCTGGTTCAAGAATTATAGCCACTCCATAGCATTTAATAACATACAATGGGAAATATTTCTAGCTTAAACAAAAGAAAAGAAAGACACTGACTCCTAAATTTATGAGCTGCAAGCATAAGGAAGCAAGAAATTTGCCCTGATGAAACAAGATTGTGATTTATGTTAAGAGCTCAATGTTTAACGACAGACTTAATTAAAAACTGCAGTGCGTTTTTCCTTTTACTGACTGGGTCAGAACTTTTAATAAACTCTATGTGGCGTTAGTCTAGGCAGAGTCAGAGAAATTTACAGGGGAAAGTTGGTGGCAGGTAAATTGCCTATAATTTGAGGCAATTACATAAATACCTTGTTTGCTGCAATGAGTTCAAAACCAATGCGGCACACGGTAGATGGAGCGCAGTGTTTCCATGGACTAACTCCAGGTCTGTGGTGCTCCTGCAGAGTGATGAATCTAAGCAGAGCCGAGGAGCTCTCAAGGGATGGCGCATTAACATTAAAGCAGAGGTAAACATTCAGCGGTCAGGCCTTGGGCACCAGGCTATAAATATCTTCGACTCAATCTAGCTCAATTAGCAGAATTAATAACTGATAATGTTAGTGATTAAGATGCCTATTTCTGCCTTTACCAGTCCACCAATGCATATAAAGTTTAAGCTGCACCAAACCTGCTGACGATTGTTGTTATTTTGTGCGAAGAGAGGTAGTTGGTTGATCAAAATAGTTGGGGAATTGTTCCATAAAACTGGTGTCATACATGTGGGATGTTTTAAATTGAAACTGTACGATTTGAGCCCAGTCAGAGCTTTCATTGTCTGGCGTGATGCAGTTAACATGATAGCTGCACAGGATTTGGATGCTATGCTTACTGCCAATATAAATTTCGCTTGGGCCAATTGTTTGTTTTTACCACTCCTTTACAGTTATTGCTTACTCTGATATAATGAGCAACACTGACCGCCAACAGCCGGTTAAACGCAAGCTGCCGCGCTGGAGAAAAAAACTGACGATGTTGTGCTGTCACAAACTCCCATGATGAAAATGCAAATTTGAAAGCAAATTGAATCACCTTGATTATGCATCACGTTCAGGTGCATATTTAATCTCAATTATATGCATATAATTAGAATTATAACAAATATAATGTGATGTTAAATTCACAATTACCAAGAAACAGTGTTTCTGTTAGAAAATATTACATATTATTAAATATTACATAACATAATACGGCTTGAATTTCATTAGCTGTAGCCAGTGTGTGCTGTAAAATGTCATTATTTTTCAAATTAGTGGAGTAGAAATGTGCAGTAATCAGACACAGGTCAGTGCAGACAGTTTGCTGAAACTGCAAGTAAGTAAACAAATATAAGGCAAAACTTTGTTTACTAATCTACTGTTGGAGAAACTACGTGCTTAGAATTTCTAAACTAAGTAATACACACAGAAAAATATATTCAAAAGAACTGTGCCATATCTATTTAGAATGACTTTGGCATTAATGAGGACCTTCAACTTAAATTCCATGATGAATCCTAAACATACAGACCTTGTGGAGCCATGTAGGTGTGGATTAATATGCATGAGTGAACTTGAGAGGCAAAAAAAAGATACAGAGCAATATGAGACACAAGATTTTCCATGGCCAAGTGTCTGATTTTGTTTGAAGGACACCTCCCAGATAGGAGTACAATCAAAATTTACTATGGTCCAGTGAAATACTAAATGAGAAATGAGATGAAAGCAGAAACTGCTCACTTGTCCTACTAGGGCTGATTTTTCTAGCAAATAAATTAACAAGACTGTGAATATTACAATTTAAGAATTTAAAATTAAATTAAAAACCTAAAAAAAAATAAACGTTTGAAAATATTGTAATTTATTGGTGCACGTAATTAAATTAGTCATCAATTATTATATATATGTAATGAAAATGGATATTTAAAACAATATTTTACTATATTTTACACCTTGCATCAATTTCATAGCAAACACATTAGTATGAAGATACACACTATCAAAAGGCTAAAAAAACATCAAGAATCAAGCTTATAAAGCTCAGCCTTACCCCCTGCCCAGTGACGTGTTTGTCTTTTCTCTGTTTCCTATATATAGTGCATTCTCCATTGAAAATTCCATTAACATCTCCCGCTGTCTCATCCACTGTCAGTGAAATATTGCTATTGAGAGACTGCATATTACACAAACATATTTTAGCCATTTCTTCTTAAACCCATGTCTGCCAGCCAGACCTGCTGAGATTTGTTTTCAGTGCTCAGAAACTGATTCAACAGAGATTGAAAGAGTCATTGTCTTCAATCATTTAACACGCACTGCCATACGTGACACAATGCTAAAGCCACAAGAGATGAACAGGTATGTACTTAATTTGATATCATATTCTGAAGAAAATGTAAGTGTTCTTTGTTCATGCAAAACTGATATTTTCTTAGACAAGAAGCAATGGGGGACAGAAAGAAGGGGGTGGGATGGAAAGTACCACAAGTCAGGACTCAAACTCAGGTCACCCAAAGTGCAACCGCAAGGCTATCGGCTCCAACTTCAAAGGATATCCTCAGTATGAGCAATAATGATGCTTTCCTTAGATGCTTTTCCTTATATAGCAACTCCAATGGCAGCCTCAATGAACTCCATAAAAAATGTCAGGTAGGTTTCACTTTGTTTTCCATCCACGCCCACCCACTGCAACCTCTTACCCCCTCCTCAGAAGTGCTTCCTGCCTGCCACCATATTTACAGCAAACTCCCCAAAGAGTCTTTCACGGACAAGTTGGCAACTTGCAGTAAACAAGCGCCTCTCTCTGAGAGCAGAGGAGGGTGAAGACTCAGGTTGCATGTGTGTGCGTGTGTGTATGTGACAGCAGGGTATGAGAATGTTTATAGAGGAGAAGAGCTGATATCTTCTTTACCTAAGGGCACAGACACAGTTTAAGGGTTGAGAAGGACGGTGTGCCATTGAAATATGGTAAAAAGCTGTGAATTATAAAGCTAGAGCTGCAGTTTGTTTGATTACTGCTCATGCAGCCTCTGACAGCCATTCTGTCAATCCAAGGATGAGCAGAAACCTTGACATGTTTAAAGCCTGTTTCACAACACACAGTCCCTGCTGGGGGGAAAAAAAATGCCATTGCTGGTCACCATGTTGTGTTTTGGGAAAAATAGCAAAGCTGCCTTGCGAGAAATAAACCATAGTAAAAAAGAAATATATTTAAAATACATTTATTTCATACTAAGTATAATTCAACTTGAAATCTATTAATTTACTGACATATCGATTGAAACATACTGTTATAAAAATTATAGTTACATTTTATTTGGAGTACTACTTGTGTATGTGTTTTAATGTTACCATTAAAGAGGATTGCATGTTCCTTGAATGATATTGGTCTTTAAATGCAAGATATTTCAAGTGTACCTGAAGTATACTTGCAATAGTTCCACTTTAGTACATTCAAACCTACTTCAGTATATTTTCATTAGGACTTAAGCACTGCTTTTAAGTATACCAGTTTAGTATACTAGGGCCTGGTTTCACAGACAGGGCTTAGACTAAGCCAGGATTAGGCCATAGTTCAATATGGACATTTAAGTAACTTTTAGTAATATGCCTTAGAAAAAATCATTACTGGTGTGCATCTTGATACAAAACAAAGGCACTGATATATTTTAAGATCAGTCAGTGCAAGTTTCTTTCAGTTGAAACAGCTCAGAATGACATTTTAGTCTGGGACTAGTTTTAAGCCATGTCTGTGAAACAGGGGGTAGAAGTACAATTGCAGGGTATTTTAAGTACATAAATATGCAAATATATTTATAGTATACTTAGCATGAAACAAATGTATTTCAAATACATTTAAGTATATTTATTTTTCACTAGGAAGCCACATTGTGTTGTGAGATATAGTTACAATTACAAGAAAAAAAAGTTTTCTTTAGATAAAAGCATCTGCCAAATGCATATACTGTATATACACTACCATTCAAACGTTTTTTGTTTTTTAATAAATAAATGAATACTTTTTCAGCAATGATGCATTAATCTGATTAAAAATAACAAATGTTTTGCAACATCAATATATTTACTATTTCAAATAAATGTTATTTCAACCTTTATATTCAAAGAATCCTTAAAAATGTATAATTTCTACAAAAATATTAAGCAGCACAATTTTTAACATTAATAATAATAATATTACCACCAAATCAGCATATTAGCATATTGGACAGCATATAGCATCATATGAGACTCAAGACTGAAGCAAATCTGAAAAAGCTTCAGGAATTCATTATATTTTAAAATATCTAAAAATAGAAAACAGGTATTTTATATTACAATTAAATTTCACAATAATACCATTTTACAGTATTTTTAATTAAATAAATTCAGACTTTATTAAGTCATAAGTAACTTATTTTCAAAAATGTTAAATAGGAAAAAAAAATAAATAAATTAAATTCTCACCAAACCCAAACTTTTGAACTGCAGTGTAAATGTATTTTCCTGCAGAACAAACATAACTTAGCACCAAATCCAAGTCTGTTGTAAGGTCTGTTTTGGGTTCTGTGTCATGTTCTTGTTTTCATGTCTTTTATTTTGAAGTTTAGTTATGGTTCCTGTTTGTGTCATGCTTCCCTTGCCCTCTTGTCTCTTTGCTGTTGGTTCCCTTGTTCAATGTGTCATGTTCTGATTGGTTGTCCTAAGTCATGTGTCTTGTCCCCATTGGTTGGTTCTTGTTATGTGGCTCTCATTGTTCGTTATAAGTAGCCATGTCGTTGCCATTGATCCTTGTCTTGTATTGAAGTTGTAATCTGCTGTTGGTGAGTTAAGTCTGTTCATGTCAAGTCAAGTCTGTCTTTGTATGGATTATGTTTGGATGTTTGGATTACACTTTGTAAATAAACTGCACGTGGGTTCTCACTACGCTCGCCTCCAGTGGACTCATTACAGAATACACGACCAAAACCATGAACCCAGCAGCTTGTTTACTGTGCCTTTGACAAGGCAACCAGGCCATAGAGGATTATGTGGCGGACTTTTGTGGACTGTGCCATTTGGTGGGTTTCAACGATGTTGCACTCAAGGACATTTTCCATTTTGGACTCACAACTGAAATCTTTGGATTAATGGCACGTCACACTCCGCACTGGACTCTGAAACAATATATTGACTTTGCGCTTCAGTTGAGTGGTTCCTCGTTTACTGTGGGTGTCATGGAGGAGGAACACGACACTTCCTCAAAGCCTGATCACATCATGCCTGCCAAGTCAAAGCCTAC
The DNA here is from genome assembly GCA_039654775.1 of Spinibarbus caldwelli. Classification (NCBI taxonomy): domain Eukaryota; kingdom Metazoa; phylum Chordata; class Actinopteri; order Cypriniformes; family Cyprinidae; genus Spinibarbus; species Spinibarbus caldwelli. The sequence goes on from CM077258.1 coordinate 14,138,217, forward strand.
TCACGTCATGTCTACTACTCCAAGGACTGCTAACATCATGTCTGCTATGCCAAAGCCTGCTCACGTCATGCCTGCTACCTCAGGGCCTGCTCACAAGATGGCCGCCACGCCTGAGTCCCCGACCAAGATGGCCGCCACGCCTGAGTCCCCGACCAAGATGGCCGCCACGCCTGAGTCCCCGACCAAGATGGCCGCCACACCTGAGTCCCCGACCAAGATGGTCACCACGCCTGAGTCCTCGGCCAAGATGGCCGCCACGCCTGAGCCTCGTCATGCCAATGCCGTCCTATCAGGATCTCGTCCTGTCATGGCTACTGTTCCAGGGGCAAGTCAAGTCACAGTTGATCGTCATGAACCAAGTCAAGTCACAGTTGATCGTCATGAGCCAAGTCAAGTCACAGTTGATCGTCACGAGCCAAGTCAAGTCACAGTTGATCGTCACGAGCCAAGTCAAGTCACAGTTGATCATCATGAGTCTCGTCACGTCACGGCTGATCATCCAGAGTCTCGTCACGTCACGGATGATCCTCCAGAGTCTCGTCACGTCTCAGCTGATCGTCCAGAGTCTTGTCACGTCTCAGCTGATCTTCCAGAGTCACGTCACATCACAGCTGATCTTCCAGAGTCACGTCACGTCACAGCTGATCATCCAGAGCCTTGTCACCTCCTGTCTGTCGAACCCAGATCTTCAGGTTCAGTTCTCCAGTATCACAGACTGGCATCCAGCGTGGAGGACCTACCGCTGGTGTCAGCTCGTGAAGCTGGTATCTCCAAACCAACACTCTCAACCTTTCTTGTTTCTGAACTGATTCCTCCGTCTGCAGCACTTCCCATAACGGGAATCACTCTATGGTGCGTCTGGGCCGCACACACAACTGCCGAGTCTCCAGAGGTGGCGGCTGATGCTGCAGAACCTCCTGAAGTAGTTGCATTCACTGCTGTGTACCCTGAGGCGATGGTACCTGCTGCAGTTTCTCCAGAGGTGGCGGCGTATGCTGCAGAACCTCCGAAGGCGGCGGCACTCGCTTCAGCTCCTTGCACGATGGTGACGCCCAGCAATGTACTTTCAGTCTGTCATGTTGCGATCAAAGGAACTGTTGCTGAACTGTCCTTGTATCCTGATAAAACCGCTGCAGAACCTCCAGAGGTGTCAAGGGTATCCACTCATCAGCTCTCTGCCTGTCCTGTCACGGCTATGGAGGCCATCTGTGAATCCTCGTCCTGTCCTGTCACAGCCACGGAGGCCGTTAATGAACTCACTGCCTGTCCTGTTACGGTCAAGGAGGCCGTTCCTGAACTCACAGCCTGTTCTGTCGCTGCCACAGAGACTGTTCATGAACTCATGCCCTGTCCTGTCATGGTCACAGAGGCCGTCCATGAACTCACTGTCTGTTCTGTCATGGCCACGGAGGCCGTTCATGAACTCACGGTCTGTCCCATCATGGCCACGGAGGCCGTTCCTGAACTCACAGCCTGTCCTGTCACAGCCACGGAGGCCGTTCATGAACTCACGGTCTGTCCTGTCACGGCCACAGAGGCCGTTCCTGAAGTCACTGCCTGTCCTGTCACAGCCACGGAGGTCGTTCATGAACTCACGGTCTGTCCTGTCATGGCCACAGAGGCCGTTCCTGAACTCACAGCCTGTCCTGTCACGGCCACGGAGGCCGTTCATGAACTCACGGTCTGTCCTGTTACGGCCACGGAGGCCGTTCCTGACCTCACTGCCTGTCCTGTCACGGCCATGGAAGTAGTTCATGAACTCTCTGCCTGTCCTGTCACAGCCACTGAGGCCCCTGCTCTGCCTGCTCTGCCATGGCTCCCTGCTCTGCCATGGCTCCCTGCTCTGCCTGCACCGCCATGGCTCCACGCTCCAGGCCCTGTTCCCCTTCACGGGCCTGGCCCTCCATCCCTCCCCCCATTCCGCCTCCGCTCCACCACCCTCCTGGACTTTTGGGGTTCTGTGTAGTTTAGGCTTCTGGAGCCACCTTTTTTGAGGGGGGAATATGTAAGGTCTCTTTTGGGTTCTGTGTCATGTTCTTGTTTTCATGTCTTTTATTTTGAAGTTTCGTTATGGTTCCTGTTTGTGTCATGCTTCCCTTGCCCTCTTGTCTCCTTGCTATTAGTTCCCTTGTTAAATGTGTCATGTTCTGATTGGTTGTCCTAAGTCATGTGTCTTGTCCCCATTGGTTGGTTCTTGTCATGTGGTTCTCATTGTTTGTTATAAGTAGCCATGTCATTGCCATTGATCCTTGTCGTGTATTGAAGTTGTAATCTGCTGTTGGTGAGTTAAGTCTGTTCATGTCAAGTCAAGCCAAGTCTGTCTTTGTTTGGATTATGTTTGGATTACACTTTGTAAATAAACTGCACGTGGGTTCTCACTACGCTCGCCTCCAGTAGACTCATTACATCTGTTCAAGTCTGTTAAAATGTTTTAAGAAAGGAAACCATATATTTTATGATCTGTAAGTTCAATACTAATACTAATGGTTGGGTGGTCCACATTGAAAAGAAATTCTCCACTATGTGAAGCATGTTAATTCCAAATATTGTGAAGATACCCTCCCATACATGGACGTCTCCTGGATATTCTAATTTCTAATACATGTGATTAGACAAGCACTTCATTGAGGCTCCTGAGGAATGTCAAATTCTTCTGCTGATGAGTTTGAGTATAATTCATCCACATAAACCTTTACTAATGTGAGTAATATTAGTATGGCATTTGCTAATGAGAGGCAACGTGAAGATTTACCATTAGTTCTAATTAATTAGAGCATGTTGTGTCAAACATGGCAATATATTTTGCTGTCTCTCGTGGCAGTTCATCCAATTAAAAATTACCTTTACTGCTGGTTTTTCCTGATTACAATAAATGTTTTAAAATGTTATCAGCTAGCATGTATGTACAGCATAATAATGCTCCCCTCCCAGTCCTCATTTCCTGTGTTGTGTCATAAAGATGTCAGGCTAATAGTATATAATTAAAACATGCAATAATCTAAGGCTTTTAAATATTATTCTGAATTACAAAAACTGAGTTGTGATATTTCAGAAACAAAACGGTTAATATGGGATAATTTAATAAAGGCAGCTAAACTAATTAAAGTTAACAGAACTCTTAAGAAACATCTGGTTTGGAACATATGGAATAAACACAAACATGCTGGTAAAATGACATACAGGAACAAGTAATAGGATACATTCATAATTTAGCACTATCATGATGTACATAAGCAAGTCTGTCACCAGAGAGCCACTACTTTATTTATGTTTTGCATTTTGCTGACACAGTTAATCTGAAGTGACATGCAATACTCCAGTGATGAAGACAATGGCTCTGTTCCAAAGCCTAGTGAGCTACCTTGCTGAAATGGAATCTGAAAAGTGACCATGTTCATAATGATATTCACTACCATTTAAATGTTTGTGGTCAGTAAGAATTTTTTTATTTATTTTTTTTTTGTAAAGAAATAAATACTAATTACTACTAAAAGTAATTTTTTTTTCAGCAAACTCCATTAAAATGATCAAAACTTACAGTAAAGGCATCTATAGTTTTACAAAAGATTTGTTTCAAAAGTATCATACAATTCTACGAAACTATTAAAAAGCAGTGCAACTGTTTTTAGCATTGATAATATTTCAGAAGGATCATGTGACACTAAAGAAAATTCAGCTTTGTATTTTCAAGAATAAATTACATTTAAAACATAGAAAATATAATTTTAAATTTCAATAGTTGCAACAATTTTATAATAGTTATTTTTGCAATAACATTTCACAATATTACTTTTTTTTGTGTACTTTTTATGCAGCATTGGTGAGCATAAGAGGCTTATATATAAAATATAAAATATTAAATAATAAACCTTTAAATTTTAACAGCAGTGTAAGAAACAAAACACCAATAACATTTCATTATGCAAATTGAGGTAAGAATGAAGGCCAATGACAATTCACTATGCAAATTAACCGTCATTTACATTTTGAATGCTTTCAAAATATGCATTGCTATAAAGGTTAACATAATTACTTGACCTACGGTGAAGAAATGTATATGTCAGACGTGTCTCACACGTTCACACTTTTACTAAATCTCTTCTGTAATTTTCTTTCACCCTTTTTTCAACTAAAAAAAGATGCTATTGTTCTTGTTGGCATCTAAACAAAAGTTTCATGCTGTGATTATCATGAAACTATGAAGAAGTGAAATAACTGTTTATTTCCAACCAAAGGCATTAAGCTGCTATGTTTAAGTGTAATCATGTGTTTGGAAAATTATAACTGCAACCGAGAATTGCTCTTATTCAAATGGTACTTTCCCTGATATATTATTTGTGCCCAGAAGCCCTTTTCCTCAGCGAATCAAAAATATATATCTATGTATTGATCAGCTTGCGTGAGAGCTGCGAGATAGCACATGCCTCAAAGCCAGAGCGATAAAAACCTGTCCAAAGAAAGTTACGCAGGAATCAATGTTGGCAAAGGTCACGGAAGGGCAATTGCTGTCATCTGGCGAGTTAGGGGGTTTTGATGACGTTCAAGCTCTTCTCCTTTGGGCTGTTAGATTAAACTCACTGCTGGTCAACTAGTGTTCACCAGAATTCACAAAGAGCATAGCATCCCATGGCCATGAGGACATGGGGACATGGTGTAACCATGGTAACAGGATAATGTACATCCATGTGAAAGATGGGCTTATTTAAATTAAATGGGCTTATTTCACATATCATAGTTACTTGCTATGATAATGACAACAGGTGACACTTTATAACAAGGTTCAATCCACTGTATATACACCCATACTGTATATACATACACACTTAAAAGTTTGGGAAGGTAAGCTTTTTAATGTTTTTGAAAGAAATCTCACCAAGGCAGCATTTATTTGTTAATGTTATAAAAGTACAGCAAAAACAGTAATATAGTGAAATATTATTACAATTTCAACTGTGTTCTATTTTAATGTAATTTAAAATGTAACTTACAGTATTTATGCAATGGTAAAGCTGAAATTTATGGATCATTACTCTAGTTTTCAGTGTCACATAATCCTTCAGAAATCATTTTAATGTTGATTTGGTGTTCAAGAAAAAAATTTATTATTATCAATGTTGAAAACAGTTGTTATACTTAATATTTTTGTAGAATTTTGTAATAAATTTGATATAGAAATCTTTTGTAATATTTAAAAATGTCACTTCTGATTTTTTTTGTTTTGTTTATGATTTCTAATTCATTAACTAAAGTTATAAGTGTTACCAAAGAAGACATAGATTATCATACTATCAATAAATCATAGTTACTGAGGGTCACAGTTTATATAACATGTCTCTGAAAGGGGATGTTCATACAAACTCTATAAATATGTAAACATAATTGTTATGACATCAACATAGAACATTGACAAAAACAAACCAACTTATTCATATTCATATGCAAGCACAATGACTCTTTTTATGTTCAAGCCAGAGTGGAAATATTGAAAAAAATACTGTTAGTCCAAAGCCACAGTAACTGAAAACAGAATATTTACCACAGATCTGCAAGATATCTGCCCTCCAGATCTTTGAAATACAAAGTTTAAACGGGTTTGCATTTCAAGGAACCAGTACACTGAGTAATCTCACCTCGCAAAAGCAAACATTGGACGGAAATCTTCAGAGCCAAGATAAGATTACTTAAAGTTCACATTCATTTTTGACAAAGACACAGTAGAATATTTCAGAATATTTGTTGTGGAGGGGAGGGGAGTTTAGGAAATGAAGTCTAACATAGCAAGATAAATGTCTGAAACTATGTCCATATTTATTTATTATGGTGGTCGCGTTTCCCTTATTCCCGCATTCAAAGACATTGGATTAGTTCCTAGCCGACCCTGATAAACCATTGCTAAACCTCACTGCAGGAGGTCATGTGAATAGATCATTCTAGAAGGAAACATCTATTCAACACCGAGTTATCACAAACAATTCTCTCCAAGGTGTTTTCACTTCAAACAACCCACCGTGTAGACATGATAAAGCTTTCCGCGCAGAACCCGATAACGTATGGGAGCGATGAAAACAGAATATTCCTCATGTTGGATGAAGTGATTTAAGGTAACTGTTCTGAAACATTATGGATGTGAGTGCACTGAAAAGCACGAGCAAACAGACCTCTAACCTCTGGCTTAACTTGGTGTGATTGGCAAGGCTTGACCTTGGTTTTGATTCAGTATTGGCTCGTTTCCCTTCACTGCTCACATAAATCTTAATCATAAAAGTAAAAAAAAAACAGCTGCAGTCAAGGTGTGAGGGACTGAAGTAGGAGAAGATAGCAGATTTGAGCCGAAAACAAAACCAATTCAGCCAAGTGCACTTAAACTGAATTAGAAATGTCATGCATTATGCAATAGGCAGACAAAGCATTCTCACTTCGCTGTCTCAAGTATTTTCTGACACGATTGCAATGCATGACATGTATTTACTGTGAAAACTCTTCAATAATATATATGCAATATGCCATATTCCTAAACAATATGCAGTTTAAATCCTCTTTATGAGAAATGTACGAGTCTTTTTTTTTTGTTGTTGTAATAATATTCTACTAAACTTTTCTTATGCTAAAATCTCCTTTGGCTTATCTAATATCTCAGTCACTCCTCCAAAATACTTCAGTAACAGTGTTTGGTTTAAATCAAGTAAATCTTGATATCCAAGAAGCTGTCTACATTTTTTATGATTTTTTCCAGCCTACCTGCAACAAATGGGTTTTTTTACTGGATGTTTTTTTTTTCTGGAAAAGAATGGTTAGCAATTTATCAGAGCTCAGAAAGGTCAATCCACTTAGCTCATTTGGGTAGGCATAGAAACCCACAAGTACAGCAAAGGGTTATGTTTGATATTTTTGAGGTCATCTGGCCTGATCTGACCCCATTTCATGATTCTCCCGTATTGCACAATGTGAAAATAAGAATAATCCTGATGGGCTATGTCTCTAATACATTTTGTGCCCATGACTCAACAGGAAGTTGAGCACATCACCGTGAAAAAAAAGCATGCAAACATTGATTACTGAAATTTTTCACAATACATTCAGCAAGCTGACACCGAGTCGATTGAAGTCAGCTGAATATCATCTCTCCAAATGACAAGCCTTCTGCGAGAACTCGGCACACAGTAAAGCTTCAAGAATTATCATAATATACATTCATTTGCACAAATTCCCAACAGAAAACCTCTGCCCTGCTAACCGTGAGCCCTGCAGCGAATCCTTTTTACCACTGCTACAAATAAGACAGAGTCATTACTCAAGGGATGGCTGGTTCAAGGCAAAAAGCTTGCTTATTTCCCTTCTCCGGTCTAGAGGGCTACTCTGGGATTTGATCAACATTTCATAGAATTTCACCCAGAAACTCTCTCAACTTACTGCGTTTCTAGCAGAACTTGCCCACATGCTCTCAAAACCAACACACATATGCTCTTCCAAAACTTAGTGAGCTGCCTATGGAGATACACTTCTGGTGTGAAAATTGTTCCAAAACATAGGCATCTTAATTATGCTGCCTTCTAAGATGCCTCATTTTATTATTACATGAATACTTCATGGTAGCAGCCCTTTAAAGGAATAGTTCAAACCAAAATGAAAATTTTCTTATAATTTACTAATCCTCAGACCATCCAAGATGCAGATGAGTTTGTTTCCTTTTTGGAACAGATTGCATTACATCACTTGCTCACCAATGGATTCTCTGCAGTGAATGGGTGCCGTCAGAATGAGAGTCCAAACAGCTGATTAAAACATCACAATAATCCACAAGTAATCCACAATACTCCAATCTATCAGTTAATGTCTGTGTTTGTAATAAACAAATAGCAAGTCCTCTATCCATATTGCTTTCTCCAGTGAAAATGTTTGAATCAAGAGAGAAATATGAACAGATCAAGCACTGTTTACAAGTGAAAACAGTCTAAAACAGATATGTTAGTGTATTTTGATGTGAGAGGACAACATGGTGGGATGGAGTTTTGCACTGGAGGAAACGTTATTATGGATGGGATTTTGGCCAGAAGTGACGATTCTAAAGTTAAAATGTCTTTATAAAGGATTTGTTTCCTACAAACATGCAGCTTTTCACTTCACAAGATATTATTGACAGACTGAAGTCATGTGGATTATTGTGATATTTTTATCAGTTGTTTCAACTCACACTCTAACGGCACCCACTTCATTTCTTCCAATGAAGAAAGAAACTGATCTACATCTTGCAATATTATATTCTGAAAAGCGAAACAATGACGTGAGCCAACTCAATAAACATCATGACTCGTGAAAGATGTTTTAAAAAACAAACTGTTATTTAATTATGTTTCAGCATAAACATACATAGTAGACAGTTAATGGACATAATCTAGCTAACATTTATAATTAATTTACAACTAAATCAAATAATGTACTTTAAATAATAAATAACAGCTGGAAATAGAGCCATTATATTAATCAAAAACAACTTTAAGGGCTGTATTTTGGTACTACATGTTACCATAATAATCAAAATAAGCATACACTATTTTTGTTGCAGTTCAACACTCTTTGTCATATTTTTTAACTCGGCATGTATGTCCAAAAGTTCTTTTTAAAGAGCCTGTCTGAATCTGTTTCATTCAAATCCACTCCATCTTACTTGCGCTCACTTGAGAGCGATCAGATCTTGTATCTGTGTTTGTGATACAAAATATTCTCAACTTTATTCTTAAGTTAGAAAATAAGAAATAAATAGCAGTTGAGAAGAATTGTATTCTTTCATGAATCCGGCCCCAGATGAACTAGTATGAACTAGAAGATGAAGTTGCAAACAACAACAAATGGAGCATATTCACAATAACTCAAGCTTATTTATGGTCTACTTTATTGTCAAGATTTTTTCTATTTTATTTTTGTTACTGAGGTGGGAGAGTTAAATAGCTAATTTACTTTTATAACCTCACAGTATCAAATAGTAGCCAAAAATAACCACCATAGCACAAAAAAATCCATCCTGTAGTGACTTCACTGTCAGACCTAAAGCTGACGGATCGTGTTTAAGAGCGATAACTCTCTCTAAGATAACAAAGCTGGCTCACCCTTTTAGTTTAGCAAGTCATTTTTTCAGATACCAGACATTTGGGAAATAGCTAACAGTAATTAATTACCATTACAACCAGAGGCGTTTTAGCTGAGTAAGCAAAAGCAGGCCGTGTCTCTTTCTCCTCCTCCTCTTGAAATGCAAAGAATCCAAAAATTAGAGGAATAAAACAACATTTACAATATTACAAATTTCCACATATTACACTAATGTTTTACAGCCCATATTCTGGTATAGCACAATTCTTTGACAATTTTTTGACCTTTGACCTGGAAGATATTTACAGTAATGAACAGGCTATAAGTGCAAATAGGTTGGAACTTTCACCAAACTTCTGTAATATTGACCATTACACTACATGATCCATCTGAACAAGTCCCAAACCACAAGTACAAACCCCCAAAATCTCCAAAAAGACTCACAATTACAACTAGCAATCGAAATCTAGTGAGGCATCATGCACTCCACTGACTTTCTATGCAAACACGTGTAATTTAAGAGCACTTCCAGTCCACTCTTACAGGAGAGTTTCTCTCAGTCAATTTTGAAATCCTACCTGTGTTATTTTACACTTGAGTGAGCCCAGTCAATTTCGGGGCTCAGACAGCCCCAGTCAGCCTAAATAAGTGCCATTTTGTGCTTTTTTTTTAACTCACTGTAACCTTTCGAAGACTTTCATAAGTCATTACCTTGTAAGCTCTTTTGGACATTTGATATTACTATATATTCTATATATAAGGTTTTATGGTAGCAAATTATGTCCATACAAAATGGACATATTTAGAAAAAAGTTCGGTGATTGCTGGCATTTACAAAAGTCACACTGCAACCTAGTGAAAAATGGGGAGAAAAAACGCAGGAGGTTGAAATTCGCTGACCTTTACTTATGCCTCTTTGCCGGTGTGCTTACTAAAGTATCTGATACTAATCAAATTTCCATAAGATTCATAGAGGAAAATGATACTATTAGATACTCATTCTCATTATAACATGAGAACCAAATATTATGCGTTTCAATATCCCGGAGATCAAAATGTGCAACGATCTTAAAACTCACAATGCAATCTGCGCTGCTCATTTGTAAAAAGACAAAGAGATTCCTTCGCTCTATTTCCTCAACGTATTGCACCTTCCTCTGAATGTCAGCAGGAGCGTGTAGACTGGACACGGTATTGTGAGTTTTACAGTGTGTGTCAGGGGAATAAGACCCATGAATCTATATTAGATATTACACTCCCTCTTTCTGTCCTCCCTTCCACACAAATGAATTTGGATCCAGAAACCTTTTAGAACAGAGATCCAATTTAGCCACTCCTTGATATGAAAAGCATATCATCATCGTCTGTGCAAATGATTTAACTTACCAAGGAGGGAGAGGAGAAATAATATGAAAGTAATTAATTGGACTCTATTCATAAAACGCACGTCTCTTTGATAAAACATAAAACTGCACTCTGGGATATTGCACTTACTGATGCTAGCATACAGATGGGCATTCTATAAAAGTATTCAAGCAAATGTCCTAGTCTACAATGGTATCATTTACAAACCATTATAATCACAGATTATGCTTAATAACTAAAAAAACATGCATACATGCCTTAAACTGTTGTTTTACTAAGCAAAAGTCATGAATGATTTGATAAAATTAAGCTTAATTTGTTAACGTGAGTTAATGCATTAGGTATAACGGCAATCAACAACAATAACAATACTTTTACAACATTTATTTATTTATGTTGATGTTAATTTACCATATTTGTAGCATTCAGTTCTATAAATTAATATTAATATATTAAAAGATGAATTAACAATGAACAACATTAATCTAGATTAGTAAATACTGTAAAAATGCTTAGTATTAGTGAAATCCACACTGAAGAAAAAAAAAATAAAATTTAAGGTAAGTGGTTGCAAACAATTTATTTTAGCTACATTTAAATAAAAAGAAAAATGATGAAAGTTAGTCAACTAAATTTGTTTATTTAAATGTTGCTAAAATAAATTGATTGCAACCACTTACCTTAAAATTTTTTAGTAAATTCAGTGAATAATTTTTTTCAGTGCGATGTGTTAGAAATGTTAACAAATTGAATCGTCTTGTAAACTGTTACTAACAATTATGAAACCTCTCAATACACACAGAAAACAGCAGCAATGTCACGTAAATACATTTCTTATGCTGTCTGGTTTTTATAATGACGTGATTTTGTTAGTTACCAGCTTGTATTTTAGATAGATACTGGTAAACAGTTAGTGGATGGTTACAAATGTTTAAAATGTGCCTTATAATATACTGCTATAAACATCTATGAACCTATATAATATTTGTATCATCTTTAGACTCACATATATGAATCTTTTCAGGAAGCTAATTGAAGCAGACAGGCATTCAAGCAATGTGATTTATTCAATGATCCCTTCTTTGCCCTTTCACTTAACTGAAAACATCAAGATTGTTTGGCATCCTATTTTTGTGTCGGTGCATCAGTATTGAACTTTCCCTCATTGTTATCATCAGAGTTCATTGATTGTTTCCAAGGTCAGTCGATAATTTCTGCAACAATAACATTATACAGTTGCTTATGAATTTGATTTGCGAGAGTATAGATCCTTGTAGAAATGCCTGAATTGCTTTTATTCATCAATTTATTTGTTGTTTGAACAAAACTATCTTATACAAAATGCATTATTTCTTTCTGAGCCACTCATGATTATGCTATTATCTTTGTCAATCAATAGCATTCAATAATGCCATACTGCATTTGATTTAAAGCTCATATTTCTCTGAATCTGCTCATTTTGTTTTACACACCAGCTGCTACAAAAGCATCAGAACTAATAAACACATTTTAATCTTTGTTTTTGACATTTAGTCTTTGTTATGCTCCAGCAATAATACTCGTCAAATTGAAAAGCCTCCATTAAAGACAACACAAGCCGGTGGAGCATTGCCCAATTCACATTATCTACCATGAATATGCTTGATATGAGATAATTATGCAAAGCAAACACTTGATACACTGTATATTTGCTTCAGCTTTAATTCTCGAGAAACATTTTGCTAGTGTAAATGGTCTAAAATGATAATAAGATGCCATCAAGCTAGAAAATTCTGTAATAATATAATTTTTTTTTCTCTATGCATGACTAATACCAGAGTTAAGTAGCTTGTAGAATCAGTTCTTCAGTGAAAATGGGCTAGTACCATGCAAAAACTGTGTAAAAAAGGAAAAAAAGTAGGGATGCACGATATTATCGTATCGATATCGGAATCGGCCGATAATGGCTTTAAATGTAAATATCGGCATCGGCCCGATATGAAAAATTATGCCGATATGTCTTGCCGATACGTTAACTCCCATGTGCTCAGGGTGTGCTTTTCTTTTTTTTTCTTTTTTTTCTACAACATAGGATTAATCAATGCATGCTGATGAGCTTTTATCATAGTTTATAGTTATATGGTAACGAAAGTGTTCAACATTCAACGCGTTCTTTTTCATCATCATTATTTGTGATTTAAATTTTGTGAATGGGAGATCCTCTTTTGCTGTTATAACCCGGGCTTCGTGCGCTTTCACTTTCACTTTCGAGAGACGTGAGGTAAACAGCAAAGATAAAAGACTTTTCAAAATGAAAACAAAAAGAAAAGTAAAACTAAACTGGATGTTGCTGGCCGGTTTAAAATTTATTTATTTATTTATTTATTTTTTTTCCCACAAGAATGCCAACATGTTCACCTTCTCTGGTTTAAGAAGCGGTCTTTTACTTTAGCTTGAAAACCAAATCCTCCGCTGCGCGCACCTTCGCGCTCGTGCTGACGCTGCGAGTAAAGGCTGAAGGCTGATTTATACTCAACGCGTCCGCAAGTTCTGCAAAACCAGGCTCTACACCCGAAGCGCCTCTCTCCACGTTATCAGTGAAATCTGACTCCTGCTACAATGTGCCGCGGCTCGGCAGCGCGCGCTGTATGGAGCAGGAGCTTTGGAGCAGAGCAGACTATGCACTAGCACAAATGCGACCACGTCCAATTTTAACTCGCACATTCTCAAAAAAAACGGTCGCAGTCTAGAGCCATGACAGGAGAGACTTGGTGTTGTTTCCAAACAAAAGAAAATATATCGGTATCGGCCAAAATGAGTTGAAAAATATCGGCATATCGGATATCGGCAAAAATCCAATATCATGCATCCCTAGAAAAAAAGCATCTACTTGTTTACTATGCATGACTTTTATGTTGTCCACTATCTTTACAACCCTTAACAGGTGGCTCTACAACTGAGGAAATGTTCCTTGGACATACATGCATGATAAAAGTGGGCCTCTACTAGTGGACACATCTGTCTGCGTGTGTTTGGATTCTGGTCGTGTTTGCCATTATGCTGCGGGAACTTTCTGGGTGACCTGTGAAAAAGCACCTGCCGCATTTGGACAAGAGAGCGCACTGCTGTGATATTTGAGGACAGGCCTGGTAATGACAGCACCTGTTCAACACACACAAACACACACACACACACACACACACACACACATACTTGAATTTGTGGTTTACGGGGACTCTCCATAGGCGTAATGGTTTTTATACTGTACAAATTGTATGTGGTATTGTCCTACACCAACCCTACACCTAAACCTACCCCTTATAGGAAACTACTGGCAATTTTTGAATTTCATAAAACACCGTTTAGTATGTTTTTTAAGCCTTTTGTTTTACGGGGACACAGGAAGTGTCCTCATAAACCATGTTTATGTTGTAGTACCCATGTCATTATACACATTTGTGTCCTCGTAAACCATATATACAAGGTACACACACACACACACACACACACACACACACAAGCGAATCAGACTGAAGCCTGGCTGAGAGTTTTTTCACATACGTGCATCATAACATGGATCAGGCATCCTCAGTTTCCCTTGCAGCTGGAGACTTAACCATTTCACATTAGATTGCATGGTAGATTTTGTATGAGTTCATATGTATACAAACTGGTGAATGTGATGTCTTGGTTTCCAAGAGCTGACTCTGGAGTTCTCTTTTCTGTTACAAATGAATCAAATGAATAAGCTCTATAAATACACTTTTGTAAGAGTGCCATTGTATAATTAGCAGCAAGAGGCCCTTGGCTATCAACACCCACAATTAACAAGTAAACCACAGTGAATTTTAATGAGAGATTAATGAGAAACATCTTTAAGTCTTTGCTATAACAACAACCCTGGTAATTCACTTGTCTAAAATAAACTATGTAGGTCAGATCTTTGGCCTAAGTGGTTCTGGCTTTGAACAGGATTTCAAAACCCATTGGACTACACAGATTTATGAGCATTAAAGAGGCAAAACAAAACAAAACAACAGAAAAAAAAACAAAACAAAAACACAAACTAAACCACAAAACAAAACATAAACCACAAATCAATCTCAAACAAAACAAAACAAAACAAAAAACACCAAAACCAAACCACAAAACAAACCCACAAACCAAACCACAAAAATGCAAAAAAAGAAGAAAAAAAAAACCTCACACACACACACACACACGCAAACTAAAACAAAACATAAACCACAAATCAAAATCAAACCAAACCAAACAAAACAAAACAATACAACTAAATTTTGCATGCAATTAAGCTAAAAAAAGCAAAATGTCAAGACGCCATGGGTGAATAAAGTTAAAAAAAAACAAAAACAAAAAAACAAAAAAAAAACAAATCAACTAAATATGTGCAATCATTTGCATACATTTCCAGAACAGATATCTTAACATTGGATAAAGCCAGGCTCTTTCATTTTATTGACAGAATTAAATGTTTTTACAAAGGGGATTCTGGATATCTATGAATGCAAATATATGAAGTATAATAAATAACATTATATAATAACATAATATAACAAAAATAACAAATACTTACATGTGTATTTTGGATATTTTCTTTCCACTTGCCACAAAAAAGGAAGCAAAATAGCTCAAAATCTCAAAACTGACCAGTGCATGAAAGAACAATGGTTTTGACTGCAGTGTCTTACCTTAAAATATGTTATTGCAACAAAATGTTTACAAACAGGTCTGTAAATTTTGGACTTTCCTATTCTTGTACATTCAAACTCTATTTGACCGCCTGTTACCAAGACTTAAAAAGACTTTGTTCTTGCTCAGTAAGTATTCATGTGTATAGTAACACCAATAAATCAGGTTTTGGATATTCTGCCACACATCGGAATGAAAGAAGGTGTGTATTCAGGCATTTGTCTATCTGAGGATGATTTGATGTGACAAGGGCTATGGAAGCAATATACAACGTTTGATGGGTAATTTATTTGGTGCAGTGACAACTTTTTCAGCATCCACAGCTCAGAGCGGTTTGGGTATAGAGGGGTTTTAAGTAAAAGCGGTAAGCAAATTTGATGATGTGAAACGCTCACGGTCGATAGAGCTTCTCGGACGGATTCATATCAGACATATATTTAATTGGAAAAGATTTGAGGAGAATCATCTCATCTTACTGATCTAGGATACACTGTGTACCTTCAAAATGTAATTTTTCACATTACTTGTGACTATACCAAACTTTTTCCAGGTATTATCATAGCTAGATATCATGATACATGTGTTCCTGGTTATATTTCGCTCTGTGTTGAATCTTTGCTGTGGAGAATGAATCTTTCCACATATCCAAACACATATAATTCAATTCTGGACACGTTTTCTGAGGTAATATCATACCGTATGCGAGACTCAAGTTAAACAAGGGTCGTCGTTAACTCACATCGGAGAGAATAATTTCATACTAGATTTCATCTGATTGTCTAATCTGTATGGAAATCTCTCTGTTAATGAGTTACAGGTAATGAGGTACAGGTAAATGGCATTCCAATGTTGGGTTTGGGCTCAAATCGAGCAGTGATAGCACATCAGAACCAAAAAACTCCACTGCTGCTTCTCATTTCATTATCATACATCTGTACTTGTCTACTACACAGTTATCAGATGTTAACTGTAATTGGTACAGCAATTATTGCTCTACCGATGTGTATACCTGCAATTAGAGAATTTTGTAATCTATAACTGCAAATAAGAAGCACAATAAAACACTGATGTGCATCAAACAAAAAATTACTTGCATATTAACTAAACAGAAAAAAATAAATGTCTAAATGCTGTGTGCAATTTTTTACATCTATGCTTGAATGCTTTTCTATATATATGCAAATGGAAACATACTGTAATTACAGACAAGGTAAGACATATTTTCTGGTTCTTTATTCCATGTCATCATCTTCCAGAACAATTTCAAATCAATGTTGAATTGAAGTATTAAAAAGACTGTGTTCATCCAGAAATGAAAAGTCTATTCATTGTACTCATCCTCATGTCTTCCCAAACCTGTATGACTTTATTTTGTCTGTGTACATAAAATACATTTTTATAACACAAACAATTTGGGGGAAATTTAGGATATACACAATTTTTATTATTATTATTATTTAAATAATTTTTAATGATTTTGAAAGTCTCGTATGCTCACTCAGGCTGCATTTATTTGATCAAAATTACAGTATATAGCAGTGCAGTAATAATACAGTATACAATGTTAAATATTATAATATTTTTTTTTAAAAATAAATGTATTCATAACATTATTTAAACAATTTAAATTAAATTGTATTATTATTGTTATTATTATATTCAAAAAATAATATATATTGGATATAGTGTAATATGTGATATATTATTATACAATAATATAATATACAATACATATATTATTTAAAATTATTTATATTAAATTATATATACATAAATATGTGTGTGTGTGTGTGTGTGTGTTTGTGTTTATGTGTATATATATATATATATATATATATATATATATATATATATATATATATATATATATATATATAATTAACTGAAGAAAATTATATTAGCCTAGCCTAAATATATTGTAAACAATTACCATATTGATATCATATCATAATTTAAATTAAATTATATTATCATTGTTAGTATTATTATCAGAAAATATATAATGTTATTATATATCTATATATATGTGTGTGTGTGTGTGTGTGTGCGTGTGTGTGTGTGTGTGTGTATGTGTGTGTTTACTATATATATATATATATATATATATATATATATATATATATATATATAGTAAACAATTACCATAGTGATATCATAATGGCTGTTTGTAGCATGAGTAAATGTTGATCACAATTCATTTTTGAGTGACCTACAGCTGTAAGCTATGGAAAGGTGCTTGTAATTTTAACTGTTGCTCTGCATGTATTGCTATTGAGCTTTTTGCATAAATGCTTGTGAACGAAGCAAACACGGAGAAACGAACACAGTGAAAGCAGTGCAAAAAAGAACCACAGCTATATGATATTTAAAAAGGTATTATGTTTCAAAGGCACTGAATAGAAAGTGTAAAATAAGTCCAGAGCTCAGTTGTCTCTTTTGTCCTTCCCTGAGCTTCATCTCCAGCTCAGCTGCACTGTGCTCATCTGCCGCTGAGGGACACAGAGGCAGGAAGGCGCAGATAATTGGGTCTGTGAGGTACAAGCCTCTCGAGATTAGATTCCCTCTTTAGCTTTTCATAGACAGCGTTGTGTTATAACCATAGGCAAGACGTGAGACCCGAAGAGACACCAGCGCCACGATAAACAAGATACTGCACTTTCTTTTCTTACATACTTTTTAGTTTCCTGGTTATAGTCATTTATTTTTCTCCTCTGTATCATGTTAAACAGAGAAACTAAATCCATAACATGAAGCCTCCATTAAGTAAATAATGTTAAAATCAGCTTGCTGTGCAACAATTGCCTATATTAAGTGTTTAATTTCATGTACTGTATGTGGGCTTAAACTAATAATAACAAAATAACATGGACACCTGAAGCTTCTCATAAAATACATTAACTCTCAAAACAATCAACTGCTCAGTTTAATTAGAGGTACAAACAATGTATCCATATTACTTATTTGTACCCCATTGTGTGTCGGGAAAAATCACACATAAATAAAAGCATACACTGCCAGCTAAAAGTTGATGAATTAATATTTGGATAGATGGATAGATTGATAGATAGATAGATAGACAGACAGACAGACAGATATACAGAAGAATACAGTAAAAGGAGTGATATAGCAGTGAAATATTAATATGAAAGAACTGTTTTCTATTTTAATATAATTTACTTCATTTCTGCGATGATAAAGCTGAATTTTCAACAGCCATTACTCCAGTCTTCAGTGTCACATGATCCTTCAGAAATCATTATATTATGCTGATTTGGTGCTGAAGAATTATTATATTTATTATTACTGATGAAAACAGTTCTTAATGCTGCTTAATATTTTATGGAAACCATGATACACTACCATACAAAAGTTTGTGGTAAGTATGATTAAAAAAATAAAAAAGGAAGAAATTAAAAGATTTATTCATCAAGGATACATTAAATAAACAAAAGTAAATCAAAAACATTTAAAAATCTTTGGCCGCCAGTTTAATAATCTAAAAGTTTGGCCGCCAGTTTAATAATGCTATATTAATAATAAGGTCATTATTAAATAAATAATAATAATTTAAAAAAAAGTTTTTCAAAAATAAATAAATAATCAATAATCATAAATATAATAAAAAATTACAACAATCATAAAATAAATGTATTTAATTATAGATGTTTATTTACCATACTACAATTTTCCCCCAATAAATCCACATCACTGTCTTATCCTACATGACTGCTACTGTTTGTGTCCAATCCAAACAATCTGATTAAAAGCAAAAAAAAAAATTCAACAGTTTGCTCTCTTTGGACATTTAACAGTCTTATTGACGGATGAGTCATGTACTGCAAATAAAACTCATCTCTGAATGAGAGTGTTACCTGCACTTGTGGGGGGAAAAAAATCCCATCCAAAAGATCACACCCAAAGAAATATGGCCTAACACTCCTGTAATTCAACACAGCAACACCACAGCAAAGATCTGTTAGACAGAATGCTGTTTACATACACTTCACTAGTGGATTCATGCTGCCATCTAGTGTTGAATCTCAAATTCAAATAACATCATGTCAGTAAAAAAAGATCATAATAGTGGAGCTCTGTGGGAGATTTTCTTAAGAATGCCTCACCTGCAATTTAGATATTATTTAATCAAATATTTCAAGTGATGAATGAATGTACTGTACCTGCCTGGTCCTTTGGCTGATGTGAAGCAGAGAAAGTGAGCTGGGGAGGATTTGATCTGAGCTGAATTTTATGACACAACTGTTAATTGTTTGCAAAGAATTCCTGCAATATTTCATTGTGAGTGTTTGACATGCGAGTAAACGCTGTCAGAACATCAAGAAGCTGCTGACGGATTGTGCTGTGATACTGAGGTCATGTGTTGTGATGTCATCTCTTATCTAGTGAAAAGTGACAGTAAGTTATTGCTCTGCCACATTCTGTGGGTAAGAAATGTAATCAAACTGAGGAGAGAGAGAGAAAAAAAGAGGTCTGACGTTCTTCTGATCTGGAATACATTGGGATGAAATACAGTAGATAATGAATAATGAAACACAATAAACGTGCTCTGTTATGAATGGTTAAACTCTTGAAATGTAAAATGAGTAACAACATTTAGTATTATGATTTGCTGTCAGGTCATATATAGTTCACACTGCCTCATATGTCAATAATAGCTCACTATCACTGTCACTATTACACAAGTGTTTTTAGATTTATAAAACTATGCACACCCAAACCTCAATTTATAAAATATATACAGTTCACTTTATAAATCCCAGTCATCACATGCATAAGGTCTATTCCTCTTTTCTCCATGAAGCAACCATACTTAGAGCTTAAAACACCTATTCATTATTCATAACCTCATCTGCATATATGCTATCAGAAAAAAGGTACAAAAGCTGTCACTGAGGTGGTACCTTTTTAAAAGGTACATCTTTGTACCTAAAGCGTGTACATTAATAGGTACATACAGTCTCAGTACTTAAAGTGTACATATTAGTACCTAAAAGGTACACATTAGTACCTTTTAAAGGGGTAGCTCCCCAGTGACAGCTATTGTACCTTTTTTCTGAGTGTAATTTATGTTTATTGCCATCTAGAAACTGCTACTAAGAAATTAAGATTTTAATTGTTGTTTGAAACTGAACAAAACTCAAGAAAAGAAGTCACCAATGTGCAGGACAAACATCAATTCTAAATGATGATTTCAGTTCAGTTTGTTCTTCACACAAAGTTATCATATGACCTCACAAGACTTGCAATATAGTGAACAAGTTATTCTGTATGAGCTACTTTTATGATACTTAGTTCACGCAAAAATGAAAATTTACTCACCATTAGTCATGATGAAGATTTGGAGAAATTTAGCATTATATCACTTGCTCATCATTGGATCCTCTGCAGTGAATGGGTGCCGTCAGAATGAGAGTCCAAACAGCTGATAAAAACATCATAACAATCCACAAGTAATCCACACAACTCCAGTCTATCAATTAATGTCTTGTGAAGCATGCGTGTTTGTAATAAACAAATTCATAAAGATGTTTCAAACTATTTTCCCAGCTAAAATACCAGTCCTCTATCCATTACATTGCTTTCTCTTTCATCTAGTCAGAAACAGGAGAGAATATGTACAGATCAAGCTAGGACTGGGCAATAAATGGTATCATATCGTTAAATTGTATGTCAATATCGATAATAAGCTTTTTACTCAATATGGATTAATCCAACAACAGAAACAAATGTGAAAAAACAGTGCCTGTCACTAATAGGCTAAATCTGCATGTTCTGCTTGTATCTTTGTAAATGAATACTGCAGTTTCGTCTGATAAACAAACTCAAAAACATGTGATGCTCATGGTGATTTCAACATCTGCCTCTCAACATGAGGACATGACCACATGAACTTCAACTTCCAGAGCTGCTCTGAGAGTCACTTTATAAACTTTTTACCGTTTCATTTGAGAAAAACTACATTCTCAACAACCCGTCAAAATAAAAGTCCAGTTTAACTTGAAGAAATTAGGACAGAAATATATTACTTTTGCATACCAAAATGTAACTCAAGTAGTAGTAGTGGTAATATTGGTCACGTACACACTGCAGATAAATTCGGTTCTCAGTTCACCTTTCATTCCTTAATCGCGTTCTGTACACACATAATGCACTAAAATACGGGAGTGACAACCGCATTAACTCCCGAAAAATACAGGTAGTGACAACCGCATTTACAGAAATTCTACGCAGTGTGTACGGAACCGAACTGAACAACTAGTTGTTAATGATGTGTTTGAACGTGCATTAGAAATGAGTCTTCATCTGTATGTGAGATGCAAGAAAATAACAGTGAAAGAAGTCTTAACCTTAGCACATTTTGACACATAACTAGTTGTGCTCACGAGCCCTGCAGTAGTGTCTTTGTTGCCAGATCATCATAGAAAAAACAAACAAGGACAAGCACAAAAAAACACTAAAACACCCAAATGCTTTATGTTTTACAACACACAAAAAAATTATATATCTCATATCCGCAACAGACCACTTTATTAACTCTATAAAGTGCCTATCTTTATGAGCTAAGACCAAACAACATGCCTAAAAGCGCTTGTAAATATGAGGACATGGCAACACTGCAAGACAGCGCTCTCTAAAGCAGTATCCCGAGCATAAACAAAATGTAACACGTCTATCAGTGGTAGTTTAGTTAAATTTGACGGACAAAAAGAGTCTTTAGCCAAAAAGAATGGCAGATACCAAATGGCTAAATTCTTATTCACCCCCGAAAGACGCCAAAATGTTGCTATGGTTACAAATGCGGGAGTGACTCCTGTTCCGTACACACATGGAATGATAATTTACGGGACTCACTCCCGCATTTAAATGCGGTTGTCACTGCTGAAACTTGCAGTGTGTGTGGCCAATAATAATAATAATAATAATAATAATAATAATAATAATAATAATAATAATAATTTTAAAGAATATGATACAACCAAGGTATTTTTTCATTAATTTATAGTTATACAGTGTTGTTTTGCAGAATCTTATTTGACAAAAATAAAAATGCAATGTTTTGTTGTGTATTAATTATGCTTTCATTTCCTTACATCTTAAAATTAGACACTATTTTTATGATAAATCTGTATTGAATCATAAAACACAGAATCCAGAAAATAGATAGATAGATAGATAGATAGATAGATAGATAGATAGATAGATAGATAGATAGATAGATAGATAGATAGATAGATAGATAGATAGATAGATAGATAGATAGATAGATAGGTAGGTAGATTTAAAGTTAAAATGATGGATTTGTGCTTTTCACTTCACAAGATAATGTATCGACTGGAGTCATGTGGATTACCTGTAGATTATTGTGTTGTTTTTATCAGCTGTTTCAACTCTCATTCTGACGGCACCCATTCACTGCAGAGGATCCACTGGTGAGCAACTGATCTAATGCTAAACTACTCCAAATCTGTTCCAATGAAGAAACAAACTACATCTTTGAATGCCTAAGGGCGAGCACATTTTCACCAAATCTTAATTTTTGGGTGAACTATTCCTTTAATCAACTACAGGTATGTACTTACATGGAGCTTACAACACCTATTTATTATGCATAACCTAATCTGCATATAATTTGCATTGCCACCCAGACACTGATATCAAGAAATTAGCAGATTTCACATCCATTTCCAAAATGCTGTTCCAAACACCTATAACTTTCCGTCTGTCAGGACCTCTATCATCAAAGTTTTGATTGGTGGTATGCTTCTGTTCTGGGCAAAAACTAACCTAGCATGGATAAGAGCAGGGAGAGCAGTGATATCCTCCTTAGGGTAAACAGAACAGAATCAACATAAATGTAGCAGATATCATTAATGGTTTTAATGACAATTTTATGGAACATCATCATTCAAGATAAAGAAGTAAGGCCAAGTCTTGTGGATGAGAGGAGGAGCTGGCGATGGAGGAAGGTAATTAGCTCCTGAGCAATATGATAAGCTGCTGAATAATACTAAATGGACCTTATGGACACTGTGATAGGCATCATATTCCACAACTGAAAAAAAAAATACTACTAAGTTTTTTTTTAAGGTAAGTGGTTTCAAAAAATGTATTTTAGCTACATTTACAGTTTTTTACAATCATTTTTGCACTAATAACAGAACCTTCATGTGATTTTTCAAAACTCTAGACATAATTCACAACCAATGATCAAAATGCACATTTTTCAAAACATAACTTTTTCCAAATGCTTGGATACAATACACATCAGCCAAAGATCTTTTGTTCATTGAACTAAAATCACCGGTTCAAAATGACACAACTTAACATCAAAGTATTACTATTTCAAAATGCAACACGCGCATTACATCTGAATTGTGTGTCTATTTATTTCATTACAATGATCTAACTATCAATTGATACAACTGCTCAAAATGCTACATAACTGTTGCATTACTCTTGAAGCATTTTTTTATGGAAAATGATGAACACTATTAAATGTTTAGATTATGAAAGTGAAGTAACTGAGGACTGAGTATGTTCAGGTATGATCAGCTTCAAGATGCCTGTTGTTGGGAGAAAAAAAAAAAAATTCTATATCATTGTTATTGTCACAGTCATGTCTGTCCTGTGTGTCTTGTCTTGTGTGTTTCCCCTTCCATGCCCATATTTGGTCCTTCCTGTTCCTGTCCTCGTCAAGGTTGATTGTTAATGATTTCATTCAGGTGTGTGTGTGTTTAATTATCTTGTGTATTTATTTCCTGCCTGTTCGGTTCATTTTCGTCTGGTCTACTCGTTACCTCTGGTGTTCCTGTGTATCTATCCTGCCTTGTCTCGTTTGGATTTATTAAAGACTGTATTTTGAGTTTACCGTTGTCTCCTCGTTCATCCCTCGTGTGTGCACCCTGACAGTTATCAGTATTTGTTTTTCCTACAATAAATGTCTTTTTAGATGGTGATAGAGCTGGAAGCTGATGAAAATTCATATTTTTGGATAACGCAGGCTATGACATGGAGGAGAGGTTGAGAGCGGCTCAGAATGATGTTCTCTAGGGGGCCTGACCACCCCCCACTGAATGTGATTTTAAGGGGACCCCATAGCAAAATCAGTGCAGTGGACCCAGAATTACTATCAATGGCACTGAGTGCACTCATGGTTCCAGGCCCATCCACAGTTTATCACCTTGTATTTACCCCCCATACTCCCCTTTCCTTACTGTAACCCGACTGAAGAGTTTTTCTCCACATGGAGGTCGAAGGTTTTCAATAGGCCCCCTCACAAATAATCACTCTTCTCCAGGCTATAGATGATGTGTGCAATGACATTTAGCTAATGAAAACATCCATTATGATGTGGATGAGAACCTGTGGCCAAATCCACAAGACAAGGTTGATAAAAACATAGAAGTGCAGTAAGGAACACTCCAGTTGACATTTTACTGTAGGCCTACTGTAGTTTTTTTTTTTTAAATCTTTTTTTAATCTAATTTTTTTCTCATTTAAAGTTTTTTGAAAAACCTGTTGTGAGTTGATTATTTCATCAATAATTTTCAAATTTTGTTTAATGATTCCAGTGTCTGTACTTTTCTCTCTAGTCTATTACAATGATGTATGAATGTGTAGAACCATAATGAAAGCTGCATCATGTGTTTTGAACAATTATATTTAATGATTGTACTAAAAACTAAACAGTGAAACTATGGGTATCCTGTTTGTGGGTGATCTAAAGTAATGTTCCTATGATATTTAATCATAAAAGAGTATTTTGAACCAATGCTTCTGCAAATGCAAGGCTTCTTTTAAAAATCTGAATGCAATATGCAAAATTTTGAACATTGGACAGCCTGTGGTACAAATAATGACTGTTGTGAGTTTTGTGTCTAGAGTTTTGAAAAATGGCATGAAGGTTCTGTTATTAGTGCAAAAATGATTGTAAAAAAAACTTTAAATAATAATAATAAAAAAGTTGAAAGTCAGTCAATTAAATGTGTTTATTTAAATGTAGCTAAAATAAATTGATTGCAACCACTTACCTTAAAAATATTTAGTAAATTCAATGAATCATTTTTTCAGTGATAGGTAGACGTGGATCAGCTGACAGTCAGCTGATGCAAGCTTGACTAACCTGTCAGAACTAACACTGCTTGATTTCTGTACAGGTTGTGCTTTTGAAAAGATCTGATTAAAATTGAATCTCTTCTTTACAAGAGTCAAAAGACTACTTTTATGAGACGCTTTTGTCCTTTCAAAGCTTAAAACTCTAGAATACATTCTGTTCTTGCACAAGAAAGTCATACAAATGTATTTGAAATTGAACACAATATAGAAGATATTCATCTATGACAACGTAAGTCATAATTACTCAAAAAAAAAAACAACAACAAAAAAAAAAAACAACTGTGATTAAAATACAGACTGTTATCTTTACAGCAAGGCTATTTTGATGCATAATAGAAAACTTCTACTGCACATAAATTACAACATTCTTAACACCCTCGAAACAAGCTGCAGTTATAGGATCCCCGGAGTCTTCAAGATAGAGACATTAAATGCAGAAGATATGCAAATACTGAACATGATACAATTATTCTGCATAATTCTCAAGAGAAAAGGGGGAAAAAATCACTTAGATGCTGTAAAACTCAGGGAGCTGGGGAATTGTGTTAAGATGTGCTGTTATTCCATTTTGTTCTACAAGGTTGAAAGACACAAAGTAACACTTTAAGTCCATAATTTGGATCATTATAAAGTAAAAGGAGAAAAACACATACAATACCATACAAAGATGAAATAAGCGTTTGTGTTTATACTTTGAGATCACTGCATGAACAGTTACACGTCTATATACTATTCATTTGTCAGTGTGTCAGATGTCACCACAGCAAATGTACCACACTGCCGATTCTTTTAAGCAGTTTTTAGACAGTTCATATTTATTTTTCAAAGTAGGTGCTTCACTTTGCATTAAAAAGCACCAATACCCAGTGGAGAAAGAACAGTCTTACATAACCACTGTCTGACTGCTGCTTCCAAATAGCATCTTCAGACGACCAGACAATTCAGTTTGGCACTCTAGCAGAACAAGACCCAGTGGGTTGCTTTGTCATTTTGCCACTTTTTTCCTCATCTATATTTTATTTTTTTCAAAGAACAAAAATGTGTAGAAGAATCACATAGAAGGGCCGTTATGCTGCCACAAGCTCTCGGTTGGTTTTTCATTTGTCTTTACATCACCATTGATATGCAATCAATAATTTTGCCCTTTGGATCAAGAGAGACATTGAATAAAAGTTATAGAAAAGACATTAATTTCCACAAAATATTAAACAGCACAACTGTTTTTAACACTGATATTTATGTTTCATGAGCACCAAATCAACATACTCTATTAGAATGATTTCTGAAGGATCATGTGACACTGAAGACTGGAGTAATGGCTTCTGAAAATTCAGCATTGCCATCATAAGAATAAATTACATTTTAAAATATATTAAAACAGATAGCAGCTATTTTAAACTGTAGTATTATTTTATAGTTTTACTGCATTTTTAATCAAGTAAATGCAGCCCTGGTGACTGTAACAGACCCCAAACTTTTAAATGGCTACACGCATATTATAACCCAGCGGGCACCTTGATGTCAATTTGTAATGTCACTGAAAATGTGAGCATGTTATCATGTGGTGTAAAAAATATAACGCAGAGAGGAATATATTGTGAGATAAAATGTATGAGATGGAGAGAGAATGGAGTTTGCAAGGGATTCTAGGGATGTGTGAGAAAACGAGGGCAATTAGTAGAGCATTGTTTACTTTTCTTAAAGAGACAGGACTAGAGTGGAAAATATAAATAGTATAATGTAATGTTATACTATGGAAGATTTTTTTTTTTTTTTTTTTTTTTTTTTTTGTTGGTTTGTTTTTGGTTTTGTAAATTCCTTCTATAATAAACTGAAGTACATAAAGCCCTGATGTTACACTCCCCGGTACAGTAGTTAGCGGTATACCTGGACAAGTTGGTTGCGACCCGCCAATAAACCCAGAGAGAGAGAGAGAGAGAGAGAGAGATGTCAATTTGACGTCAAATATTAATCAAGAGCAAGCGGCAACCTCCCGCTCTCTCTCGTGAAACCAACACGGAAGTGACTAAAACTGAAATTCGTCGACTGGCCGCTAGAGGCTGGCTCCAAAAGGGAATCAGTCCCATAGACCTCCCATGTTAAAATGGCTTAATTTACAGCAGAAAAAATATGTTTACAGCCTGGTACAAAAAGTGGTTTTGGTCTATATAGCTAACTGTGCCCTTCATGTGCCCTTCATGACAACTGTGAGGGGGGCGATTTTTTTTAGAACTCATCCATTTAAATTATATTAAGCCTTAAAGTTCTGCATAATTAAGGGCGTGGCAACTTGAGTGACAGGTGGATTGCCGCTTCTGTCGCCACTGTCCCAGCAGGCACCAGACGTCTATGTAACGTCAGGTTGACGTTGGACATGACATCGGACAGACGTTGCATTTTGGTTGAAAATGAAAATCGGGTTGACGTCAATATTTGACGTCAATTTGACGTTGACTTAACGTTGGATTTTGATTGCACAACCTAAAAACAACAAAATCTCAATGTCAGCTGATGTTGGTATTGGACATCAACTTAACATTGACATTAGACGTTGAATTTACGTTGAATTTTGGTCACCCGACGTCGCAACCGAAATTTAACCAAATACCAACGTCTTATGACGTTGTGTGCCTGTTTTGTGCCTGCTGGGGTCGAGCTAGATGGGTGTGGTTTCAGCAACCAGCTCCCGCCTCTTTGCCCATTTTCGATTATCCGGGAGTGACGTGCGGTGACGCGCTGCCAAGATGGCGACGGGCGGCTCCGCCCACTTTGAGCTTCAAAAACGCTCTTCAGGAACCTACGGGTGACGTCATGGACATGTTTTTATACAGTCTATGGTCAAGAGGCTTGTTTGAGATGCGCCTCGCCTGAAATGTAGGCGAGAGCAGGCGGCTGCAGTGAGGGAAGGAGTGAAATAAGTGCAGTCAAGACAGTTCTGACCTCTCGAAGTAGAACAGATACCTACGAGATCAAAGGCAGATATCGCATTATTCTCACTCATCTGCTGTGCTGCTGATAAACATGGTATAATTTCAGTTCTGTTGCTTTATATGAATATAAATATGATGAACAAGACACTCAAAGTGCTTGCTATTTAATTTCATACGAAATACTTATTTATCATCCATTTCTACTTTAATACAAACATGTATATATATATATATATATATATATATATATATATATATATATATATATATATACTGTATACATGTAAATTTTATCTAAATATCTATATATCTAAATAAAAATATACTATATATATTCAATATATGATCCAAAGTAACTAGTAACTAACTACTTGAGTAGTTTTTTTATCCGATACTTTTTTACTCTTACTCAAGTAACTATTCAGACTATTACTTTTACTTTTACTTGAGTAAATATTTCTACAAGTACTTTTACTTTTACTTGAGTACAGTTTTTGGGTACTCTACCCACCTCTGGTCCCTGTCTGGTGAGTTCATGTCTGTATTCAATGTTCCTGTTCTGAATGCCTTTATTTTTTGTACGAGATGTAAGAGGTGTGTCACACTTACATGAGCTTTGTATTTTTAATGCGTCTCACAGTCTGTTTGACACTGAATTATTTTATATGTATGTATGTATGTATTTATGTATGTATATTTTTATTAAATGAAACATTTCATTTGTGTTGCTGAAATGTAGCCTTCAATTGTCCTTCATATAATGAGGTGGATGGGGATAACGAGAACAAGACAAAATGGACCCAGTTTAGTGAGATGGAGGTGGTTACTCTTGCTTCACTTATATACATTTAAAGTATATATTACTTTATAAGTAATGAAAGCAATGTTGTTTACAAATTGATTACATCATAGTTTTTTATGGCTAACTTTAATAAAAAAAAAAAAAAAATATATATATATATATATATATATATATATTTTTTTTTTTTTTTTTTTTTATTATTATTATTAATTATTTTTTTTAAGTTAGCCATAAAAAACTATGATGTAATCAATTTGTAAACAACATTGCTTTTGACCAGCAGAATATTTACTGTAGAAATATTTACTCAAGTAAAAGTAAAAGTAATAGTCTGAATAGTTACTTGAGTAAGAGTAAAAAAAGTATCGGATAAAAAAAAAATTGATTACATCTTATTTTTTTCTGGCTAACTTTTTTTTCTTGTGAAATATTCCTTTCCTTATGAATCTGGAAGGAAATGGCTATGTAAGTTACTTTACAGACTTACATTTTATGTGAAAAGACCTTACAAGTGTAACAGGGTTTCCGCAGGGCATTAAATAGCATTAAAAGTCATTAAATTTATTTCTACAGACAATATTTTTTTTTAGATGGTTTTGAATAAAAATAATGCCAGTTTACTTTGAATATAGCGCCTTCATAATTAATAACTTTTTAATTTGCTGTCGCAAAATATGTACATTGGTGTGATACACACGCGGGACATTTTGGTAATCGCCTCTGGTCGGTGCGAAAGGGCCGTAACGCCAGATGTTTGGACAGCGCGGGACTGGAGTAAAACTAAGAGCAGAGAATGTTAATTTTGTAAATTCTGAAAGAAATTGTGTAGTGCAATTGAGCAATTTCGGCGAGAATGATTCAGATTGATTTTATTCACTCTATAAACGAGTGATAATCATTCACTAATCTCCGAGCAGCACACAGCGGTTTCGTTACTGAATGACTCCGAGCTTTTGAATTAATCATTTGAGTCAATGATTCAGTGATCCATTCATAAAGATAGACACTTGCTTGATTCTTGAATGAATCAGTCTTCTGAATGAATCACTTGAACTAATGGTTTAAATGTTCACTAATTAACACAGTCACTTGATGCCACCTACTGGCGGTTTACTCTCATATTTTAAAGTATCATTGCATTTTTTTACAACTTTTCATATTTGTATATTAAAATAATTTAAAACACTAAGCTCATAACATTATTCATGCAGCTGTAATTTTGCAATGTAAATGTAAATTCATTAATGAAATGTAAGAATTTGATATGAAAGATAATGCAAACATTTTAATTAGATTGGGGGAAAAATTTTAAAAATTGCCCTTTCTTTATTTAAAAAACACCTTGGAAATCAACTTAATATAACAAATATGCTGATTTCAGTAAGTAAGAACTGATATAGAAGTGATAGTTTAAATCATGTAGATTTTCTCACATATCCAAGATTATCATCATTGCATTATTGTCAAATTGAATGGTTAATTTAAAACATAGACCTATAACTGGTCAAAGTTTGGGATCATTAAGATTTTTTAATGTTTTTGAAGGAAGTCTCTTATGCTTACTAAGGCTACATTTATTTGATCAAAAACACAATAAAAACAGTAATATTGTGAAATATTATTTCAATTTATAATGACAGTTTTTTTTTAATGTGAATACATTTTAAAATATAATTTATTCCTGTGATTCAAAGCTGAATTTTCAGCATCATTACTCCAGTCTTCAGTGAAATCATTCTAATATGCTGATTTGCTGCTCATGAAACATTTCTGATTATCAATATAGAAAACAGTTGTGCTTATTCATTTTTTGTGTGTGTGTGGAAACAAACCACAATATATTACCCTTCAAAAATACAAAAAAAAAAATATAGTTTTTTTTTTAATAAATACTTTTATTCAACAAGGACAAATTAAATTAATGAAAAGTGACAGTAAAGACATTTGTAATGTTACAAAAGATTTTATTTCAAATAAATGCTGATTTATTTGAAATAATTATGCTGAAATTATGCTGAAAAGTAAAATGTATCATGATTTACACAAAAATATGAAGCAGAAAAAAATGTGTTCAATATTGATGATAATAATAAGAACCGTTATTAATGATTGAGCTAATGATTGAGCACCAATAATCATAACAGAGCAGAAAATCAGCATATTAGAACGATTTCTGAATGATCATGTGACACTGAAGACTGGAGTAATGAAGACTGAAAATTCAGCTTTGATCACAGAAATCAATTACATTTTAACAGATATTCACATAAAAACATTTATTTTAAATTTAAATAATATTTCTCAATATTGCTATTACTGCAGCCTTAGTGAGCAGAAGATACTTGTTTCAAAAACTTTAAAAACTTTTGACTGGTAGTGTATGTAGTGATGGTGGCGATGCCCTGGTGAGGAGTACCAAGAAAATTGTGTCTTGCCTACAGTCAAGTATGGTGGTGGTAGCATGATGGTCTGGGGCTGCATGAGTGCTGCTGGTACTGCGGAGCTGCGGTTCATTGAAGGAAACATGGATGCCAACATGTACTGTGACATACTGAAGCAGAACATGATGCCCTCCCTTCAGAAACTGGGTTTTCCAACATAACGACTCCATACACACGGCCAAGATGACAACTGCCTTACTGATGAAGCTGAAGGTGAAGGTGATGGAGTGGCCAAGTATGTCTCTAGACCTGAACCCTATTAACCACATGTGGGGCATCCTCAAGCTGAAGGTGGAGAAGCTCCATGTGTCTAACATCCAGCAGCTCCGTGATGTCATTATGGAGGAGTGGAAGAGGGTCCCAGCAACAACCTGTGCAGCTCTGGTCAATTCCATGCCCAGGAGGATTAAAGCAGTGCTAGATAACAATGGTGCCCCTACAAAATATTGACACTTTGGACACAGTTTTGACATGTTCACTTAGGGTGTACTCATTTTTGTTGCCAGTTATTTGGACAATAATGGCTATATGTTGAGTTATATTTAGAGGACAGTAAATTTGTACTTCTATACAAGCTGCACATTGACAACTCTAAAATATATCCAAGTTTCATTTGTGTGGTATTGTCCCTTGAGAAGATATACTAAAATTTTTGCTGAAATGTGAGGTGTGTACTCACTTTTGTGAGATACTGTGTGTGTATATATGGGTCGTGTATGGCATTAAACATTTTTTAAAAAGGCATTAAAAAGCATTAAATTAGATTTGATGATACCTGCAGAAACCCTGTGTAAGATATTTCAGAAGATCTAATGATCAGAAGTCATTTCTGTTTTTATACATTTTTATAATTGGAAGTTTTCCTTTTGATCTGATCTGTTTTTACCCTCTATGTTTGCAGTCACGGTACCAGTTCCTCAAACACAAATTCAAAGCGAACATGCACCTCTGGTTCCCGATGAGCAAGGAGAATGATGCTGTCTCAAGAAACTGCAGGATCCTGTCCCAGATCTATGTTAGGGGAAAGTGTATTCCTATACATTAGCACAGAGTTTCTCTAACCTGTCCTGAAGCCCCACTCTTTCAACAATGACTAATGCCAAGTATTTTAGCATCCACAAAAAGGGATGATAACATTGTTTATTCTAAGTGTTTGCTGCAGTTAAATAATATGCTGCTTTAAATGCTTGACCTCTTTAGTGTTTTTATTGTTCAGTAATAGAGAAATCATAGTCACTATAGCTGGGGCAATTAAAATGTTATAATTATTTTTCCTGGTGCTATATATTTAATTTTGCTATTACTTGCAATTTGTTCATTTGTTCTTATTTACTGGCTATCACTTGTCTTTAATAATGTTTGAACTTTATATTTGTTAGGGTAGTGGTTTTTGCTTTTTTTGTTTTTTTAAATCCTTAGCGTTGAGCCCTGGGCTATTTTTTCAGTGCCATTTTATTTCCTTCCCACTCGTCAACTGGCAATCACTTAAGTTAAATGCAGACACCAGGCTGTATCGGTTAACTAAGGCAAATATGCCAGAAAATGTTCATTTTTAGGAACTTTGGCTACAAACTGACCACTTCAAAGACTGAGTTTAAAAAAATGAAAATATCAAAGTGCATTTAACGGGTAAAAGCAAAATAAAGTGTTCCGCACAACAGCAGCCTGTTTTTCCGTTCATTATATGTCATGGAAATTCAGCTTTTTAGTCAGGGAAAAGTCAGGGAATTTGACATTTGGCTTAGAGTGGGAACCCTGAATTGTGCACAAAAATGTAAGAATGAATGCTGGAATATTTCCCTTTTTCTGTTTTTTTTTTTTTTTTTTTTTTTTTTTTTTTACAATGTTGAACTGTAATTTATCATCCATACTGTTTTTAACCTCTGATTTACATGTATTGTACTTTTAGTCCTTTCTAAAATGAAAATTCTGTCATTAATTAGTCACCCTCATGTTGTTCCAAACACGTAAGACCTTCATTCATCTTCGGAACACAAATTAAGATAATTTTGATGAAATCTGAGAGTAGACGGCAATGCAACTACCACGTTCAAGGCCCGGAAAGGTATTAAGGACATTGTTAAAATAGTCCATGTGACATCAGTGGTTAAAGTGTAATTTTATGAAGCTACGAGAATACTTTTTGTTCACAAAGAAAACAAAAATAATGACTTTATTCAACAGTTCTTCTCTTCCATGTCATTCTCAGCTGCACATGGGTCATGGTACTGACCGGGAGGGAAGAAATCATTGAAAAAATATCGGATTTCATCAAAAGTTATTTTTGTTTTCTTTGCGCACAGAAATTATTCTCATAGCTTCATAAAATTACAGTTGAACCACTGATGTCACATGGACTATCTTGTCGATGTCCTAACTACCTTTCTGGGCATTGAATGTGGTAGTTGCATTGCGGTCTATGCAGGGTCATAAAGCTCTCAGATTTCATCAAAAATATGTGTTCTGAAGTTGAACAAGGGTTTGGAACGACATGAGGGTGAGTGATTAAAGGGATTCTCCACCCCAAAATGAAAATTTTGTCATTAATCACTTACCCCCATGTCGTTCCAAACCCATAAAAGCTTTGTTCGTCCTTGGAACACAATTTAAGATATTTTAGATGAAAACCGAGAGGCTTGTGACTGTCCCATTGACTGCCAAGTAAATTACACTGTCAAGGCCCAGAAAAGTATGAAAAACATCTTTAGAATACTCCATCTGCCATCAGTGGTTCAATCTGAATTTTATGAAGTGACAAGAATACTTTTTTATGCAAAGAAAATAAAAATAACGACTTTATTCAATAATTTGTCTCCTCTGTGTCGCTCCGTGAATCTCTGTGAATTTTAATTTTTGGATGGACTATCCCTTTAAGACAACTACATAATTTGTTCTACCTTTAAAAATTGTTAGTTAAACCATATATACAACGGGGACATGAAAGAGCACATCATACTGTAGCAAAACCGGCCCTGGTAAGCTCCATGCTGTACTTGTTTATCCCAAGATATTCTATTTTGCAGATGGCAAAAACACGCCTCCCTTGAGGTGCATATGGTGGTTATTGTATGTAGACTGCTCAATACAGTGCTTTCAGTTTCTCATTAGCTGAAAAGAGGAACTGGAGAAGGCTGTTTCAGTCAGTTCCTGCCATATGTCTGAGCTTTGTGCTTTGAGTGACAGGACACGCCTACTCAGCCAATGAGGCCTTGATAAGCTGCACACACTAGCTCTGATACAGCCTCAATCGCTCACATTCATTTACTCAGCATCTGCTGGGGAAATTGTGTTGTGAGCAACTGACTGCTGCAAATGTTCCATGTTTATTATTTTATCAATAATTTTATCACTATGTTTTTGAATAAAACAAATTAATTCTTTTATTCATCAAGGACAAATTAAATTGATCAAAAGTGCTGGAAAGGCATTTAACA
Source organism: Spinibarbus caldwelli (assembly GCA_039654775.1). Classification (NCBI taxonomy): domain Eukaryota; kingdom Metazoa; phylum Chordata; class Actinopteri; order Cypriniformes; family Cyprinidae; genus Spinibarbus; species Spinibarbus caldwelli. The sequence goes on from CM077258.1 coordinate 14,173,096, forward strand.
GAAGAATTCTAATTTTAAATAAATGCAATTCCATTTAACAAACAATCTTAAAAACTGAAAATGTATCATGGTTTCCACACTTCATAAAGTAGCACATGATAATAAAAAATGTCAGCATATCAGAATTATTTCTAAGGAATCATGTGACACTGAAGACTGCAGTAATAACTGCTTAAAACTGAACATGACAATCACAGGAGGAAAAAAAAAGAAAGAAAGAAAATGAATTGAAATAGAAAGTTATTTTAATTGTAAAAAAAATAAAAATAAAAATAAAATAAAAATTATATATATATATATATATATATATATATATATATATATATATATATATATATATATATATATATATATATATATATCATATTACTGTATTTTTAATCAAATAAATAAAAAGCCTAAGAATATTCCTTCAAAAACATTCAAAATCCTTACTGATCCCGAAATAATTTGGAATGGATTTTAAGATATAAACTTTGGTAAAATAACATGATTAGGAGTTTTCAGAATATTTTTGGCTGGTGGGTCAAATATTCAATATAAAATATTCTAATATAACTAATATTCTACCTGAAAAATTCCTCTTTCTCTGTTGACGGCCATAGGGAAGGATGCTATAAGATTTCATTTAACATTTTAGTCACACTCTTAAAAGTAAAAGTTGCAAAAGGGGTTTACGTATTATAATAAATTAGCTAAAATTACTTTATTATCTTTATTTATTTGTTACATGCATTCATTATCTGTTCTCTGTTAATGTTAGTTAATAAAAATAGCCTACAGTTGTTCATTGTTTATTCATGTCGGTTCACAATTAACATTAACTAAGACTATTAAACCTCTACTCTGTAAAAGAACTGTCGATTGCTAGTTAACTGTGATAATGTAGTTAACTAATTGCAATTTACAGTGTTACCCCTCACTATTTGACAAGCAATATTCTTTCTTAACCAGCAGGTGGCAGCATTGCACAAGTAGAGAAAAATCAGTTTTCATGTCTCTGAGAGACACGGGCACCACACGCATTAGTCACAATACAGAAGCTTATCATAGATATTCTCATCTACATATTCTGTCATACCAAGCACAACTTGTAGAGCATAGAGTTTGGGAAACATTTTTACCTCGTATGAATGAACTCCAATATGTAACATGATTAACACTTTATTATTATTGCACTACCATTTTCCAGCATCAGTTGTTGAATGAAATCATGACTTTAATCCCTTTCTTTTACTGGCTCTCCTTTGTTCTCCAAATCCTGTGTCTTTTTTTTCCCCATCAACCTTGAGCAATAAACCATTCTGTCAATCTGTGAAATAATAAAGAACTCAAGCTCAATCCCTTAGCTATCTTAAGAAAGAATATTTAATATAGAGAGAAAGAAACCTTTAAATTATTGACAGTCTATTAATAGTTTGCATGTTGGTACATAAAGATACTATAAATCCCCATGACTTGACATCTAAAGCTCAAGTCATAACTACACATCAAGTATATAATTCATGTTTGCACACTCAAAATAAAGGTATCCATGGTAAAGAATAATGGGCTATGATGGGAATATTATAGTACTAAGTAGACTGACTTAAAGTGTGGTGATCAGTTCAGCTTCTACATTCCTTCAGAGCTCAGTTATTAACCTGCTCTAATACAACCACCTGTAATTTAAAAATGAACCCGAAGTCTCTCTATCTTCTTTAGAAGTGTGAGAATGAAATTGGAAGTGAAGAAGGTCAAGAACTTTAGAAGCAGGATTGAGAACTTCTAGCTTAAATATAGAATAGGTAGGTTATATAAATACCAGGCAAAAGTTCGGAGAATATATATATATATATATATATATATATAGATAGATAGATAGATAGATAGATAGATAGATAGATAGATAGATAGATAGATAGATAGATAGATAGATGTGATATGAGTGTGTGTAAAACCAGATATTTACACACACATTTTCAGTCAGATATCGTACTGAAATGACTGAAATAGCAAGATCTGAAGCAGCCTCCAGCAATTCACTAGGTTACCTTTATCATCAATGACCTTGGTTGTTTTTCAATAAGAATATAGCAATGTATCTTGTTTTCATAAGCATATGCTTGATAGATAGATTGACAGACAGACATGCCTTATTTATTACTCCCTGAGGGAAAATTCTGATCTAAAATGATGAAAAGCAGTTCACATTTTAGGATTCATTCATGCAGAAATCCAGATAAATTAAAAAAAGGCTTCATTTTTTTTTTCACAACCATATGTCCAATTCAGAAATATCTAGTTGCTCAAGGCTATATTTTGAACACAGGGGATGAAAGATTTGTACGTTTCACATACAAACTGCATGATGACTTTCAGATCTCTGTTAGATCAAGCCAGCTGAATGAAGGATACAGAGCATACTTAGAGAATCTGTGATGAAGGAATGTTCATCTTACCAATTGTCCACTCAGCACAAGTTGGGTGAAACTCTATGAACATCATCAAAACACTACTAGAAGTTGCTAAGGCAAGCTCAGACTTTCAAAGGCAATGGACATTTCTCTCAGCATATTCCTTTAAACATCAAAGGAAAACAAAAAAACTTGTTTTGCAGCAAGTTTTTGAAGTGTTACACTGAGCATCTCAAACAAAATGCAATGCAACAGCCTGCCAAAAATAAACAAAACGAACCACACTGAAAGCTGTGAAGATGTGCAGTTATCTTATGGAAACTGTATCTACCTGAGCTGACTTTTAAAACTCTTAAACTAATGTTCATTAGTGTAAACTAAATAGTTTGGTATTATAAATCATATTTAATTGAACTGGCATATATTAGCATTCTTAATTGTTCTGTGTTCATCACAAAAGCACGAGTGAGTGTAGTTGTTCCAAGATATTACATTTTAAAACAGCAAACAGCATCATTGCAAGTTTTACTTTCTCTATTTTTTGCTCGGCAATGGAAATTGTTCCAAGCGAAGCCAAAGTTGCATCTCCAAACAATACACAGTAATGACGCTTCATTCCTGAATGAATCAGTTTTTTTATCAGTTGAGTGAATAGTTCAATGACTCAATCATAAAATTACTTGTTACATCCTGATTGAATCAATTGTGTTTAAACAAACTGACTAAGCAACTGAATCAATGACTCACTCACAAACACAGTCATTTGTCACCACCTACTGGCCAAATAATATAACCTGCCAATAGTGTCACTGAATTTTTTTTTTTAAAGCTCTCTAGAATAATTGATTCTTACTGATCAATTGCGGAATTCAGCAATCAAATATTTCTGAATAATGACCTTTGTCAAAGGCAACAATGTATAACTGACCATCCAGTACTAGAAATTTTACGCCACCTGTCACACCATATTGAGTACATGGAAGTGCACATTAAATAACATTTCTGCTAGCATGCGATGGCTAGGCAATAGTAGCCTGAGGTTTATTGCTACAGTGATTGCATCATATGGATGCAAGGATGCTGAACTTTCTAATGCAACACAGACGGATAACTACTGCAATGCAACTGAGCGGAACCAGCATGAATATCTCTCAGTATATTCTGAGCATGATCCGGGGCTCTAGTGGTATTCTGGTAACACAGCGAGTCTGACTTGAAAAATGCCAGGCAGCACTACGTGTTTGATGAGCACACTGCATGGTTCATTACCTGCATGATATAAACCCCTCAGCTGATAAACATCCCTCTTAACACTGCTGTTCAGCATTGACAAATTAACAGATTTGAGATGCGGAAAATGTGTGCCTGAATCTTGCAGCATGCATATGATTAGCTGCATGGCCAGTTTTAACATGCAGTGAAGCTGACATTTCAGGGTTATTGTAGATGTTGCTTGTTCCATCCTACAATTGAGTTGTAATAATATACAAGCTGTACATGGATCTCACAGAGGTAGATTTATAATGACAAAGATGTTTTCTACATCTCGTCTCGACACTGAGATTTGCATATTCTCAGGTGAAACTAGTAAACTTATTCATGTATTCATGATTCATATATCGTAAAAAACTGGGTGAGCTTTACCTTTAACAGAGGATGCTTTTTTGGTCCTACGTTGTGCATTTCTATAATAACCTTTTAAAAAACTAAAAAAATTTGAGACTTGAATAGTGATGATCGTTTAACGATACGTTTGCTGATTCTGTCAAATGTAAATGAGCTTTCTTTAAAAACACATGCTGTTGGTTTCTGACAAAACAAGGTAAATATTAACTTGAAAATACTCATGGGAGGTATTATTGACACCCTGAGGGTGGAAATACACCATAGTTTTAGTGCAGTAATGGGGCGGAAATGAATCTGAAGACAAACCCGAGTGCTCGGAGGGGTCAGCAGGTGTTGGAGGACAACATCATGGCTGGGCTGAACAGGTGGTGGGTCTGCGTAGGTGGAATCCAATTTGGCACAGAGACCTAGAGCAGAGATTAAAGGGTGAAAGCAAGAGGACACTGTCAGCTTGACAGCAAGGACTGTTCCGCATGGGTCACAGCTAAACTTGAGATGAGAGAAATGCAGAAAACCCAAAACCTTTGGCAAACATTTGCTCGGTTAAACCCTGAGCAGTAAGCAATCTCCTTGATTTCTGCCAGGCAAACATTTAAGTAATAAGGTAAAATATGCTGTGCTATGCAGTACAATACAGTCAAAGCTAATGGGCATTGTTAGGTGCAGTGCATTAGAGTGTTCTTGTTGATTTTTTTAATTAAGTGGCTGAAAAACAAATGAAATGTCAGTCAGTTTTAATGTGTCATTTAAAAGACCCACTGAAGATCATTCATGTTTATGCTATAACTAGTAGTAAAGAGGAAACAATGATCATGGTACACTCTGTGCTGATATTTGAGAATGCATTAGCATTCTTAATGGTTCTGTATTTATCACACAAGCAACAGTGCTGTTGTTTCAAGGTATGATATTCAAACAAACAGCATAATTGCGAGTCTAGCATTGCTTTTAAATAAGTTCAAAAAACAAGAAGCTAATATTAGTTACAGTAACATGCACACAAAATTGCCTGTTACCTTCATTATTTTTGCTCTGATATGAAAATTGTCCCAAACTAAGCTAAAGCTGCATCTCCATGAAACAACACAGCAGTATAGCTGGGGTTTGTGGGGCCCCGGTGCAGATTGTACCAGTGGGCCCTGTTTGAAATTGTGTAAATAAATAGAATAAACATACAAATTAAACGATGTTCTCAGTTGTTTCCGTTCACTTAAGACATCAACAGTATTTTCAAGGATACTTGCCAAGACAGGTATTTCAACATAATTTTGTATGTATTTGTGAGTTCAAGAGCAAGAAGAGGCAAAACTCAATTTCTTGTTCATGGGCTATGAGGGTAGCTCATTCCGACTAAAAAAAATGTGTGTGTGTGTGTATATATATATATATATATATATATATATATACACATACTGTATATTAGTGCTGTCAAACGATTAATCGCAATTAATCGCATCCAAAATAAAAGTTTTTGTTTGCACAGTAAATAGGTGTGTACTGTGTATATTTATTATGTATATATAAATACACACACATGCATGTATATATTTCAGAGAAATATGTTATTTTTATATATTAAATGTACTTATTTATAATATAAATTATATGAATATAAATATAGACATGTAAATACATACAAATCTATACATGCATGTGTGTGTATTTATATATACATAATAAACATACACAGAACACACACATGCAAACAAAAACTTTAATTTTGGATGCGATTAATCGTTTGACAGCAATAATTATATATACAGTGGGTACGGAAAGTATTCAGACCCCCTTAAATTTTTCACTCTTTGTTATATTGCAGCCATTTGCTAAAATCATTTAAGTTCATTTTTTTCCTCATTAATGTACACACAGCACCCCACATTGACAGAAAAACACAGAATTGTTGACATTTTTGCAGATTTATTAAAAAAGAAAAACTGAAATATCACATGGTCCTAAGTATTCAGACCCTTTGCTCAGTATTTAGTAGAAGCACCCTTTTGATCTAACACAGCCATGAGTCTTTTTGGGAAAGATGCAACAAGTTATTCACACCTGGATTTGGGGATCCTCTGCCATTCCTCCATGCAGATCCTCTCCAGTTCTGTCAGGTTGGATGGTAAACGTTGGTGGACAGCCATTTTTAGGTCTCTCCAGAGATGCTCAATTGGGTTTAAGTCAGGGCTCTGGCTGGGCCATTCAAGAACAGTCACGGAGTTGTTGTGAAGCCACTCCTTCGTTATTTTAGCTGTGTGCTTAGGGTCATTGTCTTGTTGGAAGGTAAACCTTCGGCCCAGTCATTTACATTTTACATTTACATTTACGCATTTAGCAGACGCTTTTATCCAAAGCGACTTACATAGCATTCAAGTTACAGTTTTTACATTTGATCAGCTCTTGCTTTCGCTGGGAATCGAACCCATGATCTTGGCGTTGCTAGCGCCATGCTCTACTATTTGAGCTACAGGAAAGCTATCTTTCTGTAGGTCCTGAGCACTCTGGAGAAGGTTTTCATCCAGGATATCCCTGTACTTGGCCGCATTCATCTTTCCCTCGATTGCAACCAGTCGTCCTGTCCCTGCAGCTGAAAAACACCCCCACAGCATGATGCTGCCACCACCATGCTTCATTGTAGGGACTGTATTGGACAGGTGATGAGCAGTGCCTGGTTTTCTCCACACATACCGCTTAGAATTAAGGCCAAAAAGTTCTATCTTGGTCTCATCAGACCAGAGAATCTTATTTCTCACCATCTTGGATTCCTTCAGGTGTTTTTTAGCAAACTCCATGCGGGCTTTCATGTGTCTTGCACTGAGGAGAGGCTTCCGTCGGGCCACTCTGCCATAAAGCCCCTACTGGTGGAGGGCTGCAGTGATGGTTGACTTTCTACAACTTTCTCCCATCTCCCAACTGCATCTCTGGAGCTCAGCCACAGTGCTCTTTGGGTTCTTCTTTACCTCTCTCACCAAGGCTCTTCTCCCCCGATAACTCAGTTTGGCCGGACGGCCAGCTCTAGGAAGGGTTCTGGTCGTCCCAAACGTCTTCCATTTAAGGATTATGGAGGCCACTGTGCTCTTAGGAACCTTAAGTGCAGCAGAAATTTTTTTGTAACCTTGGCCAGATCTGTGCCTTGCCACAATTCTGTCTCTGAGCTCTTCAGGCAGTTCCTTTGACCTCATGATTCTCATTTGCTCTGGCATGCACTGTGAGCTGTAAGGTCTTATATAGACAGGTGTGTGGCTTTCCTAATCAAGTCCAATCAGTATAATCAAACACAGCTGGACTCAAATGAAGGTGTAGAACCATCTCAAGGATGATCGGAAGAAATGGACAGCACCTGAGTTAAATATATGAGTGTCACAGCAAAGGGTCTGAATACTTAGGACCATGTGATATTTCAGTTTTTCTTTTTCAATAAATCTGCAAAAATGTCAACAATTCTGTGTTTTTCTGTCAATATGGGGTGCTGTGTGTACATTAATGAGGAAAAAAAAATTAACTTAAATGATTTTAGCAAATGGCTGCAATATAACAAAGAGTGAAAAATTTAAGGGGGTCTGAATACTTTCCGTACTCACTGTATATGTATATATATATATATATATATATATATATATATGAGTGTCTGTTGATACTGGATATTTAATTATGCAAACTTGTTTCTCCCTATTTTTTACATTTAAATGTATTTATAATGCTGTGGTGCTTTTAATGTTTTGTTTTTAATTTATTTACACGAAATAGTATAGAGTTATGTAAAATAGCCTTAAAGGAATAGTTCACCCAAAATGAAAGTTGTGTCATTTATTCACCTTCATGTCGTTCCAAACCTGTATGAGTTTCTCTCATGTTGAATACAAAAGAAGATATTTTGAAGAACCAAACAGTTGTTGGTCCCCACTGACTACCATAGTAGGGAAAGAAATACTATGGAGTTCAATGGGGACTATCAACCGTTCGATTACCAACATTCTTCAAAATATCATCTTTTGTGTTTGGAACGACATGACAGTGAGTAAATGAGGACAATTTTCATTTTTGGAATGAACTATTCCTTTAAACAATCATCTGCTTATCTGTTTTAGCTAAATATGTAATATTAGTAAATCCCTAATTTTAAGTGCAGAAATGTTATTGTTTTGTCTATTTACAGAGTGCAGCTAAACACAGATAGTTTACCTGTGCAGGTAAATGTACAAGTTCTACAAACCTCTACTGCTCATTTCAGCTTCTTGCTGGTTCAGCTGATATTTTCTTAGCATTGGAATGTTTCATTCTGATGCAATAGAGAATGTGTTGAGAGTATAAATGCCTCTCCGCTTCACCAAAGTCCCTTTGAGACAAGTCAGTCTGCTGGGGCAGCCATCTTGGTAATGCCTTGGGGGAGCTATTTCCATTCACGCTAGTATGGCTTCTGCCTACTAGAATGAGGAAAGACCAAAATCTCCAGAAGACTTGTCTCTTAATTTTGATTTCTCTATACTTTGATCTGAATCTACGCTAATTGGACACAAACTTATAAATCTTATGTTTCCAATTTTTTTTTCATTCTCCTTTGTTTATTAGTCGACATGGGTGAAGTCTTTTTGAAATTCTCATATTCTTTTTTTTTTTTTTTTCTCAGCCTTGTCATCGTGTTTCTTTTCAAAGAAAGCCTATTGATTCCCAGCATAAAAACACTAGATATGACATAGGAAGTAACTGAGATGAACCTCTTGAAATACATGCATTGTGAATGAATCGTTGTTTTGATGAATTAGCCCTTTGGCTGGAGCAATCGAGATGAGCTCTGAATTTACAGCTGTTGGGCAGAGAGCTGGCGTTAGTGTGAATGTTTTTGTAGCATAATGAACTGAGCTGAGCAGTCGCTGCAAGGTCATTGATGCACCATGGAGAATAAAGAGGAACTCTTGGCATCCTGTCCTCCCACACTGCAAGGGTAAAAACATCCATAATACAGCCGTCTAAGCTGGAAGTTTGGTCCTTAGGCTCTCAGGGGTCCTTTAGACCACCTGTCCCCCCTTAAAGCTTTTGATGCTGACTGGCAATCTTACATGTGAAAGTCATGCATTGAAATCCATAAGGACGTCGTGGGCGTTGATGGACATGATTAAAATTCATGAATCTTATTATTTCCTTCTCACATGCAGTTTACTTTGAACTTCAAACTCGTTAGTGATACCATAAGTAAGTTTTATATAATTTGCACTTAAAACGGGCAATGATACTCAACGGGCTGTCGTATATTCCTCCTGAACATTTTTACCAAACTAAAGGGGGAAAAAAAAGGTGGTTTATTCAGACATTTATCATTTGAAGCAAAGTTGTCAGTGCTTCTGTTCAAAGTAGCGTTGTGAACTGGGTCTAAGTATGAATTATTGTAGGCCGAGAGTCTATATTAAGATAAAGTGGAATAATAGCATGCCAAACATTTGTTTGATATATTTTTATTCCACAGCAAAGGCTGCACAGGAGCGATCAATCAAAAAGGCAAGTATAACATTATCCTTACCTAGAATTGAACAAACGTTATGGGAGTGCTTATTTATACTTTTCCCTATGTGAGTATCCTGAAAATCATGTGTGCAGAGGAAGAATGAGGAAATGTATTGATAAAATGGCTTATAGCAGTAGTAAGTCTAATTTTAATGATGTTTTCACAGTCGATTTAATGGGTTTGTCTGAACCGGAGTTCCCCAGCCCACAGGTTTCTGTTCACATTGTACTGTTTGGTTCTTATTGTATGTTTGCATCATGAATCTGAGCACCATTGTGAGTAGCGGCAGCTGTTCATCACAGTATCTAGGTAACGACTCGGTAGAGGGAAGATGCCAGTTTCACTATTATTGAAGTATTCGTCCCTTTGGACTACCTAACAAAACCTTACATGCAGAGAAAGGCATTTGTGTTTATCAGCGAATGCACTGCAAGGTGTGCAAAGAATGAGAGCTTCTCTCAGAAGGCAATTTATTCAGAGGCTAGCATTTCCTTTTTATGTCTTTGCATGCTCCTGGTCACATTTATTTTATAGTGCTGTTGTGAGGACCCAAGTCAGTTTGACGTCACAGTTTGGTTTGTATTATTCAGAAAGTTTTTTTTTTTTTCTTTCTGAAATCACTATCAGAAAAATGCTACCTTAAGGTACAAAAGCTTGTCATTGGGACAGTACATCTTTGTATGTTATCTACACTACTGTTCAAAAGTTTAGGGTCAGAAAAAATGTACATTTATCATTCATAATCTGAATAATGCACAGCTGATAGATAACCAGCAAGATAATAACTCAGTGAAATCTCCAATGTTTGCTCTAAGGGTTTAACGTAATGCCTGCAATCTAGTTATATTAGCACTGAACAAATGAAAGCAGTTTGAAAATCTTCATTATGTTTACACAGTCAAGCTGCTGTTTATTTCTTAACAAAAATAATGAGATGATTAAAAAAGGTGGGGAAAAAAATCATAGTAATCATGTTTTTTTCTAATGTGAGAAGTTCTGCTGCTGTGACAGCTGTTTTGTGAAGTTTATCACTCTTATCCTTTGGCAAGGTAAGTCTTGTCACTCAAACTGCGAAGATATGACACATGTAGAGGAGGAGGTGGGCATTAGATGAGATGCCAGATCTGCTTGCCAGTCAACACTAAACCTTCAGATATATGTTCAAGATTTCATCAGATCTTGAAATTGATTGCCATTAGTTTGATACTTTGCACTCTTTCTGTTATATTATAAAATGGATCCTCACTTCTGATTGGCAGTCCTAGTGGAAAGATTTACGTAATACTTGATAAATTTGCTTAAATTAACTGTTTGATGAATTTTAATATGCCTTTATATATATATATATATATATATATATATATATATATATATATATATATATATATATATATATATATACAGTGGGTACGGAAAGTATTCAGACCCCCTTAAATTTTTCACTCTGTTATATTGCAGCCATTTGCTAAAATCATTTAAGTTCATTTTTTCCTCATTAATGTACACACAGCACCCCATATTGACAGAAAAACACAAAACTGTTGACATTTTTGCAGATTTATTAAAAAAGAAAAACTGAAATATCACATGGTCCTAAGTATTCAGACCCTTTGCTGTGACACTCATATATTTAACTCAGGTGCTGTCCATTTCTTCTGATCATCCTTGAGATGGTTCTACACCTTCATTTGAGTCCAGCTGTGTTTGATTATACTGATTGGACTTGATTAGGAAAGCCACACACCTGTCTATATAAGACCTTACAGCTCACAGTGCATGTCAGAGAAAATGAGAATCATGAGGTCAAAGGAACTGCCTGAAGAGCTCAGAGACAGAATTGTGACAAGGCACATATCTGGCCAAGGTTACAAAAAAAATTCTGCTGCACTTAAGGTTCCTTAGAGCACAGTGGCCTCCATAATCCTTAAATGGAAGACGTTTACTCATGTAACCGTCCATACTTACTCGTGTAACTACTCATGTAACCGTCTTTAAATAGGGAAACATGGAAGTGTTTGGTAGCTTCTAAATTCATCTCTGTTTGGATCCTAAGGAATGAATGGTGCTAAGCTAAATGCTAGCATACTGGCGCCGCGCGCTAGAGCGATTAAGTGCACGGACTGAGACGGGAGAGGTACGTATCAACTCGTCTAAACTGAGGGGAAAACATATTGGAATATGGAAAAACGGTGGCGTTTTCCTTTAAAGAGGCGGCCACCTACAACAACCACACAGACCTGCAGGAGTACACTGAAACTGTGACTGCTTACATCAAAAAATGCATTGATGATGTGACAGTCACCAAGACCATCACCACACGTGCAAACCAGAAGCCGTGGATGACAGCAGAGGTTCGTGGGCTGTTAAAGACCAGAGATGAAGCATTCAGATCAGGAGATAAAGCAGCCCTCAAAACAGCAAGAGCCAATCTGTCCTGTGGCATCAAAAATGCAAAACGGTCATATGCTCAAAAAAAAAAAAATCAACAATCACTTCACAGACAGCAGAGACACACGGAGCCTGTGGCAAGCCATTCAGTCCATCACTGACTACAAGCCCCCGCCACAGGCCTGTGATGATGACACATCCCTCCCAGATGCACTCAACCACTTTTATTCAAACCACATCATCAAGTTCGCTGATGACATAACAGTGGTAGGTCTCATCAGCAACAATGATGAAACACACTACAGAGAGGAAGTGGCACAGCTGGCTGAATGGTGTGGCAGTAACAACCTGTCCCTCAATGTGGGGAAGACAAAGGAGGTTGTGATGGACTTCAGGAGAAACTCCGTTGACAACCCTCCACTGACCATCGACAGCACGACTGTGGAGAGAGTCAGCAGCAGTAAATTCCTGGGGGTGCACATCACAGAAGATCTCACCTGGACCACCAACACCATGTCACTCTCCAAGAAGGCACAACAGCGCCTACACTTTCTCTGCCGGCTGAAAAGAGCAAGTCTCTCTCTACCCTTCCTCACCACTTTCTTCAGGGGCACCATTGAGAGTGTGCTGACCAGCTGCACCACTGTCTGGTACGGGAACTGTACTGCAGCAGACCGCAAGACCCTCCAAGCGGACAATGAACACAGCTGCAAAGATCATCGGTGCCCCTCTCCCCTCCATTCTGGACATTTTCTCTTTACACGATGCTCCAGCAAAGCCAACAGTATCGTGAAGGACTCCACCCATCCCTCCCACAGTCTCTTCCAGCTCCTATCAACAGGAAGACAGTACCGGAGCTTCAGAGCCCACTCTGCCAGACTGCTCAACAGCTTTTTCCCCCAGGCTGTGACAGCCTTGAACTCAAATCACCCCGCCCCTCTCTGAAACCCCTTACCTCCTGAAACATGGACTATCTCACCCCCCCCCAAACACCCCCCAACCTTACCACATCAAATTAAAAACCGTATGAAAACAGTATGTGCCTTCTTGCACTTTTTTGTGCAATTCGAAGTGTGCTACACACAGGTGAGTGGGCATGTACAAACCACCTGTAGTAACACACTCTCCTCCTCAATGTGCACTAGACACTTTTCACACACACTGCTGTGTGTACACAATCCCACAAAAGACTCAGTAATATATGTATGTTTACATGTTCATGCACTACAAATCATCCTGCACTGCTCCCCAGCCAGCTGCTTGACTTACAATGTTTCTTTTTGCACATGTACAGTATATATCTGAAGCATTCGTATAGTTTGTATAGTTTTTATTTTTTTTTTAGTTTATGTATAGGAAAACATTTATATATAGTATATTTATAGTCAAATTCTATCAGTAGGTTAGTTGTGTATAGGTTTATACTGTTTTACTTCATTGTTGTAAGTCTGTATTATGTAGCATCGTGGTCCTGTGAGGCACGACATTTCATTCCATTGTATGTCCCCACTTGTAGCGGAATGACAATAGAGCTCAACTTGTCTTGACTTGACTTGACTAGACCACAAAGGGATGACGAGCTCCTTCAAGCCAGTGTCTCCATTCCTCCAGGGCGAGCTTGATGGTGAGTAGTTCTCTATACCCGATGTCAAAGTTTTGCGCCGCCGAGGTTAATTTCCAGGAGAAGAAGGCACATGGATTGAGTCGAGGTGGGTTCCCCTGCTGCTGTGATAGAACAGCTCCTACTCCTGATGTGGAGGCGTCGACTTCAACGACGAATGGTCTCTTTGGATCGGGATGCACCAGGAGTGGAGCCGTGGTGAAAGCCTCTTGGAGTTTCTTCATGGCTGTGGTGGCTTCTGAGTTCCAGGACAGAGACTTGGGCTTGCCTTTCAAGAGATTTTTTAGTGGTGCAGTGATGGAACTGTAGTTCAGGATAAATCGACGATAGAAGTTGGAAAAACCTAGGAATCATTGGAGTTCTTCAATGGTGGATGGAATGGGCCAGGTCTTGATCGCTTCCACCTTCCTCTTGTCCATCTTGATGCCATGAGCACTGATGTGATCACCCAGGAACTGGATGGAAGGTTGATGGAAGGTGCATTTCTCAGCCTTGAGGTATAATTGATGCTCATGGAGCCGTTGGAGGACCTCAGAGATGTAAACCAGCACAAAGCAGTGGAGGTACTTGATGGTGATTTTATTGAGGGATCGATAGTCAATACAACGCCTCAAGCCTCCGTCCTTCTTTGCCACAAAGAAAAAGCTGGAAGCAGCAGGGGACGTGGACGATCGGATGTATCCTTGTTGTAGAGCCTCAGAAATGTACTCCTCCATGGCCTTCTGTTCAGGAATGGAAAGTAAGTAGATTTTAACTTTGGGCACTGGTTCATCAGGGAGAAGTTTGATTGCACAGTCCCATGGTCTGTGAGGTGGTAATTTGGAGGCTCATTTTGGACAGAATACGTCACTGAAGTGGGTGTAGTCGGTGGGAATGTCAATGGAGCGATTTTAAAGGGGACTTTCAATGGATGTGGAATTTACTGGAAGTACTGGAATGGATTTGACTGGTTTGGGGAATTCTGGGAAACAGTCTGGAAAGCAGTCATTACCCCACTTCAGAATCTCTCTGGTGGACCATGAGATAGATGGGTTATGGGAAACAAGCCATGGGCACCCCAACCAATAAACAGATCTCCTCCTTGTGGAGCTGACCGACTTGTAACCAGATGGGACCCACACAGTATCGAACTTTTCCTCTAACCAGGGGCTTGCCGATTATTGACTGGATCTTGTACAAGACGTCGTTGAGTCTCTTGAGTTGGAGTTGGTTACATAAGTCGGTGGAGATGAAGTTGCCGGCTGACCCAGAGTTGAGAAGGGCATAGACTGAAACACAATGAAGAGGAGTTGTAATCTGAACAGTAGTGGTTAGAGGTTTTATATTTACTGAGGAGGTAGAAACCACACTCGCCACAGGTCATGGAGGACGAGTGGGACATGTCCTGATTACATGTCCATCTTTGCCACAGTATAAGCATAATCCCTGGGTCAGCCGGCGTCGACGTTCAGCCGAAGTGAGTCAGGCAGTGTCGATCTGCATGGGTTCAGGGTTTGGTTCTGGAGAGCTGGGATATTCTGACTGGCGGAGAAAGATAGTGGGATTTTGGCACAAATGTCCCTCCATACAGTCATGAATCCAATTGGCAATCCGGATGGAGAATTGAATGAAACGCTCAAGCCCCATGGTGTCGTCGTAGGCAGAGGGATGCAACAGCAACGAGGGCTCTAATCCTTGACAGTAAGTGGTCAACAGGGAACCTTTGTTCCAACCACTAGATGCTGCTAAGGTGCAGAAACAGAGAGCATAATCTTGAATAGACTTCTGTCCTTGTTTTAAATGATACAACTGCCCACCAATTGAAGTATCTCCGGTGGGTCGTCCGAAAACCTCTTGGAAATGAGTGAAGAACGCACCTAGACTTTGTGTGGCTGGTCCGTTCTGGTGCCACAATGACTCCGCCCATTGAAGTGCTTGACCTGTTAACAGGGTTAGAACATAAGCAATTTTAGTTCTCTCTGTGGGAAAATGATGCGGTTGCATCTCTAGAGTGAGCGAACACTGCATGAGAAAGCCATTGCATTCAGCCATCGCATTCATCCTGAGCCAGAGTAGGGCGCTGGATTGACCATGGGACTGGCTGTGTAGATCGGAGCCGAAGAAGAACTACTGGGTGTGGAAGCCGGTGCTGGTGCTGGTGCAGGTGCAGTGGTGGTGGTTTGACTGAGAACTCTTCTCATAGCATCCACCAGCTCCTGGAATGGATCGGGGTCTGTTTGATTCATGATGTATGGTCTGGTCTTCTGTAACGGGAAGTCAGACTCGATACACAGGTGAGTTAGAATCAAACAGACAGGTTTATTGAACAGGATGGAGATGACCAAAGAACTGGTGAGTATTTAAGACTTTGAGTCTTTAACGGAATTGAGGATGATACTGAGAGTTATATTCTTGATTACAAGGTCGGATGGAAACGGTGAGGATCGTGGGGTTTCCAGGAGCTGGTGTAACAGAGCTGGATGCAAGTAAGTAGATGGAGCACACACACACAGGAACACATGAGGGGAACACAGGAGATCAAGGAGTCGTGGAACAACAGGTAAGTAATTCAGCATAGGTTTGAGTCCTTTTCCACTTGGGAGACCAGACGATGTGGTTGTGTGAACTGTGTGTTCTTATAGTGCTGTGTGGGTGATTGGTGAATGACAGTCAGGTGTGTGTAATTAGTATTCCGGTGATTGTGAGCGCTGATAGGTGGGAGAGCCTGGCATGTCCGTGACATATATATATACGTATATATATATATATATATATATGTATATATTAGTGCTGTCACACGATTAATCGCGATTAATCGCATCCAAAATAAAAGTTTTTGTTTAGATACTGTGTGTACTGTGTATATGTATTATGTATATATAAATACACACACATGCATGTATATATTTAAGAAAAATATGTTATGTTTATATGTTAAATATGTTTATATATGATATCATTTATATAAATATAAATATATACATGTAAATACATGTAAATATTTTCAAAATATATGCTGTATGTTTGTGTCTTTATATATACATAATAAATATACACAGTACACACACATATTATGTAAACAAAAACTTTTATTTTGGATGTGATTAATCGCGATTAATCGTTTGACAGCACTAATATATATATATATATATATATATATATATATATAATTCAGTATATGTATGTATTATTAGTATTCAGTATTAAATTAGCAGACAATGTCTGATATGATACAAATATCGTACATCTCTGTATAAAGTCATTTAATGAAATCAAACTTTTGAAATCACTAATAATAAATACTTTGTAACATGACACTGCAAGAAGCCAAATGAGCTTATTAGAGTGAAGTTATTTCTAAAAATGAGAACTTCAGCAACATTCAGATCCTTTTTTTTAGATAATGACAACTTTTGATCAACTTACAAAACTGTCAAACATTGTCCTTGTATTGTAATACCCTCCTTATATTGTAATCATTATGAGCACAAGTTGTAATGCCTAACATGACTGTTGTGTCTGCTTAACTGAACAAATGATGATAAATAACCCTGTAACATATTATATCTGTATATTACGATCACATTGGCATTACTTTCATACACTCATCTCTGACTGATAACACAATACTTCGTAATAATAACATTAAAGCAAACATTTTCTATAAAGCTGCTTTGAAACAATATGTATCGTGAAAATTGTGCGTGAGCATCTGTATAGCTCAAATTAAAAAATGTTGCTAGCAATCTTAAAACCAAACTTTTGCATTACATCAACTTGATATCAGTAACTTCAGCAAGCAGTCCGAGCCTGATGAGATAGCGAGCCAGCAATACATTTGAATGAGACGCTATCTATCCATGGGCGGCGGCAGCAGGTCGTAACAGGTCTTATTGAAATCCTTCTATTTTAATAGATTTTACGCTCAAGTACAAATCTTCAAGTTGCTTTCTCCGAGACAGGCAGCCAGACCTGACTCCAGCCAAAAACAGAGTACATCTTGTCTGCAGAGTGTCAGATAACCTTCCGAATGCACGGGGCGAGTGCCCGATGACACCATTCTGCATCTGCACTGTCAACCTGTCCGATTCTGTGTCCATCATTGCATTCTTTCTTCCTGAAATTGAAATGCGGGGGAAACGAGATGGGCCTGCACTCGGGGCACACAGTTAATACGCGTCCACTCCTGTTACTGCCGAAACGTGAAGCACCTGTGAGAGTGTAACCAAGCAGAAAGCACACACGCGCGTCATGTGAGCACGTTCTGCACACACATAACAGAAACGTGAGGCTCTTTCGCTCAATTGCCCACTCGGTCGCTCATACCCACAACCCCTTTCTGTCTCTGCCCTCTGATCTTCCTGGGAATCATTGGAGCATGATAAATGTGGAAATTATAAGTTTATGAGGCAATAAAGCAGGGAGGAAAAGGTTTCCTAATAAGGGAGATCTAAATAATGGAACCTGATCATCCTTACAATACATGGATATTAATATTGACCCGTATTTCAGTGACAGAGGAGCCCCATTAAAGGTCAGGAATTAATGTGGGATTATAATGAACAGGCTGGGCTTTTATAGATAAACATATCTTAATAAAAAATTATCCATACTTTAGCACTGACATTAGACTGGTCAAAGCAGACCAACAGGCTTCTATGAAGCCTTTTTAAGCACTTTTTAGTTTCCAACACCTTAAAATATGTTCAATTTGTACTAAGGCAAGTGTAAACATGCATATAAAATTATATGAGTGTAGCTACTAAAACTAGCAAATGCATGCAGAATCACATTCAAAATACTTGCCCTGGGCACAGTGGATGAATGGTATAACGTTACTTATAAAACATTTGACAGGTTTGTGACTGTTCCTGGTAGGATACATTTGAACGATTATGGCCGGCCTGTAGATTTAGCTGTAGGTTTAGTGTATAAAGCATCGGTGCACTGGAGGAAAAACGTCTCGGTTACGTATGTAACCCTCGTTCCCTGAAGGAGGGAACGGAGACGTCACGTCGGATGACCGACGAAATTGGGATCTCGCCAGAGAGACCAATCCACTTCGAGTGTAACTAAACGAGCCAATGGACATTGGCATGCGATTATTGCATCCAGCTGCCGCTGATCACAGCGTGAGCATAAGAGGCAGCTGATGCACCGCATCAATTATGTTTTCGCTGAGGAGCCGAGCCGGCGACCCGGCAGCTCAGCGGTGGTACAGCGACTGTGGCGACGGGACGTGACGTCTCCGTTCCCTCCTTCAGGGAACGAGGGTTACATACGTAACCGAGACGTTCCCCTTTCAGTCGGTCACTCCGAGTCACGTCGGATGACCGACGAAATTGGGATCCCTACCAAAGCGCCACAGGAGCTGCCCCTTCCAGTGCCCTGTGTAGGGCTCCTGACCCTTCCTATAAGGCAGACGATAGGACCGGGCTCTACACAGAGAAGGTCAACTACTGGTGTTCCTTGAGCAACCCAAACAGTAGGACTAGGATAACACTGGGAAGCGTGCCCTTCCACTTGGAAGAGGCACACTGCGGAGTCACCTCCTCCCAAAGGGGGTTTAAGTGACATTCAAACATGTGAAGTAACCCAGAGGGCCCTTTTGCACATGGAAGTCTCTGAGATGGCTCAGGCTGCATCTTTAGAGATGGCAGAACGTGGTCCGCCAGGGGAAACACGGCTCTAATAAGAATACCGTGGAATACACATATGGGATCCCGACAGGGTCTCTCATATGGGCACTAGCCTCGCACCAGTTTTCAAGAATTCATTGGCTGAAGGCCTGGCGCCGGACGCTCCGCCGTGTCCGGACGCCGGAGTGCTGGAGGACTCAACAGGGTTTGCCTGGTTAAGGAACTCTCTGGAGAATTAGGCGTAAGGACGCCGCAAGCCGACTCTGAGCCGGCCCTCTCAGTGCCACTACCCGTTTGAGGTGAGAACACAGGAGGAAACCGGTTCGACACGTAGGCTATAAAACCTAGTGAACGTGTTGGGAGTCGCCCAACCCGCAGCTCTACAGATGTCTGCTAGCGAGGCACCACGAGCCAGCGCCCAGGACGATGCGACACCCCTAGTGGAGTGAGCACGCAACCTGAGCGGGCAGGGCACACCTTGTGCTTCGTAGGCCAAGGTGATGGCATCCACTATCCAGTGGGCCATCCTCTGCTTGGAGACAGCCTTCCCCTTCTGCTGTCCTCCGTAACAGACAAAGAGCTGTTCTGAGGTCCTGAAGCTCTGAGTTCTATCCACGTACTGACGCAGTGCGCGTACAGGACAGAGCAAAGCTAGGGCTGGGTCTGCCTCCTCCAGGGGCAGCGCTTGCAGGCTCACTACCTGGTCCCTGAAGGGCGTGGTAGGAACCTTGGGCACATAGCCGGGCCGGGGCCTCAGTGTTGCACTGGAGTCAGCCGGCCCAAACTCAAGGCACGATTCGTCGACCGAAAATGCCTGCAGGTCCCCCACCCTCTTGATTGAGGCCAATGCAGTCAGGAGTAGGGTTTTCATAGAAAGAAACTTCAACTCGACTGACTGCAATGGCTCAAAGGGGGCAGTTTGTAGGGCTCTTAGCACCAAAGCCAAATCCCAAGAGGGAAGGGAGGGAGGCCTCGGAGGATTTAACCTCCTGGCCCCCCTAAGAAACCTGACGACCAGATCGTGCTTCCCCACCGACCTCCCCTCTATGGGGTCGTGGTGGGCAGAAATAGCAGCAACATATACCTTAAGGGTGGAGGGGGACAGCCTACGCTCCAACCCTTGTTGCAAAAAGGAAAGCACGGCTCTGATCGAACATCTCCGGGGGTCCTCCTGGTAAGAGGAACACCATTCGACGAACAGGTTCCACTTCAGCGCATAGGCCCGTCTTGTGGACGGTGCTCGTGCTGAAGCGATAGTGAGCGCTACCTCCTGGGGCAGGTCACCTAGAACCTCCGCGTCCCGTCCAGGGACCACACATGAAGTTTCCACAAGTCTGGACGCGGGTGCCAGAGGGTGCCCCGTCTCTGAGAAAGCAGATCCTTCCTCAGAGGAATCGGCCAGGGAGGGGCTGTCGCGAGGAGCATGAGTTCCGGGAACCAGGTCCTGTTGGGCCAATATGGAGCCACTAACAGGACCTGCTCCTCGTCCTCCCTGATCTTGCACAATGTCTGTGCTAGCAGGCTCACTGGGGGAAACGCATACTTGCGCAAGCCCTGGGGCCAGCTGTGTGCCAGTGCATCCGTGCCGAGCGTTGCCTCGGACAGGGAGTAGAACCACTGGCAGTGGGTGGTTTCTGGAGATGCAAACAGGTCTACCTGAGCAACTCCGAACCGACTCCAAATCAGCTGGACCGCCTGGGGATGGAGTCTCCACTCCCCAGGAAGTGCCGCTCGAGACAGCTCGTCGGCCGCCTGATTGAACACTCCTGGGATGTGGATGGCACGAAGGGACCTCAGATGCTTCTGACTCCAGAGGAGGAGGTGGCGGGCGAGTTGCGACATGCGACGGGAGCGCAAACCGCCTTGCCGGTTGATATAGGCAACGGTCGCAGTGTTGTCCGTACGGACCAGAACGTCCCTGCCCCGAAGGCGCCCTCTGAGGCGGCACAGGGCAAGGCGTACTGCCAGCAACTCGAGGCAATTGATATGCCAACGCAGAAGGGGGCCCGTCCAACCCCTGATACTGCGTGCCCGTTGTACGTGGCACCCCAGCCGGTGGCCGAGGCATCCGTGAAAACCACAGCATGCCTGGATACCTGCTCCAGGGGCACTCCTGCCCGAAGGAACGAAGGATCTGACCACGGGCTGAAGGTCTTGCGGCAGGCCGGTGTAATCTGAACCCGGTGAGTACCGCGTTTCCACGCCCACCTCGGGATTCGATCATGGAGCCAGTGCTGAAGCGGTCTCATATGGAGCAGACCGAGCGGAACTATGGCCGCAGCTGCAGCCATATGCCCCAGGAGCCTCTGAAAGAGTTTCAGTGGGACCGCTGTCCTGCCTGATAAAGTCTTGAGGCAGTTCAGCACCGACTGAGCACGTTCCTGGGTGAGGCGTGCTGTCTGGTTGACCGAATCCAACTCCATGCCGAGAAAAGAGATCCTCTGCGTTGGCACGAGTTTGCTCTTTTCCCAATTGACCCGAAGGCCCAACTGGCTGAGGTGCCTGAGCACCAGGTCCCTGTGTGCGCACAACAGCTCTCGAGACTGTGCAAGTATGAGCCAGTCGTAGAGGTAGTTGAGAATGCGCACACCCCGTTGTCTCAGGGGAACAAGGGGCCGCCTCTGCGACTTTGGTGAAGACACGAGGCGAAAAGGGACAGCCGGAAGGGCAGGACCTTGTACTGATATGCCCGACCATCGAACGCGAATCGCAGGAATGGCCTGTCTCGCGGGAGAATCGAAACATGAAAGTACGCGTCCTTCAGGTCGATTGCTGCAAACCAATCTAGGGGACGGACGCATCCAAGAATGCGTTTCTGCGTCAACATCTTGAACGGCATCTTGTGAAGTGCACGGTTCAAAACTCGCAGATCCAAGATCGGTCGTAACCCACCGCTTTTCTTGGGCACAATGAAGTAAGGGCTGTAAAACCCCGACCTCATATCGGCTGGAGGGACCGGCTCTATTGCATCCTTCGCCAGTAGGACTGCAATCTCCGCGAGCAAGACAGGGGCATCGACGGCTTTGACTGAAGTGTACCGGATGCCCCTGAACTTGGGGGGGACGCCGGGCGAACTGAATCGCATAGCCGAGTCTGATGGTCCGCAGGAGCCACCGGGACGGGCTGGGGAGCGCTAACCAGGCTCCGAGAGACCGCACCAGCGGGGCCAACGGGCCCACCGACATGCCCGCGGTGGGGCAGCGAGGTGGAACACAGGGACCGGCCCCAGGGCCTGTGACGGCCTGGCCTGTGACGGCAGGGGGCGGGGTCTGGGTGTGTAGTGTAGCACTCACCTGATTTCTCCTCGCATGGGAGGAGACACAGGAACCCGGCTTGAGGCTTGTGACAGCCCTGCGTTTGACGACTTGAAGCGGGGACTGGGGTGCTACTGCCCTTACCTGGTTCCACGAATGGGCAGGAGGGGTGCTCTTGGGCAACCACCCGCTGCCTGCTGGCGAGAGAGGAGGAGGGAAGTGATCCTGTGATGCACGGATCACCACTCTCCTCCTCTTGAGACCCGGAGATTGAGGAGACCGCTCTTTACTGATGTTTTTTTGGGTACCGCTGGCTGCTGGGCCAGCGGCGGAACAAAATGAACAAAAGATACTCCACCCGGCCCTCCTCCGGGGGAGGGAGTGGTGCAGTCACCATCTCCCGATGAGCGGTCTCCTCCATCTCTGGGTCGCCCGTCTCAGGGCCTCTTGCACTTGCGCTTGCCGCCAGGTTTGGCGGGGGCCTGGACGGGCTGGGCGTCCTGCCTGCGACCGGCTCCACGACGCTGCCTGGTGAAGGCTGCTGCGGCTGCGCGGGAGCGGGGACGGCCGCAGGGGGCGCCCACGGCGACGAGCAGGCTGAGTGGCTGCAGCCGGGGTGGAAGCAGCAGGTTTCCTCCGGCGCATGATGTGTTTGCCTCAGTCTGCTTCTGGGCTGCCGAGAACTGCTGGGCAAAGCTCTCGACAGCGTCGCCGAAAGGGCCGGTCTGTGACACGGGAGTACCTTCTCCTGCCCCGTCATGTCAGCGAGACACAGCCAGAGATGGCGCTCCTGGACATCGCACAACCCAGAGACTGTGCGGTCACCTTCGTCACTCGTAGCGCGAGGTCCGTCGCAGCACGCAGCTCATGTAGAACCGCCAGGTCGTGACCACCCTCGTGCAGGTCTTTCAGTGCTTTGGCCTGGTGGACCTGCAGCAACGCCATAGCGTGGAGGGCGGAAGCCGCCTCCCCACAGGCTCTACAAGCACTGCCAGTTAGACCTGACGAATACTTAGAGGCCCGTGAGGGGAGACATGGATCACCCCGCAGGGTGGAAGCGGCTGTTGGACACAGTTGCATGGCCACAGACCGTTCCACCGAGGGGATGCCCGCATACCCCAAAGCGGCTCCACCATCGAGGGTGGTGAGAGCGGAAGAACTACAAGATGTGTTTCGGGCAGTGAAAGGTGCCCTCCACAATCTTGTCAGCTCCTCATGCACTTCCGGAAAGAATGGCACCGGAGGGGGGCGCTGAGAACCAGCGCCACCCCCACCGAGGAACCACTCGCCCAGCCTCGAAGGATCGGGACACGGTGGCTTTTTAGGATTCCACACGAGCCCGACATTCTCGGCGGCCCGGGAAAGCATAGCCGTCATCTCTGGGTCTGGCACGGACAACGCTACCACACCCGAAGGGGGCAACGCAGCCGGGTCGTCATCCCCGGAGAGAGAGGGCCCGCCCTCCGATGCGGTGATCGACATCTGGTCGTCAGAGGGGGCACCGAAGGAAACGCGTGGCCAGCGCGCTCCTTCGGCAGCTCCACCGGCTGCGGAGTGCTTGAGGGGTGAGGAGCTCCACTTGGGGAAGCCCTCGCCGTAATCCTCAAATCACCTCTAACTCCACCGGATCCAGTGTGCACGCCGGATCACGGCAGGCAGAGGGACTCTGCCATGTTTGACATAGCAGAGTCGCACTCCGAGATGGTCATGTCCCCGCAAGAAGAACATGAACCATCCACGAAAGCCACCTCAGCGTGCTGAATGCCCAGACACGTGAGGAAGCGATCGTGACCGTCCTGAGGCGCCAGGAAACGACCACACCCAGAAACGCACGGGTGAAAGACATCTTTAAAAAGACGCGATCACCCGTGTTGCTCTTTTAGAGAAATTGCTCTTTCAGAGAAATGCTCTTTTAGTGCTGAAGCACGCAGGGGAGCTGGCCACCGCACACTCCTAGTGTGGCTGTCAGCAGGAAGACGATCTTTCTCTCCCGGACACCGTGACCACCGCTGCCGCGCCGTAACGCCCGCACTCGCTCGCAGAACACTCTCTTGGAAGGGATAGCAGTAGCTTTAACCACTACCGCTCGGCTCCGAAGCGAAAGGATAATTGATGCGGTGCATCAGCTGCCTCTTATGCTCACGCTGTGATCAGCGGCAGCTGGATGCAATAATCGCATGCCAATGTCCATTGGCTCGTTTAGTTACACTCGAAGTGGATTGGTCTCTCTGGCGAGATCCCAATTTCGTCGGTCATCCGACGTGACTCGGAGTGACCGACTGAAAGGGGAACTTCCCATCAGCAATCCGAGTGTTATTCTGGCAGGTGGGACACCAGGGATATTTTCTTTATGGGCTGCTGGTATTTATATCCATGCTGCTCTTTTGCCCATGGTCATTGTGCCCTAGAGCACGCCACTTAACTTGAACAGTTACTCTACGGGTGTAAAAACATGACAATGCTCTCAACCCTTCCTCCGTTTTCTCAAGTATAGAAAAGGTACGCTCAAGTTGCACTGCATAGTGGTTTTACTATGACGCAGAGGCAGAAATTAAACATTTCAAGGTAAAAATGCATTGGATATCTAGAATGTGGGGGTAAAATATTCTGACATCTGACTGATGTGACTAACCACAAACTTCCAAAATTGTTTTATATTGTTACAAAAGACTTCTATTTCTAATGAGTCCTTTTGAACTTTCAATTTATCAAAAAACCCTTCAAAAAATGTATTATTTTTCAAAAATAAATAAATAAATAAATAAATAAATAAAGATACAGTATATATATATATATATATATATATATATATATATAAATCTTATAGTTGCCTCTGCATATTAAGCTGGAACACACCAAGTATTTTATCACTGCAATAATTACACACTTCATCTTTAAAAAAAAAAAAAAGTGCATAAATTACAAATTAGCATTAAACCTGTTAAAATTTGGGAACCTGGTACGACAGCCTGTATTTGAAGATAACACGGCACGAGTAAATATGGGACAAATTAAGCCATACAGTGTTTGATTTCTTCAATATATAAATGTGTAATTGTCAATTGTATTGCAGTTTTTAGTTAAAATAGGGCGTAAAACAAAGCTGTGCGGTGTGAAGACCTCAGTAAACTCATCTCATTTACAGCAGCTGTCTGTCCAAAAGAAGCTGTAAAGTCATTTGTGCATCTCTTTTCTGTGTGCACAAAAGGTCACCATCAAAATTGCCATTAAGACAAGTAATTGCATCCTGTGCCTGGGGAAAACAACAAGAACTTGATAATCACAGAGTAAATTTACCGTGATAAACTTTTTAAAGGGTGAGTGAGAAAGACCATAAACATTTATATGAGCAGTCAAGTGCGGGAGAAGCTGTCGTTCTCTTTCTCAAATGCAATGACATGCTTGGTGTCTTTGGACACTTAATAGCCATTCATAATTGTTTGTTTTCTCTCCATCTGCACAAAATTCCATGCTTTTCAACTGCAATTGCTATCTATTACGCAGGAACAAATACAAGCAGCGTTTGTTTAGATGGGTTGTGATGGGTCCTCTTCCATGGATGGATTTTGTTTATTTTCTGTTTATGCACCGGTATAATTAGTTCTTCTTGAACTGTGGATTCTCTGCCCATATGCTCTTGAATTTAAGAATTAATCCAAGCACAACTTGATGAACAGGTGTTTTCACCGACACTTGTTGAATACACTTTATAGTTAATATGAAATACTGCTGACATGTTGCAGTGTGATCATGTTAAATCTCATCTAATACTATTTAAAATCATTTTATAAATATTATGCATATCTGATCTTATTTAATATAGAGATTTTATGTAATATTTGTATTTTGTTTGATATTTGAACTTGGGGGGAAATGGCTTAAATCTATAATAATTTTATAAATAATATACAAATGTATGTTATTTATATGAATTATTCATATTTAACTTAATTAAGATTTTTATTACAAATAGATGCACGCTTTCCTTTATGCATGTATTTAATATATTAAAAATAGTAATAATGATAATAACATTATTAATCATCATCATCATCAGTCATAAAAACTACTTAATTACTACTTTTATTATTACTTTATTACATTTTAGGTCATGTAAATTCTTAATTAAAATCTTAATTCAATTAAATATATGTAAATATGTGCAAAATTTATAAATAATATATATGTAAAATATATAATACAGTACATGAATTTATAGTAATTCATCAATTATATAAATTCAGTAACACTTTGTTTTAAAAACCAATTCTCACTATTAACTAGTTGCGTATTAGCATGCATATTACTAGCATATTGGCTGTTTTTTTAGTATTTATCAAGTACATATTAATGCCTTATTTTGCATGACCATATTTTAGATCCCTACCCCATACCTAAACTTAACAACTACCTTACTAACTATTAATAAACAGCAAATTAAGAGTTTATTGAGGCAAAAGTCATAGTTAATATTGAGAATTGGCCCCTAAACTAAAGTGTGACCATAAATTCATATATATTTTAACCTCCATGGAACATTATCTGTGGCAACAACAACACTGCTTGATTACTGTGGTTTGATGAGATTAAAGTGGTAAAGGCTGTTTTTTATATGACACTGTTTCCAAGTTACAGCCTGGAAAATGTACATAAAGATGAGTTTTATATGGCTAACAGACCACCATCATTTCAAACAACTATCAGCTAGCAAACTGCACAAACATATTTGCACATCTTTTGAAGCACGCATTTCATTTTGATATCATTTTGTTTTCTTCTTTTTGTCATTCCTTCTTGGCCGAGAACAGCGAAATGCTCTGGAGCACAGAATCAAACAGCCCTCTAAAGAGAATGATCAAATGGCTTGCACTGTTTAGATACTCTAATTTATCTTGCTTATATTTCACAATATGAGTGGCGTCGAAGGAGCCATTTGTTATTTAGTCAAAAGCTCCAAATGGTTTATGAAATGCTTAATTTTCCACAAGGTCAGTGGGAGGACACACACACGTCCGTATAAAAGACAGAGCGCACTTTTACCTGATGAATTCCCAACAGGAGGAATATCACGCAAGCACTTAGGTGAGACTTTAAATTAACAGGCTTGGCTGAGAACACAGAGTAGATTGATGTCTTACTTACTCTGTTTGTTGCACCATGCTGAGATTAGTTAAATTGAAATGAAATTGGGTGTTAAATAAATATCTGGCTGAATCTGACAGTGACAAATGAGAGAGTGTTTGTAAATGGAGAGGTTGGCTTTTTCTCATATGGAGAGCACACTGGCTATAATATTTTTGGGTGTCAATGTTAACCTCCCTTTTGCAAGGCAAGTATGCACATATCCTTGTAAAAGCCATCTCCAGTGACTATGAACTACGCCTTGAAGTTCTTACGGCTTTCCGCCGGGCGTTCCTATCACCGGAGGTTCGAAATGCACGTCTCAGGCCCTGAACTTGATCTTTATGACTAAATTGGATGGGATTGTTCTGGATCTTTTTTCGATATTTGAAGCAGAGCGGCCCACAACAGAAATCGTGCAAGACTACAGTAACTGCAGCAATCCATTTCTCAGTGCTTGATTTGAGCTGACGTTAAATCTCCAGTTAAAGGCATCACCTTCTTTTAGAAAATATATCTTAGTTGTTTTCTTTCTGAAAGGTACCGATGGGTTTCAGAAGCAAAGCGTTTTGACAGGTTAAAGATTAATCCACAAATAAAGACATCTCAGCAGAAAAACTGATGGGAATGAAAACATCCGCATCAAACCATGACATTTCTTTAAAATAAGTAAAACTCACATACTTTAAAACCACACTGTCTATCAATAATTGTAAAAAGGAAGTAATGAGATCAAATTTTATTGCATTTTTAAGTTTTAAACATTCCTGTGAATTCCATTCCCGAAGAACTAAGTTTGATTAGATCTGCGATCTTTTGACAAGTCTCTTCAGTCACTAGATTGCAAAGATAATGAGTGTTTTTTTTTTTCCCATCAAGCACAGAAAGTATCAGGCCAAAAGCAGTTTTTTTCTTTTTTTAAAATACCTCATGTTTTGAATTACTTGCGATAAACACGAATGGCACTGAAACTGATCTTAACTTGTTCTTAATTAAATCATTAACTGTTTTATAAGGAAATGTTTCTAGTTAAACATCTCCAGTGAAATGATTGACTGAATATAACAACGATGGACAGGAAGGCAATAATGCAGTTATTTAAATAAATGGATGTTCAAATGTATTTCTCTTCACGAACACTCAATATTTTCATGTCAATTGTTTGTTCACATGTCAAGATTATTTATAATGAGGTAAACAGTTCTGCATGTTTAAAGAAAAAAAAAGAAGAAGATTGATCCTGCAGTGTATTGTTTGGACAAACCCTCAAAGGCACTGTATAGTACAGTCAATACCTTTCTTTGGAAACAGCATTCATTAGCAAATGAGACATTATTGAACCTGACTTAGAAAAATAATTGTGAATATGGCAGATGTGCTATGAAAACAATACATGAGGTCAGAAATGTAAATCTGATCAACTGGCAGCCGTTTCAACTAATACTCAATTTACAATTTAAGCTTGGTTTCATGAAATCAAGTTATATAATACTCATGTCATGTCTGGTTTCCTTTGTTCCCCAGAGTGTAAAGCATATGGCGCTATGTGAAATGTGGGTGTTAAATTGTGAGCTACATTGGGATATTTGTTCATTATAACCGTAAGGAAGACAGTGACAATTATTTACTAATTAAGCAGTAAACTCAACAGCAAGTCAATGTGATGCGGCACAATCCAGGGATGTGTCTACAGAGCAGCCCGATCGTATTTGACCAGTAATGTTGGCATAAGTGCTTTAGACCAGAGATGTAAACTCGAGTCTGCGACTTGGACTCGAGTCGCACTTAAGTTGCATAAATAAAGACTTGGGACTTGACTTGGACTCGTGAGCAGATGACTTGAGACTTGACTTGGACTCGTGACTCGTGAGACTCGTAACAAACACAAGTCGTTTGGTATGGGAGTTTATATGAACGTATCTCTGAGGGGAACTGGCTGTCTTTAGAAAAGTTTAGACGGTATTTTCTTTTCAACGTGCCTCTGTATAATGCATATTAAAGTAGTGTTCATAACCGTCAGACCATTTTGTTTTTGTAAATTATACAATCCAGTTTAGATTGAAAACTACTCATGCTGCATGTATGTAGCCTCTTTGTTTGGATTGAGTTGTGTTTAAAGCACAGTGGTTGCCTCCAATTTTAAATTGAAAAAGAGCACAGACAAAGCCTTAGTTTGTTTATATGACATTTCTTTCATTTGTGTTATTCATTTGATTGATTAGGGTTTGTTTTAAAATTTAAATTTAGTTTTGTTGTTTGACATATTTCAGTTTTACAAAGAAATGTGCAGCATTTTGTCTGACAATTAATAAATCAACATTTTCATTTCTAAGTTGTTGTTTTTTTGTTTTTGTTTTTTTTGTTTTTGAGAAAATCATATTGTGAAATCAGTATTTCAAAACCGATTTAGCCTCAATAACTAGCTGAAAGAACTGTTGCTAATAAATAGAACAAAGACTTAAGACTTGACTTGGACTCCACTTTAAAGACTTGAGACTTGACTTGGACTTGGACCTCAGAGACTTGTGAACATGTCTGCTTTAGACAGACAAGAGAACACACTGTTGACGGTGGCAGAAGAAAACTTGAGGCAAACGGATCTTCTTGCAATAATAAAGACATAATCCTAATATGTGGTTCCAATTTAAAATAAATAAAATAGTGTTCCTAAATCGCATGTTTGTATCCAAAATTGGCAGCAAGACTATTATCAGCTAGATTTGATATTTTGAAGATCTATTTTCTCATGAGAACTTAATATGACAGTTTGACAAGCATAAAACTCTCATTTTCACTGTATTCCCAATCATGAGTATTATCATGCAGCCTACTCTGTACCCAAAACACTCAAACAAATATGACATTAAAGGAATAGTTCACCCAAAAATGAAAATTTGCTGAAAATTTACTCACCCTCAGGCCATCCAAGATGTAGATGAGTTTATTTCTTCAACAGAACAGCATTACATCACTTGCTCACCAATGGATCCTCTGCAGTGAACGGGTGCCGTGAGAATGAGAGTCCAAACAGCTGATAAAACATCACAGTAAGCCACAAAACGACTCTAGTCCATCAATTAATGACTTATGAAGTGAAAAGCTGTGTGTTTGTAAGAAACAATATAATAAAAAAAAAATAATAATAACATTTACTCCAGTTTAATCACATCAAAATCCTGCCATATTTGTTTAGAACTGTTTTGGACTATTTTTGCTTGTACTATTTTTCGCTTGATCTGTGCATATTTCTCTCCTGATTCACACAATACTTTTTTTTTTTTTTTTTTCACTGGACAAAGCAATATTATGGCTAGAGGGCTTATATTTAGCTGGAAGTAACAATTTGAGGTTAAAAAATTAATAATGGATTTGCTTATTACAAACTCACAGCTTTTCACTTCACAAGACATTAATTGATGAACCGGAGTCGTGTTGTAGATTATTGTGATGTTTTTAATCAGCTGTTCACTGCAGAGGATCCATGCTAATGACATTGACCTTGGGGCTTCAAGTTATTGCAGACTACTGAAGTGTTGATGTTTTTTTTGCATTTGCTTTTGAAAAATGAGTCAAGATATCAAACTAGTTTCTGCTATCATACATGTATGAGTCATAGAAACTAGGTCTCCGTGAATGCCATTAAACAAAATCTTCTCCAATGCTGTCTAATTCACTTGCTTGTGAAACTTTGAAACCTTTTGACTAACAAAGAAACGATTGTTTTTAACTTTAGTAATTTAATTGGTTTAATGACACTTAAAATCCATAAAAAATAGATGGCTTACTCTTAATAACATACTCTTTTCTGCATTCAAAGATTCAAGGCCTTTTAAAATTAAGATTTGAATCTTAATGTGATTTCATCGTGCCTGCCAATGAAACACATTAATACGGCATTATTGCTGAATTACAAGGGATTTCTTGTTATTATAAATAAATGAGAGGGGATTGTGTGAGTAGTAATGCTAGTGATTTGCAGGCTGTACACCCACTATTGTCAGCGGACAGTAATGGCTTAGTGACAGATGCCTCCAGGCCGTATGGGCAGCACATTGAGCTGAAAAAGGCTCCTTTCTCCATTTCTGGAATACATGCTGCATTACATATCAATCAAAATGGAATTTCACTCGATTTCATCATCTTTTCCTTGGATTTTACCAGCGCCGCTTTGTTGTTCTCTGCCTCCTTGATAGCAGCCTGTCCAGATGGGCTATGACACCAATTCAGTCTCATCTCGACGGTGGCCATAAAAGTTTCCCTCTTCAGAGACATTACATTTAAGACGGTTTTACCGTGGGAGGGAGTCATTTCTAGCGTCAGAATGCTTTTGTCGCTTGACAATAATACATAAATTATTCAGATATTTTTGCAAGTGTTGCCAAATACGTTTTTGCAGATAAACAAACATATTTATCTATGAAACCGTCTGCAATTTTTGCTCGCTAGAAAATGCCTTCGCAATATGTACTTTTGCAGTGATTATCGGAAATTGGCTTTTGGAATGCTTAATGAGCTTTCAATTTGCTTACCTTAGGAGGATGTGAATTTCTATTCTGAAAATCTCCTTGAACCCGAACGCACTAAATGCCAGTCATTTTAAAAGCGTTTTTGTGAAATAACCTCAGAATTGTAGCGCTTCAATAGCAGACGAGAGTTTTGTTATAATACATAATTCCAAATAACCTTGAAGAATATGCTGGAAGCACACTTGCATATTATTGAGCTGAGTGTGGGCTTTCAATTGCAGGGTCAATAATTTCATTTAGTCGGTTTTAACAGCATGATGCAGAACTGGTGTAGAAAAACATTGGAATCTAAACACGCTATATTTGTTCCTCCTATATTGAACATTGATGCTGAACATTCCTATACTGAGACTGCTAGATTGGCTGATCTGAGACCGGGGTTCACGTACACATTTCTCACCCCTTTTCCCCTGGGGTTAATTTTCTTTTCTTAACCACACAGGGCCAGTGACGACTAAAGCCGAGCACACACCGCTAACAAACGCAGCTCCCCCAACTCTCTTCATAGATGACATGTCACATCCTCTGCTGTTAATTAAAATGACTGACTATGTGCCGGCCCTGTGGCTGAATGGACATCAGCAGCTCTATAACAGGCCAGAATCAGTCCAGGTGAATGTAGGAGGGGGTTTGGCTCCCTCATGCTGTATTCTGTCTGGGAACCATCCAAACAGGCCTTTTTTTAAATCATTAAGAATGCTATTTCAAGGCTGCATTATGGTACATCATCTTTTTTGTCGTAATGTACAGTATTAGTGAAGGGCTGAGGATATCAGAGGTATGCTTGATTTTTAATTTATGCTTGATTAATATTCAAAACCCAATGGGGTCTTTAATCAATAGGTTCTTTAGCAATACCACAGGCAAAATTAATCTTTAATGCATTTTTGACATAATAGTAATTTGTTGATCTAAGATCATATGTCTGATCTGCAGCTATTACACTATGGATAAAAGGCTCTGCCAAAAGCATTAATGTATATAATAATAATAATAATAATAATAATAATTATATATATATATATATATATATATATATATATATATATATATATATATATATATATAAAATTGTTCCTCATTCAGAATTGAGTTTATAATGCATTAAAAAAAAATCAATTCAATTTGACTTGAAATTGAATTGACACTGCTTATAAATGAAGCAAAATTAATAAATAAAATGCAATGGAAACTATTTGAAAAATTTCACCAATCTTGAAATGAAAATTAAACTGTCTAGAAAAAAAAATTAATTCATCAAATTAAAATGTTTGTGGTTTGTTTCTTCAATCCAATAATGGTTTTGGATCCCCAATGCAGCTAGATGGATACCTTCAGGCTTTTTGGTTTGCTATATTAATGTTACATAATGCATTACGCTGTATAACCGAGTAATGACCCACTGACTCAGTAAAGAACATCTGGCTTTCAATGCATTCATTTCAGTTAATTGATCACAGGTCACAAACTCTTCATTAGGTAAGCGACTATACATTACTTAAGGCTATTCTATTCGTTAGGTTGTTGATATAGCAACTGTTGAGCTTATTTCATAATATTTCCCAATATTTTTGCACTGCTATTATCCCTGAGTATTACAAATATCACTGTAAACAGTGGAAAGCCTAAAAACACACTTTTCATTATTAATCATTTCCAGAGTGCTCGAACTACTGTAAATGCCCATTACGGTGGACATGTTGTGCTGTATGATAAAATAAAAATGTTTTGATGGCTGCGTCAAACTTGGTTTAGAGAAACATATCTAATCAGATGTGAAATACATTGTGCATTTCAGGAATAAATAGGCATAATTAGACTAAATTAATGTTGTAATGACTCTTGCAGAAGGGGGAGTACAATATACTCACAAGATGCTTTTCTTATTATGTTTCTCTGGCAGTACAGTATTGATGATTGGAGGTCTCTGAGACTGACACTGTATGACACAAGGAGGACACCACCAGAGTCTATGAACAAGATAAAGAGCCAACGGTGTATTTCATTATGCCATTTGGGACAGCACAAGGACATTGTTCACCATTGGTCTTCCACTCACGTGGCGAAGAGTTTGATTTATAAACTAGCCAAATGTGTCACCATAATGCCTTTCTGGGCCTTATACTGGCTGGAAGTGTGGCTATAGTAAGCTTCTCAGCCCTATGATGAAAGATTGGACGGGCCAGGAGTTGATCAAAGTAATGCAAGACACTGATTTAATGAAGCAAGACAGTTACACAGAAACTGTATGGCACAACACTTCATCTGTAAACAGTTAATGGTGACTGTCTTGAATACACCATCACTTCATTCATCAGATCACTCTGCCTGAGCTTTGTAATGACAAGCTGCTTAAAGTTTGTTGTTGCATGATCGATTCTGTGACTTAGATGCCCTAATTTCTCAAGGTAACAAAGACTCTTTTACCTTCAAAATAGCCCAGGTAGTTCTCTGTCATTCTTCCAGCACTTATGCAAAAGACACTGCTGTGGTGAATGATGAAGAATCAATATCTAGCTCTATTTATCTCTAAGCCATGCAACTCGCTGGGACTGTGACTACTGACAGAAGTGGAAGTATTTGTCCGTTCCTCACATCTTTCTTGATTAGGTTAAGTTCATACTTCTGGTGTTTAATCAATGATTAGGACAGAAATTCTTAACAGCATACTACAACCCCTCCATTAATAATAGTTATGGGGAAAATAAAAAGCAAAAATAGAACACAGAAGATTATATGTTAAAATAAAATATATTTATAGTTTTTAGAAGTCATGCATAAAATATGCAAGCTGTAGCTTGAAAGACAGCATAAGGATGTAATGGTAGGGTCATCACCTTCTGTTTTCTTAAGTAAGGCACAGTTGTGGCGCAAGCTGTTTCATAACAGCTCAGTCTCTTCAGCGTCAACTAAAACATGCCATAATTGGCATAATGACTTTCATGCTGGCTGCTGATTTTTATTGCTTGAAATATGCAACATGATATTCAAGAACATGATGACACTAGACATTAAGAGGTTTTCCACACACATTTCTGATAGAGCCAAGTTCTTACGCCACAAAGAACACAATAAAGCCTGTTTCTAAAATCCATGGAAACCATTTCTAGAGTTGGTACTTGGATCTCTTCCATTCCCTCCAAAATCTAATTAACCAGTGAATGTGTCAGGGTTAATGTAATGTTAAAGCAGGGATATGTAGATAGTATTAAACAGTACTTGTTATTGCTTTATGCCTTTATTCCTGGAAACAGTTTATTTTAAAGTTGGCTGCTTATTTTGGTATGCAACCAGTAAAATCGACTTAAAACTTGTTAACAGCCCAACCTTGACAATCTGTAAAGTGAACGTCCGTGTACATCAAATTTTTATCATGTTGTGAAATGACACAGACTTTCCCCCTCATGTTACAGCATCTTTTGAAGAGACACATTTGGATTCAGAGATACGCAAACGGATTGAAAGCGTTCAGATAGAAAGATTTGATATTGCAATACTATTAATGTCAAACTGCTTGAGAAATTTCTTAGGATACTGGTTATATTCTTTGCATTTAGAAAATCTGAAAACCTCTCCAATTCAGTCATAAAGTCATGGCCAAAAATATCGGCACCCTTGGTAAATATGATCAAAGAAAGCTGTGAAAATTAATCTGCATTGTTAATCCTTTTGATATTTTATTTAAAAAAAAAAAAAAAAATCTAACCTTTCATTAGATAATAAGAATTTAAAATGGGGGGAAATATCATTATGAAATAAATGTTTTTCTCTAATACACATTGGCCACAATTAATGGCACCCTTTTATTCAATACTTTTTGAAACCTCCATTGGCCAGTTTAACAGCTCTAAATTTTCTCCTATAATGCCTGATGAGGTTAGAGAACACCTGACAAGAGATCAGAGACCATTCCTTCATCCAGAATCACTCCAGACCCTTTAGATTCCCAGCTCCATGATGGTGCTTCATCTCTTCAGTTCACCTCACTCATTTTCTATAGGGTTCAGGTCAGAGGACTGGAATGGCCATAGCAGAAGCTTGGTTTTGTGCTCAGTGACCCATTTTTGTGTTGTTTTTGAGGTTTGTGTTTGGATTATTGTACGGTTGGAAGATCCAAACATGGCCTATTATAAGATTTCTAACAGAATCAGTCACTTATTGATTTTTTATCTGTTGGTATTTGATAGAATCCATGATGCCATGTGTCTAAACAAGATGTCCAGGACCTCCAGCAGAAATATAGGCTCACAACATCAAAAATACAGCAGTATATTTCATTGTACACATGGGGTACTTTTTATCCCTGTGTTCACCAAACCCATCTTGAATGTTTGCTGCTAAAAAGCTAATTCTTTTGTTTCTTCTGACCATAGAAGCCAGTCCCATTTGAAGTTCCAGTCGTGTCTGATAACTGAATATGCTGGAGTTTGTTTTTGGATGAGCTAGGAGAATTTTTCTTGAAACCCTCCCAAACAACATGTGGTGATGTAGGTGCTGTTTGACAATTTATTTTTTTTTAAAGGTTTTCTGACCCCGAGACTCAACTATTTTCTGCAATTCTCCAGCTGTGGTCCTTGGAGAGTCTTTAGCCACTCAAACTCTCCTTCTCACGGTGCATTAGGACGATATAGACACATGTCCTCTTCCAGGCAGTTTCGTAACATTTTATGTTGATTGGAAATTCTTAATTATTGCCCTGATGGTGGAAATGGGAATTTTCACTGCTCTAGCTCTTTTCTTAAAACCACTTCACTAATTTGTGAAGCTCAATTATCTTTTTATGCACATTAGAAATATATTCTTTGTTTTTTCTCATTGTGATGGATGATTAAGGGATTTTGGGTTTTGTTTTTCCTCGTATTTATATTTCTGTGAAACAGGAAGCCATGGCTGGATAATTTCATGTTCATAATCACCCTAGAGTGCTCAAAATTGTGAATATGAATGGGAATATACTTCAGAGATACTTTACTCATAAGAATTTCTAGGGGTACCAATAATTGTGTCCAATGTGTATTAGAGAAAAACATTTATTTCATAATGATATTTCCCCCCATTTTAAATTCTTATTATCCAATGAAAGGTTATATTTTTGTGAATTTTTTTTAAATTAAAGATCAAAAGGATTAACAATGCAGATTAATTTTCACAGCCTTCTTTGACCATATTTACCAAGGGTGCCAATATTTTTGGCCATGACTGTATGTCAAAATAGGTTATACTGCTCTTCTGCCATAATGAATGCATTTTTGCTTTACATAATTAAATTTTGTATTTGATAAATAATTACATTACAAACCATTATTTCTCTTTCCCAGATTTAATTAAATCCCCAGGGGGAGCTAACAGGAGGAGAATGAAATTCAGCACTTTACTTTTAGGGGGGCAAATAACAATCTTCATTTGCTCGGCTTAATGTTTTTTTTTTTTTGTTTTTTTTTTCATTGAAAGATCATTTAAGACCTCAGACCATTTTAAAAATCTTTCACTCACACAGAATGACATTGATGTGAATAGAAACTTGGCTCCTGTGGAACCAATTAGGGCTGTCTGTATTGATCAATTATCTGCACAATAATAAAATGTTAACTTGAGATAAGGATTGGCATCAGTAAAACACCAGGGCCAGTAAATAAGTGAAGTTCAGCTGCCTGTTGTCAGATACGCTGTTTGATGGACAGCGTGCAAAGCCAGACCATGAACTATTTACAGTATTAAATATATCTGTGTATTTGTGAACTTTTTCACTGCAAACTGACAATAGCCACATTATTATTAAACTGACCTGTTTTGGTAATAAGCTCTTGCTAATTGATCAAGAACAGATTTTGTGTATTCATTCAGGTATGCTATTGACACATTTCATGAAGAAGATCTGAAAAAAATACAGAGCCTAATAGTCTTTAAAGATTAAGGTTTCTTTTTGTAAGAGAAATGAGGTACTTGTCAACATCAGGAAGTCAAATTAAGCATTGTATGAGTTGTATTTTCTAGTCAATGCATGTGTTTTGCCATGTTTACAACCCTTTTTACAACCAGTTTTTTAGCATTAAAACCACAAATGTCAACATCAGGAGGCTGGTTCAAACAAAACACTTTTTTTTCGAATCCTCTGTGCTACTTGCTATTATTTTTCTATGTAAACACACACTAGATGGACACCTTTGACTGTTGTGTTTGCGTCTGGCATCCTTTGCAGCATCATGTTCATGAAATGGAGTTTTAAAAATGTGGTGCTGAAGTTAAAAGAAGGTCAACTTTTTAAAAACGTCTTGAGAAATTTTCCCCCACTCCACTGCCCATGTCTTGCATTTTTCAAAGCAAAAACATATTCTATGTGAATGGCCGCTTACTCAATATTGCCTGACCAGTAGAACCTCTTGAAGCTGACAAGTACACAAGAAAAAAAGAAGATTAAAAATGTAATCTAAATCAGACTAAATGTTGATAAACCTAAATTTTCCATCGATTCAAGAAAAAACTACCAAAAACATGTATTATATGAACTTGGGTAACAAAGTTTGAGAATGCGTTTTAAAACGTTTTTTAAATGTGTCATAAATAATTTTCATTAACTTAAGGTTTAATGTACCCATTTAAAAAACAAAACAAAAAAAAAACATAAAAATTGAGTACACAATCAACTAGGCTAAATAACTCACATTCAAGCTTCTTCCTTTCCAAAACCTTCACTTCTACCTTTTTCATCTAAATAAATATGAAAGGCAAAGAGTTGATATACGCCGGTGATATTTACCATTCTATTCAAAGATTCTCAGAAAGAACACACAGTATGTGTCACCACTGTATACGGATTAATCATAAATGGGATTTTCATCTGGTGTAGTGAAGTGTGGCACGTAAATTACAGTCAGAAGATTCTCTCTTTTCAGTTTGCATCATGATTGACAGTTCTGTCTAGAATAAAAACTAGTTTCAAAGCTTCATGGGTTCTGTAGAGCACCCAAATTGCCTCAAGACTGCAGTTCCACATTATGAGTTTTGAAGCTAATGTTCATCTGCCACCCAGGCCAAGTCAGCAGAGTTTAATGAGCCATACTGTATTAAAATGCCTCACTCGAGTGTGGCTCTTCAGATTCTGTTTTATTGTAAAAGAAAATTCATTTTCTCCAGTCCCACTCTCTTTGGCAATGATTATTTCAAACCGTATCAGAGTTTGTGGATGTATGCTCCCCGTGCGGGGATGAGAGGCTGCCTTTTCAATAAATCCGGAAGACAAAATATTGCCTTTGAATGATAATGGCAAGCCATCTATAACAAAAGCTCTTATACAACTTTGCCCTCCAAAGCTATCATTTCCCTCTATTTTTCACACATGGTAACACAAAACATGTCCCTTTCATTCCCTTTCATTCAAAAAGAGCAATCTTTTAGTGACTTTCTAAGCATTAAGCACATTAAAGCTGCTGCTAATTATATTTAGCTTATGCTGACAGACCATTTATATAAATTCTTTAATACTGTCTTTTATTGGACAGTCCTAAAAGATAGCCCCGCCTCCAGACAGCAGTCATTGGTTGAGTCACTGTTGCTGTGCTGGTTTTGATATCAAAACAAACAGAAATTCTTTTTGATAAGGCCACAGATCTACAAACGTCTTATCACTCTGCATATTGAGCTGGGAAACAAAAAAGTATTAAACCATTACACATTTCACCTTTAAATAAATAAAAAACTGAAGATTAATAAACGCAGTCAAACTCTATTCTCATCTTAATCAAATAATAACAGAACTGGTTATTAGAATAAACTCTGAAACAAACCTATCTATTAAAATGAAACATGCAGAGATTTTGTGGGTAAAAAAAAAAGCTTAATATGAGACCATTTTAATTATTGTCACATACCAACTTTACACAGAAGGGAATTTGCTTAAAAGTCACTGTTGTGGGACCAAAATAAGGTTTGAGCAGCTGCCGCACTGGGCCAATTATGCATTTTGAAGAGTGTGAACATGGAGGAAATTGTACTGAACATACATAGCTTCAAGACTATAACAAATATCCACTTATAATTTGAGTTCAGGGAAGCGCGGGGATGTTTTTGTAGCAGCAGCCTAATTGACTGGTAGAGATGGCACAAGTTTTTAGATAATTGCTCGAGGTGATCATTAAAATGAGTCGAGCACAGCTGAAGGGCTTAAACTCAAAGTTAATAAAACAGGGATAAGGAATTTAATCATTTTTGTTTAATCATATGACACTTATTATAGCGAATACTGACAAGTAAAGAATAAAGATTTTCCCATTAATTTAACATCATTAGTAAGCCCTAGTCTATTGTCTATAGTTAGCAGTTCCTACTTCTCTCGTGTTGTTCATGAACCAAGCAATGTATGAAAATTAGGTTCAGTCTTTGATTTAACTGGACACATATGTAATTTCTGTGTTATTTTGATGTGCAATAGAGCGCAACAGTGACTGCCCATTTTCCCCATTCATTTTCTCTGTAGGGATTTCAAAAAACTTTTTTTTTTCAGCGAGTTCTAAGCCATGGATCAAACCATCCAGCTTTGAGATGAATCAGAACATTACAAAGTTTGAAGCACAAAATTACTTTTAAAAAAAATGTAGAAAAAAAAACAAAACAAAAGGTACAAGAATGTAACTGTATAACTGACGAGACTGTGAGCTAATGAACTACTCATCCCATGAAACATTGCAAATGATGTAATCAAATCAGGAGGGAACTTAAACACAATTTAAAAAAAGAATGAAATCACAATATCTTGTGGATTCCACATAATCATTTACCATTGCTTAAAGGGACAGTTCACCCCAAAATGTCAAATCCTATCATCATTTACTCATGGTGTTCTAAACCTGCGTGACTTTCCTCTATGGAACACAAAAGAAGACAGAAAAAAGCATCTTAGTGTGTGCATGTGTGTATGTGTGTTTCAAAGTCATTGGGGTCCAATGTTGTTTTTACTTTCACTGTACAGACAAAAACGGAAGAAAGATGACAATTCTTTGGGTGAACTACACCTTCAACAATTTTGGAGCACATTCCTACTTTTGTGCTCTATTGTGCACATCTGAACAAAGAGTTATGTTTCTATGTACAATGTCTGGCTGTACAAACCAAGGTTGGAATGAACATTAAGCATGATTTTATATAATTTTTGCAATCAATGTAAAAAGTAATGGGAAATAATTGTGATCATAGAG
This sequence comes from Spinibarbus caldwelli, assembly GCA_039654775.1. Taxonomy (NCBI): domain Eukaryota; kingdom Metazoa; phylum Chordata; class Actinopteri; order Cypriniformes; family Cyprinidae; genus Spinibarbus; species Spinibarbus caldwelli. Next base: position 14,214,334 of record CM077258.1, read on the forward strand.
CTGAAGCTACACGAAGATGCGATAATTCTGTTGATGGGTGTACAAACCATTGAAACCTTCTTGTTTCCTTTCAGAGAATCATTTAACACTGAGGGCATGTTTTTAGAGATTACTGTGACAGAAATGTGAGGCCATTCAATTACAAGCTTGCTGACTGGAGAACTTTATGCTGAATGTGAGGGTTTATGGGAAGCCTCTCCTGAAGGCTGAAGGTCAAAGTGTCCTCTTGTTATTAGCATGATTAAATGTTAGCAGGCCATCTTGGAATCCAATGGAACAATGCCACTAACAAACCTACAAAACAAACCTGGTGACGGATGTACCTTTTGTGAGCCTGAGATGATTTCCTGAGATGATTACAGTTAAAAACCCTTGTCACAATAATGGCTGGATGTAATAGGACTGTACATAGCTGGCGTTAAAATTGCACAAGCTCTGAATATGTTATAAAAAAACAACAATAACATAGGCTCATTGAAAAAACACGCATGTACCTAAAATTTACTAGTTTAAAACATAAAAAAAACTTTAATTCATACAAATTATGATTACAGGAGCAGATTATTGATTAATACAGACTTATTTTCACATGGTTCCTTGCACAATATGTTATGACCTCAAAACACTTTTGCCATAATGCATGATTTGCGAATTTATACATACATATGGTATGTATAGCTTTTTTGACATAGTAAACTTGCTCAGTAGCCCACCTGGTACAGCATTGTATTTGCAATGCTGAGTGCTCTGGAAAACACCAGTGCTTTGAAACATAAATTATGATGAAAAAGATTAAAGCTAAAATAGCATGCATTCTTACAAATGAGCTTTTATTTCACCTTTGGTTTTGTTAACACTGTCAGTTAGGTTTAAAGTAGGGTTTAGTGCTGGTGGTATGTTGTTTTCAAACGCAATAGAGTATTAACCTTTTAGCGCTACTCATCGGACATTTCATTTCAGAACTGCCGAGATATGTACAGTAACCAGTGTAATAACATATTCCACATTCATGTTCATGCGTTATGGAGAAATCTGAATGCACTTTTATCACCGCTCACTGGACATCTGAAAGAGTCTGTATTACACAGTCTGTATTACACAGTGCCACAAAAGAGTCTGTATTAATTTAAAAAATATGTGAGGACAGAGGTAGTTAGGTTAGCAATAATGTTTTGTTAAAACACACACACTACACATTTTCACATCACTTATATCCAAACTCCCAGATGCGTTCTCAAGTATCTCTTGACTAATGAAGATTAAATTAAGAGTCCAAGTTATATAAGCTAGTCTATAGAAAGGTATTGGATTCTCACAGAGAATATGCCATAAAAACCAATTAGGAACAAGGTGCCACTTAACACTAGCAATTGTAATACATCCAATGCTCAATGTTCCTGAAGTGCAGCAGGTGCGTTCTTTTGATTATATCATCTTTAATTATGATTTTAATTAAATGGCCTATCTGAAGCAAGATTTCGAAAGTCCTCAAGAGTGGCTAGGGAATTAAATAGATAAAAAGGAACAGAGAGTGGGATCTAGGGACTGAAATCTGAGAGAAATGGCCACGAAAAATAAAAGAAGAAGAAGAAGCAGCAGCATAGTGGTGAAAGAGCAAGGATAAGCAAAACAATGTTTTCAAACAATTGCAGCGCCTCACCAACAATAGCCATATATTTTGTGGCTGATGTCCAAGAAGCACAAAAGCCCCAAAAGTAAACAGAGGCAAACTCCGAACGCAGTCCCACACCCCTCTCACGCTGAGTATCCCGTTTCTCCCAAGATACCCATGCGCACACCGTTTATTTGTTTACAATCTGCTAAGTGCTCTGTCATAACGGCAGTGAACTGTGAATTTACATTCGCATACTGTACGTTTTTGATAACATAGTCAGTGGGACTACCCTGGGACTCATTGTTTTGTATGAGGACTCAGAGAGGCAGATGGGAAATGGACTGTGGGTCTTTAGCATAGTGAAAAATGGCAGATGACTGACAAGGGAATTCTGTTGGCTCTAAATGTTTCCCGACTCGCTAGCTCATTTACAAAAGAATGCATAATGATACTTAAACACAGGAATGATCCGCATCAATCCTATGCCTGTGTTCTCCCAAAAAATGCGGAACGGAACTTAAAGTGCAAATTACCCCAGTGGGATGTTTATTGACAACTGATGTGAAAGGAGGGAAAAGGTGAGTGGTGCTCACAGAAGGGAATTCTGTGGAGGGTGATGCAGGTTTAGCATGGATAATGGGGAACTTATTCCTTTACTGGATGCAAATGCTCTGTTGGTTGGATTGGACTTGAGAGGTAATCGTTTCATATGTCCTGCTAGCAAAGTGACCGAGCCATTGCCTGGGGTGATGCTGATATGCGCACAGATGTACCCGGCCAAAGGGGATCACTACTGACAGATGGAATTAAAGATAACAGTGTAAATATGTGGGCTGAATCTGTAAAAGTTCATTAGTAGTCGCTTAAAGTTAGCCACTAAACTTTTAACAACTTGGATGTGGGCGCAGATACACTCACTAACCAGGACCTTCCAATTAGCTTCTAAACGTTCTGTTCTTCTGTGCTTATGTGTTTACATACACTTTAATAAACACAGCTTGTTTTAGATCTAATTTATGGAAACATCATTTCAAGTTAATGATAATCCAGTGCAAAAATCAAGCGTTAATAAATGGGAATACAACTTTTAGTCAGGTTGTTGTCTACTGTTAACTCCTAACTTTGACTTCTATGATCTTCAACTGACACAGCAGGACCTCATGGAAATATGTAGTACATTAGATGAAATTTACAGCTATTAAAACCACAGAGCTTGTAAACACAGACTCTCTTACATTATATTCTTGCTTTTTCACCCAACTTTGGTTTTAAATAATTAAAAGCAATAGGGTCCATGTGAAAACTTAAGTTAACAACCAAGGCCGCCTAGAACTCCCCTTCCAGGCTACCGCAGGTTTTCAGATAACATAATGAAAAGAATAATTACGATGTTTCTAGCTGCCTGTTTGCTTTCTGTCTTTTTCTTCTTTAATCTTTAAGTACATATACTTGCTGTTTATTCTAATTTGATTCATATAACTTCAGCATATAGCAAAGAAACCCATTACCCGCTAGTTGTGATTCAGTGAGTTTAGTTTGTAAAAAGCGTTTGAAGTGCTTGTCTTTCGGGCTTTAGCACAAAACAACAGTTGTGGAACTGCAGAGATCTTAAGTTTTTTGAAAGTCATGATCAGTGTAGTTACGCAGGGTTGAGCAAAATTCAGAATGTAAGAACTGTACTCCCTTTCAGTACATGATTTGAAATTGGCCATTCTCTACAGGATGCTGGAATTTAGAATTGGAATGACTGGAAGAGGAATTTATTGAATCACAATTCAAAGAAATTAAACACAGTCACACAAAGGATTTCAGTCCAACACATTTATATTCCGGCTTTATGACAGAATATTAATAATCAAATAATTAATTTTACCCAATTATGCCTACTTATTCCTGGTGTAGACTGTTGTTTTCTATTTCTAATAAAAATAAAATAATATTTTTAATCTTTGTCTTCTTTTTCCTGTTATTATCAATAAATCAATCAATCAATCAATAAAAATACTGACATAAAAATGTAAATGAAAACATTTTAGGCAATGAAGTGTTCTTCCTCTATGGTCCATAAAATGAAGAGTTAAGCCATTCCCATGACTGCAAGCAGAGTCACATCAACTCAAGGCTGTTTCGTTCATTTCTTAAAACCTAAACCTGGCATTCTTCACATGAGTTTATTTCCATCACAGACAGACAGCTGTATTATTTAAGGCTGTTCACTAAAAACCTAGTAAAGACAGTAATAGAATGTGGTGGCAGTTCATTTGGGAACAACATCAGTTAGATTAACAACAGCAGCTCCAGCTAACATCTGTGATGGACAACCTTTTTAAAATTACTGGTTTGTGCAGGTAAAGCCATCATGCCTGGTCTCCTCTACTGAAGTATGCTTTGGTGCTTTCTGATTGTGAAGGATTTGCAGTATTGAAAAGTGTAGCATTTGTATCACTGTGTACTGCTGAGTACAAAGATGTGTTTGTTTAGTTATGGCACAGACTGCAACCTGTTGAACTCACAGAGAAGCTATTCCCCCTCTCTCTCCTTCAAATTCCCTGTGAGTTCTCTTCTGTCCATTATAATAAGGGCTAAAGGCTAAAGAAAACAGTGAATATATAAATAATAAAAATAAAAAAAAACATAACCCTAACAGTGTTCAGTGTTGTTTGATGTAAAAACAAGGTTTAGAAAGCATCTATACTATGAAGCATCTTCAGAAATAGGCAAGCAAAGCCTCGACCTCTTTAAAAGAAATGTTATTTTGTCTCAAAGCAAGCTATAGAAATCAAACATTTCAACATTTTCATCTTTTACTTTAATATTTGCCATTCACACATCCTATCACAAGCCTTGAATGACTTCAACAGTTTCTGTGCTGCATGGAGTTTGTCATATTTCCTGAAATCTTTTGTTATGCATTGGGCGTCTGTTATGGAAAGTTTTTTTTTTTTTTTTTTTTCAATGAGATGACGACCTTTAATAATACCATCATCAAGGGGAGTGTCAAATTATGACTTGACTAGCAATGTATAAACCTCTTTTGTTCTCAGACGTTAGAGTAAAGCATTATGTCTCATTCATACCAATGTTTGAGATAACATACCATGCAAACCTGGACCAAACACTATAGCTAAAATACAATGACTTGAGAAATATTCCTTTTAAACTTCCTATTAGCCACTGTTTCAATTGTCTCTCTGTTCCGCACCATAAAAAGTAAAGGATGTGACTGTCAACACACAGTTCTCTCTATTAAAACAGCCCAGTGCTCTGATATACCCAGAGAAAGATGGTAGTGATGCCAAGTTATGCTAGCTTTACCCATCAACCCTCTGCTGTAAAGGTGAATACCAATGGGAGATGTGTTTGAGACAATGTACCAGCTCTTTTGAAGTGTTTTTATTCATTATCACACTTTTGTAACATCCCTTGCACCACTTACTTTATAAAATATTCAAAAAGCAGTATTTTCAAATAAGTAGGATGTCCAAATGCTCAGAATTCATAATACAGTAGGTGAACAAGACCCAGATGACCTACTGTATCCACAGAGAATCTGAAGCATGGAACAAGTGGACATTTTTCTATCCCATGAGGCCACATGCGCTAAGGAGTTATCAGATTCAAAAAGTTGAAAAATAACCAAAAAATAAAAGAAAAAGGGTAAGATGGTTCATTTTACGTGTACATGTTATAGGGACCAAAAGGTTGGTTCTTGTGCAGCATACATAAACAGCATTCTTAAACTACTAAACAGAACTAAGTCCTTAGTATATACTTTGAAAGTACAAGAACAGAATTTATTTAATTTCATGTCGTTTTGTTGATGAAGTATTTCATACAAGACATTTATATAAAAAGTTTTTCATATACATTTATATACTATTTAAATCAAGATATCTACAGTACATCAAAATCAATAGACAAAAGACTCTATAAAAGAGTCTTAAAGCTCCCGTGACAAAAACATCAAGCATCTCATAACACAAGAGGATTCGTTTAGCTTGGACATGGAAGACATTTTCAGTTCGATGTCTTTCTACTCTGTATTCATGATCAGTTCCCACCAACTTAGAAACATGCTATTATAAAGCAGGAAAATGTCACATTCCACATTTCAACAAGAATTTCCCAATGAACACACTGATTTAATTTAGATAGATCTAGTCTGACAGTGAAGGACTTATCTTCCTCTCGAACCTACTCATTTTTACATTTTTGTCCTTTGAAATGAACAGTGCTCTGTTTTAAATTCACTTTTCCAGATGGCGCCATCAAAATTCTACAAACCTCTGTTCAAAACACTTTCTTTCTCCAGGCAATGTGGATAATGAACAGCAAATACAGTGAGCTTTGTGACACAAGTACGTGACACAAAAAAGTCTACAAATTGTGTGAAATTTAATTATTTGTTATATTTCTTTCCATTGGCAAATACAAAACTTGTCAGCAAAATTGTTTTTAAATTCCTTTTGTTCTGGATGTGAATAATTCAGTCACTTTCAGAGTTTTAATGTCAATACTTCTGCCAAAACATGGATAATTAGAACTGCTAAAACATTCGTACCAACATCAATAATGCAAGTCTTTACTTTCGTAACGAGTCGCATGACAAAATTTATCTGTAAAAAGATCATAGTATACAAGGATTATAATCAAGGATAGAGCTAGGATACTCAACCTTCCACAAAGTCATTAAATAAACGTTTTTTTTTTTTTTTTCACAGTCCACTGAAGATTACGGAGAAGTACTACAAGTATAGGGAAGAAATGCACCCACAAGGAAGTTAAAAATAGAGAGGTATGCTTTTACGTTAAGGATTACAGCTCCATTAATTTATAAAGTCTCTGCTTTTGCTTTAAATTTAGAACCTCACAAGCTGTTCCTTTGATAAATAATACAATTACCTAATTTGGTCTTAGATAATGCAGATATGTAATTATCAAAGGCTCTACCAAAACAGCACAGTGAACATCGATGGCCCATTGATATCTCCTAAAGGGACGTAATGAATGCATCAATTAGCTCAGCATTATGACTGTCTGGTGCTTTATGTGACTGTTGTAATTACGTCTATAGTGTCATAATGTTCCTTTTCATGAATCATTGTTGCAGAGTTAAATGTTCTGTGTGATAATACATAATCTTAAGAGGATTTTCTTATTTTGCTTTACAATATTTTTTTGTATTTATATTTCCATCATTTGTAAGCTTTATCCACATTGATTCTGTCGAATCTATAAGATAAGTTATCGTACACAATCACACAAAGAAAAGAGTGCCCTTAAGCACTGCTTTTGCGTCATAGACCATTTTTACTGTATTGTCAAATTGGGTTCTGACTGACAGTCCATAGTCTCAAAGAAACGATGATTATGAGGGCAGAGATAATATGCATCAAACCCACACACTACCTCACTACAGCTCAGAACAGATGTGCTTAACTGAGTTTAAAGGTTAGGTCAACACATTCTCCCAACTCCTCACATATTGACGCTTGGTCAGGGTCCCTCAGTGTCACTTTGTAGACACAATGGGAATATTGCCATGATGAAATTACATATTGGAGTATTAATAAATACATGTAAATAAATATTTATACAATACATGTCTGTGATTTTGCCTGTTAAGTGTTTTATGTTGTTGAAAAGTGGTTTAGGGTAGGTGTCAGGTTAGGTGCTCCAGTATCTATTAATTAGGGATGCACGATATTATAGGAACATTATCGGAATCTGCCAATAATGACTTAAAATGTAGACATCGGCATCGGCCAGATATAAAAAAATATGCCATTATGCCTTGCCGATAAAACGAATAACTCACATGTGCTCAGGGCAAGTACAGAATGACACGTTCCTTGTGGGACAGATGCTGCGTCCCCCCAGCAGGCACAAAACAGGCACACAACGTCATAAGACATTGATATTTGGTTAAATTTTGGTTGCGACGTCGGGTGACCAAAATTCAATGTAAATTCAACGTCTAATGTCAATGTTAAATTGACGTCCAATACCGACGTCAGCTGACGTTGAGATTTTGTTGTTTTTAGGTTGTGCAACCAAAATCCAACGTTAAGTCAATGTCAAATTGACATCAAATATTGACGTCAACCCGATTTTCATTTTCAACCAAAATGCAATGTCTGTCTGACGTCATGTCCAACGTCAACCTGACGTTACATAGAGGTCTGGTGCCTGCTGGGCCAGTTCGCCTACTTATACTATGCCCTAAAAGTATGTACTCTTTTTGTGAAGAAAAAGTACATACTTTTGAGTATGTAGCAGAATAGTAGGCATGCTTTGGGACATACTACTTCGTCATAGCTGCGTCTTTAAAGGACGCTCTGTTAGTTACGTGCATCTTTTAACTGTTTAAACTGCCCTGTCAATCATCTTGTCACAGTTAACATCATCCACATTTCGTTTAATTTGATTTCCTATCGTATTTGAGAGAAATGAAGAGGCACATCGCGGGTCTTTCATGACGAAAACTCTGCTCATGTGTTTTCATAATGATGCATTTCAAAGTTATTGACCAAACGTATCATTATAAAAGTTGTGTTGCTGCAGATGAAATATAACGTGGATAACATTAAATAATTTTTTTTTATCAGGGTAGACATTATCACGCAAATTCTCTACCTGCCCGTCGGTCGCGCATATCCACCATGTTTGTAGTTCTTTAACACTTTTTTATGCGTGTTTGTAGTTCTAAACGAATCCTCGTCCACAGCGCATTGTGTTGTAGGCAATATTAGCCGTTAGAGTGTGCATCGATCTGCACTTCGAATTCTAACCGGAAGTAGTAGACCATCCGGGAATCTCTGGCATACTTTTTTAAACATACTATGATTTGGGACATACTAATTCTATTTTCGAATACGTTTTAGGACGGATAGTATGCGAATTGGGACGCAGCAAGAGTCAACAGCTACTAGCGAGTGCAGTAGCAGCTGAGTCCTAATGCCCCTCTTGTAATGCGTTTTATTTACTTAGGGGGCGCTGTTGGCCTACTTGTAATAAAATGAAAGGAAAATACACAAACAACATTTGGTCCTTTTTAAATAAAGCAGTAATTGATATAATAAAATCATGAGTATGATTTGATTTAAAGGTCAGAAGCTATAGCTAATGTACAAAAACTATAGCTATATTATACATTAGCTATAGCTAATGTAAAACAAAATGTACAAATTTATTCATTAATGTATAGTTTGTTTTTTGTTTTTTTTTCAAAGAAATTATGAGACTTAAATACAAGGAGCTCTAAAAGAATTTTTACAACGTCTTTGTGTAGTGGGTTTGTTTCTGCGTTGTGTGTGTGTTGTTGATAAAAGAGACTCCACACGATGATGCAGTTGTCATGTGGTTTACTTTCGGCTTCTCAGTTTCTGCATTGAAACATAATAGACACCATCAGACAGAAAAAGGAGAATCTCGGGTCTAGCCGTGCCTCTCATCGCCATGACATCCCACGAAAGAGAGCGTATGCATTACTACATACATTGACAGTTCAAGAACTATGATACTATAATGTTAAGAAAAAGAAATATACAGAAAAACAAAATTATAATGATCCATTTACATACCTGCATTGAAACATAATAGACACCATCAGACAGAAAAAGGAGAATCTCGGGTCTAGCCGTGCCTGTCAATCATTACAATACTTTTTCAAAGTATATTCATTTAACAGGAAATGCATTCAAACTTCTCATGGATCATTAAAAGTAAACAGATATAACTTCAATCAATCATAAATTTATAACTCATACCACAGATGAAACTTTTAAACTCTGTTTTACCAAAGAATGCATCATTAAATAACGAAACTCAGTAGCATAACCCACATGTAATGGCGGCCGTTACACGAATTCATACTCTGAATATACATACTCTTACAACGTTCATAACTTGAATTACTGATCTTTCAATAAAGAAAGGGTAACAAACAAACACATTTCACACAGCAATTCCATAAACAATGAGTAATTAACAATAGTTAAGCACTTTTCTGAAGAGCCCATAAAAACACACCTCTCATCGCCATGACATCCCACGAAAGAGAGCGAGCTACCGGAAATTACATCAGCTCTATCCTCGTGCCTACTCACGACATAACTTGCGTGGCAGCACTTCCTGAACATTTTGACTAAATTAACAAATTCATAAAAAGGGAAAACCAAAAACAATATGCAAGAAATACAAATATACCTGTATAAAAAAATGAAAGTAATACTTAATATGTTGTGCTTGTAACCACATGACCGTGCATCACTCATGCAATCTCTCCTAATTCCAATTTCAAAATAAAAGCCCCGTATATTAGTACCATTAATTAAAAGTAATTACAATAATCTAGTGTAACAACATTACACTTGCCACATCCACCCCTACTGTTTTACACTTGATTATTGGACAGATCAACGTCTGGACTTATCAGTGTTGTCATTTCGCATAAACCACCGTAGGTTATACAGCTTTAAAGCTATCTCATGAAAGATTCAGATAAATCAAGGGTAGCTAATCCCCAATCTACCATATGAAAAACCATGCCATATACATAGTCTTAAGTATGACATACACTAACAGTCACTCTATGCTTATTTTATCAAGCAAACTCGTATATCAAAGATCATAAAAAAAAAAATTAAAAAAAAAAAAAAAAAAAAAAAAAGACCATCTTTCCACCTATGATAAGTTAACAGGTGCACAATCAGTCACGAAAATACAAAAAGTAATACAAAAACAAAAATCTGATGGAAAAGAAAATTAAGAAAAAAAACAAAATTACACTTCTATCACAGGACTAACCCTTTTAGTCGACATTATCTGTATCAATCTGCTCACAGGATTAATAACCCTACCAAACCTTGTGCGGGTTTTCTGCTGTTCATGAAATTCTGCTGCAACATGACAAGAATCTGCATTATATTGAGATGAACCCACAGGTTTCTCTTCTGAACCATCACAATCATGATCAGCAACAGGCATTACAACTGGAGAAACAGAGTCTTCATTCTGAACATCTGGTACAGGTGAAACCTCATCATTTGATGTATGGCACACAGACACTGAAACATTAGACATACGGTCAGAATTGTCCAGACACTCCATCCCTCCACCTTGTTTAGTGTGTTGCCCCACCTCATGATCACAAATCTCATGTGCACCACTGGCAGTCAAATTCTCCAATTCATCATTACTCATTCCCGCAACCTCATCTAAATCAGCAATCCATTGAGAAGTTCTGTCTGCAGTATCACTTTTCTGACAGTCAATATCTGACGAATCACATTTTGAACTTCGAATTTCACACTCTGAATTTACTGAATCATCCCAAGCAGGCAATGGTAAAAAGTTCACAGGCATTAACAAATTCCGATGGACAGTTTTGACACGTCCTGTAACAGGATGACGAATTTTGTACGTATTCAAAGAACAGTTCTTACTCACTACAATATACACTGTGCTTTCCCAACGGTCGGCTAATTTCCTTTTTCCTTTCTCCCCTTTGTTTGCCAGGAGGACTCTATCACCCAACTCCAAAGTATGACCCTTGCACTTGCGATTATAATGTTCAGTCTGTTTGTCCTGTTGTTGGCGCGCATGTTGTTGTGCAAGTTGCAGTGCCTCCCTTAAATCCTTTCCCAGGGACTGAACATATTTACTCACATCGACAGTCCCCCCATCCAAAATTACACTCTCAAACAAAACATCTACTGGCAATCTTGGGGTACGGCCAAACATCAAAAAGAAAGGTGGGTAGCCAGTAGTTTCATGCCTAGTGCAATTGTATGAAAAAGTCAGTGTGTTCAGCATCCGAGGCCAATTAACTTTAGACCTCGGGGGCAAGGACCTTATCATGTCACCAAGAGTACGATTAAACCTCTCAGTTTGACCGTTACCCATAGGGTGATACGGTGTAGTACGAGATTTAGAAACACCAGACAATTTTAGCATTTCTGCAATCAGAGAACTTTCAAAGTTTGCACCCTTATCTGAATGGATTCGTGCTGGGAAACCATATATACAAAAGAAATTGTTCCACAGAACACGGGCAACAGACTTTGCAGTTTGATTTGGACAAACGTACGCACATGCAAGTTTTGTGAAGTGGTCGGTTATTACCAACACATCAACTGACTTATTATTGACATCCTCAGCCATCCAGAAATCGATACAAACCAACTCTAGTGGTGCTGTTGTAGTTATCGACACAAGTGGTGCTCTGGCCTCTGGCTCAGGAGTCTTACTCAATACACATCTCTTGCATTGCGATACGTACAATTTTGTGTCGTTCTCCATAGAATTCCAGTAAAATCTCTGCCTCGCAAGCCACAGAGTGCGGTGCTGGCCCTGATGACCTGCGTCATCATGCACCCCTTTCAAAACCAAACCTCTTAAGGCCGTTGGCACAACATACTGGAAATTATTTTTCTTGGTTGTCGGATTCTTAGACACACGGTAAAGTATGCCTAACTTTATCGTGAATTTGCCCCATTGTCGAAGTGTTCGTACGGTTTCTTTCGACTCATTACCTCTTTCTCTCCTAGAAGGCCGTCTACCTCGCTCTACAAAGAACCTCACCCTACTTATGACTGGATCTTGACACTGCTTGTCAAGTAACTCAGCATGGGTAAGCTTATCAAGTGGGTACTGCACGTCATCCTCCAAACCCCTCAAATGCTGAACATATGCGACTGCTCTAGCTGCAGCACCCTCCTCCCAGTGACGATGAGAACGGATCACAGCTGACATCTCCTCACAGGAAACTTTCCCTTCAACAAAACTCTGAACCAGGTTAGTCACTTCATGACACTTCTGTGACCCAGACATTTCCTCAACAACCTCCCCTTCTGTACGATCACAGGACAAATGAAACATACCCTGCACCTGCTCAACCCCAAGCGTCTCTGCCTCCTGCCTCAAAATGTCGTATGGCGTTCTAGTCAGTCTGTGTAGGATCCTGGAAGCAGCAAAAGGCTCTCGACTTAACGCATCGGCTACGACGTTTTTCGGTCCAGGTATGTACTGTATGTCAAACTCAAAAGGAGCCAACTTCGCGACCCATCTCTGCTCGCAAGCATCAAGCTTCGGTTTGGTCAGAATATACTTGAGCGGGTTGTTATCGGTCCAAACCGTAAACTTGTGCCCACGAAGCCAATGACTGAATTTATCGCAAATGGCCCATTTCATAGCCAAAAATTCAAGCCTATGAGCAGGATACTTAGACTGAGCATGATTAAGTGACTTTGAAGCAAAAACGATTGGCCTTGCAACCGCACAACCCTCCTGAACTTGGGAGAGCACGGCCCCAAGTCCACTCGTTGAAGCATCCACCGACAGTATAAACGGTCTCAAAAAGTCAGGGTGAGCAAGTAAGACCTGATTTACCAGTGCAGTCTTAAGATTCTCAAACGCCCCTTTGCATTCATCTGTCCAGTCGTCAGGAGTGAGTTTCCGGACAGCTGCTGACCTCTTTCCAACACCCCTCCCTTTTCTAGGTCTCTTCTGACCGGTCATCAACTGAAAGAGAGGCTTCGCGATCATGGAACAATTTTCAATGAAATGTTGATAGTATATAACCATCCCCAAGAAGGACCTTATTTTGCCCACTGAAGGGGTGACACCATCAGCCTCCATTACATCTCTTTCTGTCACATTCGTAATAGCCTCTACTTTCATTGGATCACTAGCCACTCCCTCCTGTGAAACAATGTGACCTAAAAATTTCACTGACCTCCGCAAAAACCTACACTTGGAAGGCGACAACTTCAAATTATGATCCTTGAGACGCTGAAACACAATTTCTAGCCTCTGCAAGCTTTCTTCCTCATCCTTACCAAAAACCAACAGGTCATCCAGGTAGCAGAGCAAGCTCATGAAATTCTGATCACCGAAAATAGTTAGCATCATTCTCATGAACGTCGCGGGACTGTTACAAAGACCTTGCGGTAAGCGGTTGTACTCATGCAACCCAAGGGGAGAGCTGAAGGCTGTAAATTTTTTATCCTCTTCGTGTAAAGGGATGTTATAGTACCCAGACGTTAAATCCATAGTACTAAACAAAGTATTCCCCCCCAGCGCTGCCAGTACATCCGCCTGGTGAGGGAGGGGATGCGCGTCCTTCACCGTACGAGCGTTCAGCCACCGAAAGTCAGTGCACAGTCGCAAGTCCCCATTCTTTTTCCAAACTAACACTAACGGTGATGCAAATTCACTGGATGATTTTCTGATGATCTCTTTCTGCTCCATTTCATCTAGAGTCTCCTTTAGCCTGTGGTAGTGTGCCGGTGAGAGTCTGCGGTAAGGTAAGCGAAAAGGTCTGTCATCCGTCAAACGAATGCGATGACAGAAACCCTTTGCCTCACCACAATCTAACGAATGTCTAGAAAAAACACACTCATATTTCTTTATCAGATCAATGAGCTTGCTTCTCCAGAAAGGTATCACCTCACAACCATTCACATTTAAGTCTTTGAGGCCCAGCTCATCCAACCGACTGTCACTAAAGTGCCCGGCACCAGAAACTGAGCTCTCTGCTGATAAGCTACCACAAGAACTGCCGCTACTCCTGGCCACATTCTGGAAAACTCTCTGCTCTGGCACCTGATCAAAATCTTCCAAAGCGATGCATGGGTAGACATCAGCCAGTTTCGCATTTCTGCGCAGCACAATTTCAGAGTTTGTGGGGTTTATCATTTTCACCGGGAGCCAACCATCGCCCCATAAAGGCGAGATCACTCTACCGACGAGAACATTACGATGGACACAGCGAGAAGTACTAGGTTCAATCACAACCGTGCTACCCACTGAAAGTTTCAGTCCTGGTGGCAGCCGACCCCAGACAAGGTGCTCACTCATCGGCTGCAAAACCACAGCCGATTTGGACTTTAAAGTACCAACCTTGTCAGGGATAGCACTACCCTTCCACCTCTCAATACTTGAAAGCATACGTAGAAACTGACAATCTTCACTCTGATTTGATTGGTCTGGTTTATCTAGAACTCTCCAGAATCCCTCATTAGATTTCATCTCTCTGATCAAAGGTTTCAGCACGTTGGTACCAATGATAAGTTGGTCCACTTGTCCACTCACAATAAGGACTGGGACACTAAAACAGACCCCATATACCTCAAGTTTCAGATCACACAAACCTTCAGGACTAGTCTGCTTCCCACCACACCCAACCAGGACAATGTTCGACGGGGGAAACAACTCCTGATCCAGAACTCCAGCCTCTCTCAGTTGAGGTACCACATCGGCACTCAAAGTAGTTGCCATGGAGCCACTGTCCAGCATCCCCCTCAGACGAACTTTGTCCTGTACCAAAACACTTGTATAAAACAGACTGTCATTCTGCATTGACTGAATAGTATTTTGAAAAATCACAGTTTTGTCTTTGCTTACACTCTCACAATGAAATGAATAAATCGACTCGGCATCAATATCCAAGGAGGAACTTTCATTTTGCCCCACATTGCCCTCCCCCCAATGGAGGCTCTCTAGTTTCCCTGAGGCCCGTCATCTCCTCGTCTGCCAGTGGTTTCCCTGGGCACAGTTTTCTCACAATTAAAGCTCATATGCCCAGAAGAAAAACAC
The DNA here is from genome assembly GCA_039654775.1 of Spinibarbus caldwelli. Taxonomy (NCBI): domain Eukaryota; kingdom Metazoa; phylum Chordata; class Actinopteri; order Cypriniformes; family Cyprinidae; genus Spinibarbus; species Spinibarbus caldwelli. The sequence goes on from CM077258.1 coordinate 14,229,548, forward strand.
TTAAAGCAGAGATTGTACATCTTGCAATGAGCAGTAGTACTGTGATCTTTGCTGGTACAAACTCTACACTCACGGCTTTGTCTGTTAGGATTCTTAGACCACCCACCGCGCATAGACTGTGCATTGCAAACAAGAGCTTTCTCCAACATGGTCAAGACTTTGTCTAGAGTGCCATTATCTGTTGCCGGAATGGCTGTTTCTGACATATGAGGAGATAGAGAAGTTGAATCATCAATAGGCTCAAGAATTTTGGCTGTTTGTTGACATACAACTCGCTTTGTCGCTTTCTGGTCCCGAAGCATCTCATCCAATCTCTCTTGGACCTCAGAAGCGGTCCACGACTGTGCAGGTTTGCTTTTGAACACTAGAGACAGCTCCTTATCAGGGCAGTGTCGAATAAACATAACAGCCAGTTCTCTACTTCGATTTTCTAAAGTTCTGCCCTCCTCCCTGAGGCCCTGCTCAGCCACCTCAGCCGCTTTGTTCAACCTTATCCAATAATCCAGGGGACTTTCATTGGAGTAAGGTCTCACAGAGTAGAAATCGGCTAAAGGCATTCCTGAGCTACTGGAATCACTGAAATGATGTCTCAATACTGTGAAAACAGCATCTACAGTTGGAGTAACCATTCTGTTGCTCAACCAGACTTTTATGATATCCCTAGCCCTCCCCATTAGTCTGTTTGTGACTTCTTCAACCCTTTCAGAGTTTACCACTTCTTTTTTGTTAAGGTATACTCTCATCAGTTCTTCCCACTCCATCATGGAGCACTTATCTGTACCGTCTCCTCGATAATACGGTGGTGCAGTAATCTCAGATTTCAGTATCAAATTTAACTTTGAGGCATCGATAATGGTTGCATTTGACATCTTGGTGCCAGAAACATTATTGTTTTCTCCAAAACAACCACTAGGTGACAGACTTGAATGTCTAGTCTGCAACAGACTGTCTCTGATAGCTTCGCCAATTTCAGATCCAATTTGTCTGACAAGGTTACTCATGTCACTTGGAAGTCCTGATTCATGTTTGGTATACTCTGGGTTGCCTGATTTTGTTATTGGGCTACAGCCCACGTCAGGCCTAGCATCAACTGACAATCTCAGCAATCCACCCCTCCCAGTGCTTGCATACTCAGGACCCATAAACTGAAAACCTCTGTCAGGTGTGGCTAGTAGTGCACCCCTTCCTCTACCAGCCATCATTATGCGGTGTTCGAATGCTAACTTTTCTTCCTTGTCATCTGTCATAATGAATCCCCTCAATTCGCGTAATGCACACACAAATAAATTTGATCCAAAATCAAAATGACTTTAAAGTAAAATGTCTATAGTTCCTTTACAGAAAGAATCGTCTCTTTGAAAGATAAAGAAGTTAGAGTTCGAACCAGTCACTAATGAACCGCTCCAATCATGCAGATCCACGATGACATCAGCACAGTCCCAGGAAAGACAGTCACTCTTGCAGCGTCCCAGGCGGTCAGCAACCAGTAAGCCAAACTACTCCAGTCCCGCAGATCACCAACAAAGACGTCGACAGAGTCCCAGGAGATGTTCACCCTTGCAGCATCCCAGGCGGTCAGCAATCAGCAAACCAAACGACGGGTCACGGCACCAATCTGTAGTGGGTTTGTTTCTGCGTTGTGTGTGTGTTGTTGATAAAAGAGACTCCACACGATGATGCAGTTGTCATGTGGTTTACTTTCGGCTTCTCAGTTTCTGCATTGAAACATAATAGACACCATCAGACAGAAAAAGGAGAATCTCGGGTCTAGCCGTGCCTCTCATCGCCATGACATCCCACGAAAGAGAGCGTATGCATTACTACATACATTGACAGTTCAAGAACTATGATACTATAATGTTAAGAAAAAGAAATATACAGAAAAACAAAATTATAATGATCCATTTACATACCTGCATTGAAACATAATAGACACCATCAGACAGAAAAAGGAGAATCTCGGGTCTAGCCGTGCCTGTCAATCATTACAATACTTTTTCAAAGTATATTCATTTAACAGGAAATGCATTCAAACTTCTCATGGATCATTAAAAGTAAACAGATATAACTTCAATCAATCATAAATTTATAACTCATACCACAGATGAAACTTTTAAACTCTGTTTTACCAAAGAATGCATCATTAAATAACGAAACTCAGTAGCATAACCCACATGTAATGGCGGCCGTTACACGAATTCATACTCTGAATATACATACTCTTACAACGTTCATAACTTGAATTACTGATCTTTCAATAAAGAAAGGGTAACAAACAAACACATTTCACACAGCAATTCCATAAACAATGAGTAATTAACAATAGTTAAGCACTTTTCTGAAGAGCCCATAAAAACACACCTCTCATCGCCATGACATCCCACGAAAGAGAGCGAGCTACCGGAAATTACATCAGCTCTATCCTCGTGCCTACTCACGACATAACTTGCGTGGCAGCACTTCCTGAACATTTTGACTAAATTAACAAATTCATAAAAAGGGAAAACCAAAAACAATATGCAAGAAATACAAATATACCTGTATAAAAAAATGAAAGTAATACTTAATATGTTGTGCTTGTAACCACATGACCGTGCATCACTCATGCAATCTCTCCTAATTCCAATTTCAAAATAAAAGCCCCGTATATTAGTACCATTAATTAAAAGTAATTACAATAATCTAGTGTAACAACATTACACTTGCCACATTTGCTTTAGACCAAAATGTTAAATCTTCAAATAAAATGTTAAAGTGGAAGTGAAGCAGTCAGTTAAGTTTACATTACTGAGTAAAGTGATTTCCACTTTGATTAAAAAATATATAACAAACATGATTGATGTAACCATTTTAAAGAAAAAAGGTTGTTTTATAGCTTTTGGAGCAAGGGCGCAGCCATCTTGCAGTACCACAGCGTGTCACGTCACGGGGTTGGTTCGCCCCGATGGCCAGTATAGTAATATAAGCATTTCTTTACATTTTGAACACACAAATGTTATTTTAACACACAAATAATTTGGTTTTCACCATCATTTGGATGAATATTCAACATCAAACTGTCTATATGCTAAGTTTTGATCGTGGTATCCCAAACATTGTTTTCATAATGCGAGGCGCAACTTGATGTAAACAAACAACGCTTCACACAGTATCATTAATGTCGCATTTTATTGTTATTCAGACTATTCAGACATATGCATTACATTGACTGGTTCACCAGTTGTATGTATAATATTTTATGTTCACTTGCGAATACAGTTAGCTTTCCTGCTGTTAACAGGACGTAGTGTTTAACTAATCACCGATCTGAATGATTGGGCCAGTAGTGCTGCTTCCTCAAAGACAGTCTTGTCTTTGAGGAAGCAGTCTTGAGGAGTAACGTTATCCACGTAAACGAGTATTGTTTCCAATCCGCACTTTACCCCAAACCAACAGGTTCACGACTTCTCCAACCCCTAATACTGCTCTGTCCCATCGCCGTATCGACTCAGCAATTGCACTTATTATGGACTCAACAGTGCTTTCAATGTCATCTTCCTCCATTTCAAAACAAGCGTGTGCTCAAAATGTAAAGAAATGTTTATATTACTATCCATAGGTTTCATGTGATGTCACAGTGTTTTATCTCTGCCATTTTTGTGTCCGAGTCACAGCTGCGCGAGCTGTCAATCTATGGTCACAGCAGCCACAACTACCAGAGGAAGATCAACCAAACACTCCCAGAAGGTTCACAAGGTTACAGTATGCCCGGGATATGTTGTGCTGTAACAACAGTCTTCAGAAAAACCCCGAACTACAATTTTATTCGATCCCACAGAGGTTAGATCGGCGGAATAAATTGTTGGCTTCAATCAGAAGGCACCACTGGCAGCTAACGGTCAGAAAAGGATAATAAGAGACAACTGTGATTCTTCATAGCAGAATAAAGGACGCTAAAATATTTGTATTGTACCACATGTCATTTGTGTCTGCAGTTGTGTATATATCACAAGGTTTTCAAAAATAAACACATTTGTTTTGCTAAACCCATTTATTTATAATTATATTGAATTTGTCATACAAAAAAAAAAAAAAAAAACATCGTCCTGAGTAAATTACCTTTGTGAATTGTGACTGGCTGCACAAGTGGTGTAATAATTTAGGACATAGCCTACATACATATATATGGCATACATTTTGAGAGCATAACAACTGAAAGTCTGAAACGTCAGTCAGTAAAGCATTTTTTAACAATGGCAAAATTTTGACCTGAAATGTTATTGCAGCCATGTAGCCTATGAATAAATGAAAATGCATAGTTTTAATTAAAGAGAACTTAGCGTGGGCTGCTTTTGGTGCCTGGATTTGTGCTTCAATAATGAAATCCAGGTTTAAGAATACACTAGAAGTGAAAGACGTCTTCCCTCAGGTAGATTGCATGTTTTCTTGGCTTGCTGGATGTTGGGCTCATGATCAGTATTCACGTTGTTTGCATTCACCAAAACTGACTTGCTGAAATCAGAATATGGACAGAGAAGGGGATCGCCGTGAAGCAGGAGCGACCAGCCGCAGAGGATTCTTCAAGCTCTTAAAGCCTTCATCGGGCCGCTACGCTTGCAATTCAAACAGTAATTTGACCAGAAAGAATGATTAATTATAAATTGTGCTAATATTAGCTAAATTGCCATTAAATTCAGACTGTGTTGTAAGCTAATAATGTTATCTTGTTACACTATCATTGACTCAAAAGTGCTTGGAGCTGATGTCAGTTTTAAATTTACAAGTAATCAGGACTAGCATGGCCTAACTGTTACACTTGCTATCTTAAAAAGTCCAGGGATCAGTGTGGGAAATGGTAGTAAAAGGTAATTTATTATTTCAATATATTAATATTATCTATTAAATCCCATAGAGATGTGCTGTGCTCGTTGTCACATCGGACACAAATATGGCGGCGAGCATAGCGGAAGTGACGTCTTTGGGACCAATGGATACTGGACATCTGAGCGAACCAACCCCGTGACGTCACACGTTGTGGTACTGCAAGATGGCAGCGCCCTTGCTCCAAAAGCTATAACAAAACATCCTTTTCTCTTTAAAATGGTTACATTAATCATGTTTGTTATATATTTTTTAATTAAAATGGAAGTTATTTTCCTAAATAATGTAAACTTGACTGACTGCTTCGTTTCCACTTTAAGCTTACCACTGCATCTGTCTGGAAAAAAAAGAAGAAAAAAGCAGAGTATAAAAGAATAATTTATAGTTGACTTATAGTTATTTTCAGCTTTAAGTGTACTCTCATTATAAAAGAACTTCATTATTGTTAATTTAATTCAAACTTTTTAATTCTAACTCTATTAGAAAAATAGAGTTAGAATTAAAAATCAACTTTGTTAAAAACTAATCAAAATGTAAAATATTTTTTCTATCTCTGTTTATAATCTCTTTATCCATCTTTTTCTTCCTGTAAAAATGGGTGCTGACATTTGTAAATTCCATGGGGTCAAGCTTCCGGTCTCATCCGTGTCTAGTTCGTTCCCTTTCATAGGTTCACTTCAATGCTGCGATGACGTCATCACTTTGGGAACACCTCTGGAGTGACGAATGTCTGAAGCCCTTATACCATCACGCCAATTTATTTGCCAAATAGTGCTTAGCACCGCCCCCACGCATACGTATGTATGCTATATCAGCGTGCTGCGTGCTATTTCATCAGATTTCAATTCCTTCAGGAAGCAAATCATCTGTTGCCCGTTGGAAAGCGTTCTTCGTCGTGTTCACAGCTATTTCTTTGGAAAAAAAGAGCAGTTTACTCCTCTCAGCAGACACGATGAGTCACAGGAGATGTATCAAGCCGTGTGACAGGTTTATCACAGCAGGAGACACACATGACGTGTGCATGAGGTGCGTGCTATGTTTGGGCTTTCATCACGCTCAAGCGGCGCTTAGCGGCCTCTCTAATTGTCAACAATGTGATAGCCTGCGGCTAAAAGTATTGCGCTCGAGGCTCGTAGTCTTTTCCAAATCAGGCCTCACGTCTAACTCCAGCCGTCCCGTTTCTGCAGTTGCCGAGGCGCTGCATGAGACAATCGCTTGGGGTGACGCATGCGAGTGAGAGCCTATGGAGAGCGGGACGATGGGGTATTCTCCTTTCCTCGCGCTCTCTCCCGGCCATGTTCAGGAGCTCGAAGAGCATTACGTGGAGCCGGTTGTTTTCATCACTGCTGATTTGCGGTTTCCTTCGGTTGTGAACTGTATGACGATGACGTGTTGTCCACCGCGGCCTCTGATTCAGAGGATTTATTGGCTGAATTGTGCAGTTCCCGCCCTCTAAGCAGACAGGAGAAACACAATTCCCCATCTTACAGCGAACTGTTATATGTGACACGGGTGGTGGACAAGCTGGGGTTAGATTGGGACAGTGAGCCGGCGCAAAACCAGGCCCAATCTAAATTGGAAGACCGGTTTTTTTACTAGTCATACTCCATCCCAGCCCCGTAGGCCTCTCCCTTTCTTTCAAGACCTTCACCAAGAGGTTTCAAGGTCTTGGAAGTAACCTTTCTCGGCACGTATTACTAATGCCGCTGCTGATGATTTCGCCACTGTTTCTAAGATGGCAGAACACGGTTATGCGGCAATGTCGGCTGTCGAAGAGACTCTCGCCGGCACATCTCGTGCCGAATTCAGCTCCGTCTTGGAAGTCACGCCCTCTGTTGCCGTCCAAGCCATGTAGGATTTCTTCCAATTTAATCGGGAAATCTTACATGGCCGCTGGGCAGGCCGCAACCACGCTGCATTCCTTGGGTGTGCTCCAAGCCTATCAGGCAGAGCTTCTCAAGGAGCTGGATGAAGGGGAAGGCCTCACACCTGAGGCTGTTAAGGAGCTCAGGAGAGCTACAGATTTGGTGCTTAGAGCTACCAAACATACAGCTCAAGCAGTGGGTAGGTCCATGGCAGGTATGGTGTCAGTTGAGCGCCACCTTTGGGTCACTCTCACTGACATTAAAGAGAAGGACAAGACTTTTATCTTGGATGCTCCCATTTCTAAGGATGGCCTATTTGGGGATTCGGTCACGACCATTGTGGAAAAGTTTCGGGCAGCAAAACAGCAGTCTGCCGCCTTTCGCCAGCTCATCCCACGTAGGCCCAGGGAGATAGAGCGTCAACCACCAGTGGTGCATTCACGCTCATCCTCTCTACATTGTCATCAGGAGGTTCCGCATGGTGAACCATCGCCTATGGCACCCCCTCATAAGGATTGGGGTCCTAGGTCTCGCCCACCGGCTCACCAGCGCCAACGCAAACGGATAGACCTGAGTTCGATGGCCAAGGCCTCTCGTTCTCAAGCTCCTAGTAGCAGTTCCTGATTCCTTTGCTCGTCTTCAGAAGCCAGGCCCTCCTTATGTCTAGCTCTTCCTCAGATGCTCTGTGTGTCCCAGCCATCAGAGTTTGAGAGAAAGCCCAAGGGTCATTCGAACATGGCCTGTTTATGACGGCCTTCAAAGTCCCCACTCTTGGGGTGGTGTGCCGGCCCGACAGGGCTTTTGGACATCGTCCTGTTATAGAGGTTCCCGCCACTCAGTTGCTTCGGGGCTCTATGCAGGAAACTCAGGTGAGGATTTTATCAAGTGCAGCAGCCCCGCACGTGCTACCTGTTTTCGCAGACGCCAGTGGCTCTCCTCAGTCAGATGTCTCAGCACCTGTAATTTAACCGTTGCCAAACATAGAACGGCTAAGGCCTCTAGCTAACCGACGTCTGATCGACGTCTCACAATGGGTACTACGCACCATTTGACACAGTTACACCATCCAATTTCGGAAAGGGCCACCTCCTTTCAGCGGGGTTCTTCCCATGACAGTACGTCCTGGGGAGGCCGCGTTGTTGCGTCAGGAGATCGTGTCACTTCTAGATAAAGGGGCTATAGAGGAAATACTCCCCACTCAGATGGAGTCAGGCTTTTACAGCCGGTATTTTGTTGTGCCCAAAAAAGATGGTGGTTCACGTCTGATTTTGGACTTGCGTCGTTTAAATCTTGTGCTCAGAGTGAGCAGTAAAGTCCATTCTGTCTCAGATCCAACCCGAAGATTAGTTTGTGACCATCAATCTAAAGGATGCATACTTTCACATCCAGATCGTCAAGAGGCACAGGAAGTTCCTCAGGAACCTACAAAAGAGTGTCCTGCTGCCATGTCAGCAAATTACCTTTTTGGGGGTGGACATGGATTCTTGCACAATGTGGGCACGTCTGTCTCCCGCACGTGTGAAGTCATTACAGACCTGTCTAAATCAGTTCAAGACAGGGTGCCTAGTCCACGTAGGCTTGTGTCTCAGACTGTTGGGTCTGATGGCGGCATCATCCCCTGTAGTTCAGTTGGGCCTGCTCCACATGTGGCCGTTTCAGTGGTGGACCAAGAGCCAGAACATTTCACCTCATTGTCATCCGCTTCACAGAATTACGGTGACATGCAGAGGCTTTCGTGCTCTAAAGCTGTGGATGAGACCCCAGTTGCTTCAGGAAGGAGTCCAGCTGGGGCGTGTTGTCGTCGCAAAACAATCACGACGACCGCGTCTCTGACGGTCCATCAAGGACGCCCAGTCCATGGAGTTTGCCAGAGGAGCATCGGGGCTGGCACATAAATCGTTTGGAGCTACTGACAGTCTTCCTGGCTCTCAAACAGTTCTTACCGCATTTGAAAGGCTGTCATGTGTTAGTCAGGATGGACAACATGACAGTGGTTTCATGCCTGAATCGTCAAGGAGGATTAAATTCTCGCCCCCTGTGCAGGCTGGCGAGGAGTGTTCTTCTTTGGGCTCAAACCAAATTCCTGTCGATCAGACCAGTCCATGTCCCAGGTCATCTGAACTCAGGAGCGGACTTGCTCTCGAGATAGAGGCTGGAGGATGGGAAGTGGAGATTGCACCCTCAGGTGGTGAATCTCATATGGCAGAGGTTTGGCCGAGCGGAAGTGGATTTGTTTGCTTCGAGCACGACTACGCACTGCCCCCTCTGGTTTACCCTATCTCCCCCATCGCCTCTAGGCCTGAATGCTCTGGCCCACGAATGGCCCAGAACCAGTCTGTACGCTTTTCCCCCAGTCCAGCTGCTCCCAGTAGTTCTGTTCAGAGTACGATCAGACAGAGTGGAGCACTTGCTGTTAGTGGCCCCGTGGTGGCCCACCCAGTCGTGGTTCTCGGACCTGGTCAGTCTGCTAGTCGGCCCTCCTTGGGAGGTTCCCCTCATACACGATCTGTTGACACAAGCTCGGGGCACGATTTGGCACGATTTTGACTTGGTCTAGACAGTGCATTCTGGATCCAGTTCATTGCCCCATCGGTTCAATGCTGGAGTTTCTTCAGAGTCGTTTTTTTGAGGGAGTGACCCCTCACTCTTAAAGTGTATGTGGCAGCCGTATCTGCGGGGAATGCACCCGTAAGAAGTGTTTCAGTAGGCCGTCATCCCTTGGTTTCCCGTTTTATGTAGGCTTTGCGATGGCTTAGCCCTTTCTGCCCAGCACGAGTTCCTTCTTGGGACTTATCGATCATTTTGGAAGGCCTGATGGGCCATTCTTTTGAGCCGTTGGAGTCTGTGTCAGAGAGATTGTTGACTCTCAAGACGGTTCTCTTGGTGGCTTTATCCTCCCTTAAGAGAGTAGGGGATCTGCAGGCTCTCTCCATCAGCCCTTCGTGTATGGACTTTGCCCCAGGGCTGGTTAAAGTCTTACTATGACCTAGGCCTGATTATGTTCTTAAGGTCGCTTCGAATCCATTTCGCTTTCAGCAAACGGTCTTAGAGGCTTTCTCCCCTGCTGATGCGGGTTCAGATAGTATGAGTCTTTGCCCAGCGAGGGCACTAAGGATCTATGTTGACCGCACAGCTCAGTGGCGTGGATCTGACCAGCTGTTCGTGTGTTTTGGTGGTAAGAGCAGAGGCTCTGCTGTCACCAAACAGCGAATGTCGCATTGGATAGTGGGGGCTGTCTCTCTGGCCTATGAGGCGCGTGGCTTGACTTCGCCACTAGGGGTACGTGCTCACTCTACAAGAGCAGTGGCCTCTTCTCAGGCCTTTCTGAAAGGGTCTTCGATGGAAGATATTTGTGCTGCAGCAGGATGGTCCTCTCGTAGCACCTTCATCAAGTTCTAAGGTCTGGACGTGAGGGCGGCTCCTGGCTCCTGGGTCTTATCCGCTTGAGCAGACGCTTTCCCTGGTCTCCAGCCATCTAAATGTACGTAAGGCGTTATGGTATAGCGTTCCCAAAGCGCAGCATTGAAGTGAACCTATGAAAGGGAACATATCGGCTATGTATGTAACCTTGGTTCCCTGAATAGGGAACGAGATGCTACGATACGGGGCCGTTCCGTACCTTTGATAGCGCTTCCATCGTCATATTGGAAATCTGATGAAATAGCACGCAGCACACTGATATAGCATACGTACGTATGCATGGGGGGCGGTGCTAAGCACTATTTGGCCAATAAATTGGCGTGATGGTATAAGGGCTTCAGACATTCATCACACCGGAGGTGTTCCCAAAGCGATGATGTCATCACAGCATCTCGTTCCCTATTCAGGGAACCAAGGTTACATACGTAACCGAGATGTTTTGCTGCTTGTGATGACCAATGAAGTGGCCACACAGTAAACCGGTAGCTGACACGCACCCGCACACATACTTTTCTCCTTTTGGTTGTGTACATGTTAATTTGATTTGCTTATTAGTATTTGGTTTAACATTTGTTACAGATCACGTTATTTACATTTCATAATAACAACACCGATTTGGTTCATCTTTACGGTTTTATTTTCAATTTGTATTCATTTCCTACCAGAGATGACCAGTTTGGGTGCACACTTTCTAGTTTTTGATGGTATACTTTGTTAACATTTATTTATTTTGAGTTTAAGTTACCTACGAGTGGAGAGCGGAGGTTGGGCGCTATCCAGGTGCTGCGCTGTCTTCCGGTGGTGGTCCGTGCTCATAAAGGACCGGCTGGCGTCAGTCATTTTGTTCCGCTGGATCAATCCATCCTGTAAACTAGCTGGGGGGGGTGTAGGATTATTTGTTTATTTACCTATTTTTGTTTACTATAATTATTTGTGCATATTAATTTGCTGTTTATGATCTATTTCTTTATTTCAAGTTAACTATTTGATGGTGTTTAGTGATGTTTGTAGTATCCCCTGTGTGTGTGTGTGTGTGTGTGTATGAATGTCCAAGCCTGTGTGTCCAAAGAATGTTGTCAAGCTCTCTCAAGTTTGTTATGTGCCCAGAACGAATGCCGTTCCTGTAAAGCATGGACTGTCCTTGAAAATGACCACCGTCGAAGTGAACGGTAAAGAACTCCATACTCTGGTTGATACTAGCAGTGACCAGACTCTGGTACACAGACAGCTTGTTTCCCCTGGCTTGATTAATCCTTCTGACAAAAAACTGATATGCTGTGTCCATGGCATTGAGAAACTGTTACCTACTGCGGATCTTTACATCAAAGTACAGGGACAGACTTATCTCCTGGATGTTGGGGTAGCCGATAATTTGCCTTATTCTGGGGCATGATTTACCAGTGCTTTTGGATTCACTGCAGCCTGAACCATTTTGCAATGTTGTAGCCACCAGGGCAAAGATGAAGCAAACAGAGGAAACAATGTCAACACTCAGTACCATGCCCTTCTTTGATATTGATATTGAAGTGGAACCTCCAAAGTCACGAAAGTCATGCAGTGAAAGGAGGCGGGACAAACTTGCATATAATGCTTCCAACCTACCTGCTAACCCTGTATGTGACTTGTTTCAAAGTTTTCAGGTGCCCACCAATATTTTCCAGCTCGAGAAGGAGGACGTCAGCCTTGCACCATACTTCAAGAAGGCACAACACGAAGTTACGGCTCATAAGGAGGACACTGACTTTGCCAAAAGGTATTTTTTCCAACAAGGAATTCTCTATCGCCAGTTTGAGACCACAAAACAGCTTGTCATGCCACAAAGTGTCTGAGAGGTAATCCTCAAGTTGAGCCATTCAATCCCCATTCAATGGCCACCTAGGGTGATATAAGACCATAGCTCGAATAAAAAGACACTTTTATTGGCCTGGATTAAAGAGAGATGTAACTCAATACTGCAAGAGTTGCCCTGAGTGTCAGAAAGTCTCCATGAAAAGCCCTGCCAGAGCACCACTACAATCTCTACCTGTCATCGGTACACCATTTGAGAGATTAGGTATGGACATTATTTTGCCCTGTGGAAAGGAGTCGAGCTGGAAATCGATTTATGCTTGTCATAACTGATTATGCAACTAGATATCCCGAAGTGTTTCCAATGATGTCCATTAAAGCTAAGTACATAGCAACATGCCTGATACAGGTCTTTTCCAGAGTTGAGTTCCCCTGTCAGATTCTTACAGACCAAGGCACTAACTTTATGTCCACTCTCTTAAAGCAGGTGTAAAAGCTTCTGGGTATTGAGAGCTTGCGGATGACTCCGTATCACCCCCAAACTGATGGTCTCATTGAGCGGTTTAATCAAACATTCAAGCAAATGCTTCGCAACTTCATCAGTGAGTCAGGCAAGGATTGGGACCAGTGGTTGCCTAATCTCCTGTTCGCTTACAGGGAGGTCCCCCAGGCCTTGACCGGGTTCTCTCCTTTTGAGTTACTATACGGACGTGATGTGAGAGGCCCTCTGACCCTGTTTCGAGAACTTTGGGAAGGGAACCCTGGTAGTGGGGACTCTGTAAATGTCATCTCTTATGTTTTGCAGATGAGGGAGCGGTTGGAAGCAATGACAAAACTTGCTCAGACTCACATGGCTGAAACACAGAGATACCAGAAGTCATGGTATGATCGGTTGGCTGGTGAAAGGAGCTTTAACCTGGGCCAGAAAGTGTTGGTGATGTTACCAAGCCAAGAAAGCAAACTATTCGCGAAGTGGCAGGGTCCATTTGAGATCAAGCGGAAGCTTGGACCCACCACTTATGAAATTGCAACACCAGGCCTAGATCAGCATAGTAAAGTATTGCATATTAATTTGCTTAAAGGGGTCCTATTATGCTCTTTTACAAAGTCTTGATTTTGTTTTGGGGTGTACTAGAACATGCTCTCATGCTTGGTGGTTCGAAAATCGCATTATTTTTCACATAATTTACATTATTACCATTCCTTCCTCCCCAGCCTGGCACAAACGGCTCGATTAGTTCTGGGTTTGATGAAGGCCCGCCTTCCGAAAAACAAAATGTGTTGTGATTGGTTAGCTGTCCCAGTGCGTTGTGATTGGCGAACAGCTTAGACGGTGTTTCAGTATCGCCCCGCCCCTTGACAAAACAGCAAGTTCGTCAATATTGCCATATCAATTTGAGCTGGATTCAGACCTCAAGAATATTGAACAAGAGGATCGCGCAGAACTTGTGCACGCATGGATATTGCAAGGCATATTAAAGTGGCAACGATATTGTTGTTGTTTTTTTGGCTAAATCAAGTTTTTGATAGGATGTCAAAAACAGCTTAAAAAGAACTGCATTTACTATGTACAGATAAGTGCAACGGTAATATGTATAATGTTTATTGTTCTTTAATTCTAACATTATAACATGAACTGCAGTGAAACTGTTATACAGTTGAATTTATTTATACCATAGTCCCACAGAGTTTTACTATTTGTGGCGACATATATATGCAAATTCATTCTCTGCCAGCGGCAGGCCCTGTTGGAGCGGGAGAGAGCGAGGTTTCCCCGGTAATGCTGAACACAAAGCAGAGCTCCTCTCACAAACACTGCTTTATCAGACATTACATGCAAGATGAAATGAAAATGACATCCAAAATTTTCTGAAGACAGTCGGTTTCCATCAGAAATACAGTGATATAAAAACCCCTGCACCGGGTTTCGATTTTGAAACATGCATTCGAATTTCGGTAGGCGGGATGTATTTTAATGATATTCTTTTGGGCCAATTTGTGATGTCACAAATACAGGAAAACAACTTTGTAGTCCAAACGAGCCATTCGTTGTATTTCTTGAAAAGGGATTTTTTTAAAAACAAAATATCTCCCTTTGGAGCGAACTTTGAGATTTGTAACTTTGTAGATCTTTTTTTATGACCAAACATACACACTACACCCTGACTAAAATTAAAAAAGTGAAAAAGCATAATAGGACCCCTTTAAAGAGTGGATTTCTCGTCCTGAGAAGTCTCAAGTCCTGATGATTCAACAGGCAGCGGAGGAAGAGGAACTGGAGGAACAATATTTGCCTCAGCCCGTTTCCGCATGTGTTGATTTGGGTCATTTGCCAAAGGATCGCCAAGCACAGGTGAGAGCTCTTTACCAACCTGACATTTTTTCTGAGTGTCCAGGAGCTACTGCAATGATTGAACATGAGATTGTGTTGAAAAGTGATGCTGTTGTTAAAAGGGTTAGCTATCGAATACCTGAGCATTTACAGACCTCCTTGAGGAAAGAGATTGATCTGATGCTGACATTGAGAATCATCGCTCCATCTAAGAGCGAGTGGTGCCATCCTGTGGTTTTAGTCCCTAAAAAAGATGGAACCTTAAGGTTTTGCATTGACTTCCGCTACCTTAACTCTGTTTCTAAGTTTGATTCTTACCCGACTCCCCACATAAGTGACTTGATTGACCGCATGGGTCAAAGTAAATATCTGACCACCATCAATCTAGTCAAAGGCTATTGGCAAATTCTTCTCACTCCTCAATCCAGAGAGTTGACTGCCTTTAGGACCCCGTGGGGGATATTTCATTTTAGGTTCCTTCCTTTTGGCCTGCACAGGGCTCCAGGTACATTTCAGAGGCTCATAGACCAGATCTTGCATGGTTTGTCTTTTGTGGCCGTTTATTTAGATGACATTGTTATCTACAGTAACACTTGGCAACAGCATCTGCAACATCTACAATAAGTACTGCGGCGACTCCAACAAGCTGGCCTCACCATCAATCCGCTTAAATGTGCTGTGTGCTATATCATTGATAAAGGGGTGGTCAGACCCCAGATGAAGAAAGTCCATCATTCAACAGTGTCCTCTACCTCAAACACGTAAAGAATTAAGGTCATTTCTTGGTATGGCAGGCTTTTATAACCTATTCATTACCAATTTCTCTGGCAGAGCAGCAGCCTTAACGGACATGGTGGGTTCAAGATCCCCTAATCGACTTCAGTGGACGGAGCAAGAAAAGACAGCTTTCCATGATATCCAGAATGCCCTGAGTAAGGACCCAATGTTGCATAATGCTGACTTTAATCGATCCGTTTATTGTGCAAACAGATGCTTCTGAACGAGGGATTGGAGCAGTGTGGCCTGCATCAGCCAGAAACTCTTCCCCAGAGAGGTCTGCTATTCCGCAATCAAAAAGGAATGCTTGGCTGTGAAGTAGGCTCTAGACTCCCTAAAGTATTCTTTGTAGGGGAGAGAGTTTATTGTGGAAACTGACCATAAGGCTTTACAGTGGTTGGAGAGGATGAAGGACACCAATAGCCGAATCACTCGATGGTACTTGGCTATGCAGCCCTTTCAATTTGTGGTCCGGTATGTTCCAGGGAAGGCCAATGCTACTGCCGACTTCCTTTCACGCTGTGTCAGTGAGGTTCCTGAAGAGGTGGGGAGTGTGATGGCCGATGAAGTGGCCACACAGTAAACCGGTAGCTGACACACATCCGCACACATACTTTTCCCCTTTTGGTCGTGTACGTTAATTTGATTTGCTTATTAGTATTTGATTTAACATTTGTTACAGATCATGTTATTTACATTTCATAATAACGACAGACACAGATTTGGTTCATCTTTATGGTTTTATTTTCATTTTGTATTCATTTCCTACCAGAAATGACTAATTTGGGTGCACACTTTCTAGTTATTGATGGTATACTTTGTTAACATTTATTTATTTTGAGTTTAAGTTACCTATGAGTGGAGTGGTTGGACGCTGTTCGGGTGCTGCACTGTCTTCCGGTGGTGGTCCGTGCTCATAAAGGACCTGCTGGCATCAGTTGCCTCATTTTGTTCCGCTGGATCAATCCATCCTGTAATCCATCTGGGGGGTGACGCGGAGAGACAGAGAGGAGACGAATTGTTGAAAAAAAAGTCGTTATTTTTATTTTCTTTGTGTACAAAAAGCATTCTCGTCGCATCATAAAATTCAGATTGAACCACTGATGGCAGATGGACTATCCTGATGATGCTTTTCATACTTTTCTGTGCCTTGACAGTGGTAATTACTTAGCAGTCAATGGGACACTCACCAGCCTTCCAGTTTTCATCTAAAACATCTTAAATTGTGTTCCAAAGACGAACGAAGCTTTACGGGTTTGGAACGACATGGGGGTAAGTGATTAATGACAAAATTTTCATTTTGGGGTGGAGTAACCCTTTAAGATTTGATTTTATTTACTATAGATATAATACGGAACAGCCTCTCCTACCTTATTGCTTACTTAGTGAACAGAATACTACTTTTACCACCCTTAAAACAAACACTGTCTCATTAAAATTAATGCACTAATCATATAAAAATATTTAAACTGGGGCACAGAGTAATGCATAATCCATGATTCACCAATAAGTTTGCAATTATTGTAAATTTAAGATAACTAACTGAAATCACATGTAAAGGAAAAATCCCATTTTATTGTCAAAATGATCATAAATATCTATAAATATAAAGACATGATTTGAATAATTAAGTGACCCTACAATAAGTCTTACTTATTTGGAGATGAGAAAGGAGAACGAGGCGAGAGTTTCTTTCAAGCACTTGAGTAGACAAAATAAAATACTGATCCCAAATTACAACCTTTTCTGCACAAACAAGTATGCAATTGTATGCAATTATTAATGAGTGATAGCAATTATAAGTGGACCTCGGGGGAAAATATAATAATAATTTTTAAAAATGCATGATATGAATGTTCTGAATCAATAACAATCACTTTTGTGCCTGTTTGACAATGTTTTGGAAAAATTATAAAGCAGACTCAATGCTTCAATACAGTTTCAAAAAACGTCAGTCTTAATATGATAATTACAATCATGATCACCCAGCCACTCTTCTCATTTTCTTGTCGACTTTGGACAAATTGGAGATGCCAGAGCATCCAGTCTGAGAGATTTATGGGTCTATTCGGCATTAATTCCTCCTGAAGCTTCGAGTCAGAGTACACACTGGCCCCTGGCCCCTGCTCTCCTGTTGGGAATTAGATACAGTGCTATTCTTTTCCGGTGTGGCAATCAGCCTAGCTTGACAGATCTGGCGGTTACCACCGGAAGGCTGCGAGGAGCAGCTTGCCACTCAACACAGTCTGTGGCAGGAACAAAATGTTTTTTCATCTCTTCACGTGTCTATTAGCTCTGTCTCTGAAGTGTACTGCAGGAAGGAGAAGCACCGAAATTGATTGACTCCCTCTAAAGTTCATGAATGAACAAAAAAGAAAGCAAGCAAAATCCTGACTGAAATAAGCAAATGGTAATCTTAAATCCCTTTAGATTTAGCAGCATAAATAAATATCTACATGTTGAAGAAATAAATATTAAAAAAAATAAAATAAAATTAGAAATATATATTATATAAAGAGATTTTTAATTTAAATGTTATTCTTTATATTATCTTTAATGTATGTGCATTTGGAGTGCTTTAATAAATAATTTTAATAAAAATAAACATAAAAAATCAATGTGGATTATACTTTTCAAAATATTAATTTAGAATTCAAAATATTTAAAATATGAATTAATATTTTCAGGAAAATATTCTCTTAATCTATAGTTTATTCATTTACTGATTATGATACTTAAATAATCATACTCAATACTACCAAACTTCAATTACTAACAAAATATTTGTCAGAGAGTCACCACAGTCACCGCAGTCTCCACCAACGACATTCACCAGATCCCAATCCCCTGATTTCTGATCACCGCCACCTGTCAGCAATAATCAGCAGCACTATATCCTTGCACTCCTCCCGCACCCTCACTGTCTGGTCTCAAACGTTACAGGTGCATCTCAATAAATTAGAATGTCGTGGAAAAGTTTGTTTATTTTAGTAGTTCAACTCAAATTGTGAAACTCGTGAATTAAATAAATTCAGTGCACACAGATTGAAGTAGTTTAAGTCTTTGGTTCTTTTAATTGTGATGATTTTGGCTCACATTTAACAAAAACCCACCAATTCACTATCTCAACAAATTAGAATACTTCATAAGACCAATAAGAAAAACATTTTTAGTGAATTGTTGGCCTTCTGGAAAGTATGTTCATTTACTGTATATGTACTCAATACTTAGTAGGGGCTCCTTCTGCTTTAATTACTGCCTCAATTCGGCGTGGCATGGAGGTGATCAGTTTGTGGCACTGCTGAGGTGGTATGGAAGCCCAGGTTTCTTTGACAGTGGCCTTCAGCTCATCTGCATTTTTTGGTCTCTTGTTTCTCATTTTCCTCTTGACAATACCCCATAGATTCTCTATGGGGTTCAGGTCTGGTGAGTTTACTGGCCAGTCAAGCACACCAACACCATGGTCATTTAACCAACTTTTGGTGCTTTTGGCAGTGTGGGCAGGTGCCAAATCCTGCTGGAAAATTAAATCAGCATCTTTAAAAAGCTGGTCAGCAGAAGGAAGCATGAAGTGCTCCAAAATTTCTTGGTAAACGGGTGCAGTGACTTTGGTTTTCAAAAAACACAATGGACCAACACCAGCAGATGACATTGCACCCCAAATCATCACAGACTGTGGAAACTTAACACTGGACTTCAAGCAACTTGGGCTATGAGCTTCTCCACCCTTCCTCCAGACTCTAGGTCCTTGGTTTCCAAATGAAATACAAAACTTGCTCTCATCTGAAAAGAGACTTTGGACCACTGTGCAACAGTCCAGTTCTTCTTCTCCTTAGCCCAGGTAAGACGCCTCTGACATTGTCTGTGGTTCAGGAGTGGCTTAACAAGAGGAATAGGACAACTAAAGCCAAATTCCTTGACACGTCTGTGTGGGTGGCTCTAGATGCCTTGACCCCAGCCTCAGTCCATTCCTTGTGAAGTTCACCCAAATTCTTGAATAGAATTTATTTAATACACGAGTTTCACAATTTGAGTTGAATTACTGAAATAAATGAACTTTTCCACGACATTCTAATTTATTGAGATGCACCTGTATATGCTTGACTTACCTGACTCTAACCTTTGCTTACCTACCTGCCAGTATCCCGACAATCCGCTCCTCGTTCTCCACCGCTCCTGCCCTCCATCGTTACCCAGCTCCATCGCTCCCTCGGACTCCCTGGAAAGGAAAAAGGACTCTGACACACAGATAAGATCCAAGAGACTTTCCCTTTGCCTGCTTACCTGGATATTCTGCTCATCTCCTTCCCCTCTGCCGTTGCTCAATAAACCTGTTGTTTGTATTGCACTTACCTCTGTGTCCCATGTCTTTCCATTCATTTAATTTATTCTTCATTACAAAATAAAAATTTCTTTTATAAGCACATAATACACATAAACAAAGACAATCAATAAACAATAAGAAGCTAAATAAATATTTTTTACATCTCCAATCATGCACTTAACCACAAGGTAATGCACAAACCCTTTATGCAATACCCAATTAATAAATCAACTGAAAATATTTTAATGCATGTGAATGTTATCAATGCATGTGCTTGAGCAGCCATTCACTCACTAGAAAACATCCTTGGGTGATTGAGCAGGTGCATTAGCAGTAAAGTTGACACTTTAAGTCAGGACATATAGGAGCTCAGCACCTCCTCTGATTTAAAAGACTATCCGGTGGGTTTTAGAGGCAAATGGAGGTCAGGAACTGTCTCTTACGTAGACCTTCTATTAGAGCGAAACCTCTTCTCACCCTGACACTCGAGATGAGGGGGAAATGGACTGCAGCAACTTGATTTGAAAGACCAGGTCAAGAAGTGAGAAGCAAATGCTTACAATTCTGAAATGTGATCTTTTTAGCTCTTCAAAAATAAACACGTACATTTGGCATACATTTCTTTTTGCACTTCTGTTCTAGACTACTATACTATGACTAAGCTTGTTTTTGCCAGGGGATAAAAAATAAAGAAGGTAATAGCAAATTTTTATGTCAATTCTTTTTCTCACAATTCTGAGATTCTGAAAGATTTTGACAAACTCAGGATTGTGAGATGTAAACAGAGTTGCACAATAAAAAGTTACCTTTTTAATTTTTAATTCTGTGGCAGAAAAAAAAAAAAACAATTGTGATGTGAGAAAAAAGTAAAGTCAGAATTCTAAATAATAAACTCAGAATTAACAGATGTAAACTGAAAATTGTAAGATGAAAATGTTGCAATAACCTTTTTTTTTTTATAAAAAAATTGCAAGATGTTAAAAAAGGGTCAGAATTACAAAATACAAACTCTGAATTGTTAGATTTAAACTCAGAATTGTGAGAAAAAGTTGCAATTACCTTTTTTATTTTTAATTCCATGGCAGAAAAACAAATTATTTTAAGATGTAAAGTCAGAGTTCTGAGGGGAAAAAAGTCTGAATTGTAAAATAGAAACTCAGAATTGCAAGATGTAAACTGAGAATTGTGAGAGAAAAATGTTGCAACCTTTGTTTGATTAAAAAACTAATTGCATGGTTAAAAAAGGGTCAGAATTGCAAAAATATAAATTCTGAATGGTTAGATTTAAACTCAGAATTGCGATATAAAAAGTTGCAATTACGTTTTTTTTGTTTTTAATTATGTGGCAGAAAAAAAATTCTATTTTAAGATATAAAGTCAGAGTTCTGAGGGGGGAAAAGTAAGACAGATGTTGCAAAATATAAACTCAGAATTGCAAGATGTAGACTCAGAATTGCAACATAAAAGGTCATGATTATTATTTTTTCAATAAATAAATAAATAAATAATATAAAAATAACAAAATTGTAATATGTAAACTCAGAATCCCAAGGGGGGGGGAAAGTTAGAATTGCAAGATATAAATTCAGAATTGTGAGATAAAATGTCACAATTACCTTTTTTATTTTATTTATTTAGTCTTTTTTTTTTTATCCCTTTGTGGGAACAGGTTTCCCTAATGGACAGCACCACCTAAATCTTGAACTCTGCTTTCCATGCAGTTTTTCATCCTGTTCTCACTGAGTTTATAATGTGCAACAAACCTGGCCATAAAGCCATAGAGCACATACTCTCTAAGGGCTGGTCATGTGTGGTTTGACCTCCCATCAGAGTGACAGTGGCCTGCCCTTTGGCTGACCTCACAACGGCACATTACAAGAGGACACTGTGAACTACTCCTCTCCAGAGACAGCAGGTCAACTTACATGTCTTCACCCCTCCGTCAATAATGCAGGTGCATTAGCGCAGTCAGGGAGGGTGGAATTTTTTTTGCAGCATGCATTATGATTTCATTTTAGTTTGGTGCGACTGTGAAAAGGCAAGATACGGAGAGCAGAAAATGAACCAACCAAGGATGTTTTGATGAGGTATGCATTTAACTCGGGACACAGCTGATAGTGACAAGGAATCAATAGATTTCACATTTCTTTCGGCTCTACATTTTGCAACACTATTATAAAATAATTAACCCCATTGGAGGAAAGGACAAAAAGGACATCTAAATTCTGCAGTGAGACCTCTGAGGAAAAAAGTATTTATACCTCTGATTCAACACTGCTAGATTATGTGACTTAAGGACCAACAAACCTGTATTGAATATGAAGTTTACCAAGCTCTGAGAATTGAGATTTACTCAAAGGATTGTTGAATTCTAGCTGTCAAGTTGTAATCTTAGCAGTGTTCCTCAAGGAGCAATGGAAAAAACTATTTCTCAATGTCCAAGGACAGAACATTTTGCCAAAGCGATGCAAACACTTCAGCTGTGCTCTCATGTGAGGTCACTAGATCCTTTTTTTGTAGTCTGCCCTCAATAATTTATTCAGATTTTCTGCAAAAAAACAACCTGAAAACACAATCAGCACACAGTTATAAGAGATGTAGGCCTATCTTCATTCATTCTTTATTCCCATTCATTTTTATTTATAGACCTAAAGAGATTTGAATGAAATCTATGAACTCTACATTGTTGAAAAAATGTTCCATTGAAAAGTACTATACCTAAGAAATTCGGAAGAAAAAATGGGTGTAACTATTTTTTTTTCTGTGGGTCAAAATTGCCAAAAATGGAGCCGTAGCCTGGCAGGTAGTGCATGAGTTCTGACATGTTCAGAGTTTGAAGATTTCTTTTTCTGATCTCTCCCTTCACCCTGTCATTTCTTTCCTATAAAACAGGCTTGGGCAAATTTCAGAATGTAAGGAATTGGCTCCCTTTCATTTCTTGAGCTGCAATTTTAATTGAATTGGCTCAAACACAACCTACTGTTTGTTTGGACAAATTCAATTCAAATTCCATAATATATTCTTAAATTTGAGTTTCCCTGAATTTGAATTGAAGTAGCAAACAGTAAGCAGATTTGTAATTTGTCAGAAATTACAATATAAAACAAATAAAAAATAAATAAATAAATAATTAGTGTTTGCAAAAAAAAAAAAAAAAAAAACACTGACACACTACAGCAAAAGACAAAATGTTCTAATCATTTTGGCCACCACTATATATATAAATATAATGTATAAAAATATAAATTCAATGCAAATTTAGAAACTTAACTGGAATTTAAAATGCATTCTCAATCAGATTCTGAATCCTACTATAAATGCAAAAAGTCCATTAAGATATATATTTATAAATTTGTGGGATTCTGCAAGTTTGCTAATATTTTTGGACAAATGTAGAGAGGCATTGTGAAATGCTAACAAGAATGATCTAAATCACAACATAAAGACTTAAGCAGAAATTAAGCTTGGATAAACAACTAATTTAATGAGGCCTGTTTCTTCAAAGACCCAAACAGTGGCACTTAAAAAACTGCATGCATAAACATGCATGAATGAAGTTAATTAACAACCGCATTCATGATGCAAATAAAACAAGCTAACAAGAAAACTTCTGCACCCACTAATAAGGCTAAGAATGGGAAATTACGGTAGTGTCAGGCTTACCAGGGCCAATCATGAGAGAGCCACAAGCTGCCTAGACAACTAGCCTCCAGACACACTGTGAATATGCCACTGGGAGCCTGAGCCCTCAGCCCAGTTACACAGGCGGCAACAGCCTATATGCCTTTGAGAGGGTTCTGTACCATACAGGTATGACAAATAGCAACCTAACAAGGTCCATAAAGACACATATTCACACATTCCGATACAGGGTATATACCCTCAGAGACGGGGAAAAAAAGATGCAGAGAAAGGACGCAGAAGGAAAGCAAGCAACAAAAAAACAACAATAACAACATTGGACTTCTCAGGAGATGCGGTTAACTACAGGCACCTCCACCCAGCGCTCTGTCAAACTCCTAACAGAATGATCCACGCTGACATGCTATTGCTTGCAACTGCAATGAACGAAGAGCAGGCCTCTGTGATTTCCATAAAACACTCTGCAATGGCAGTGACTGTCGTCCTCATTATCTCGCAGTACAGAAAACCTTTGTGTCCACCACAGATTAATGATTTGTGCATTTCATAATAAACTGATCCTCTTTGACAGTGATGAATGTTGTGGCATGTGCAGGGGTCCAGACACTCTCTGTTACACCTTGGTAATTTGTTCTCCTTGTCACACACTTTGACTGGAGCAGAAATCAATGAATGGCGCAATGCTTTCCTAAATCATGTCCTCATATTGGAGACAGCAGACATCAGGAGGAAACTGTCATTTTCTCCCTCTATGATCCCCTCCTTCTTCCCAATATCACCTCAATTACTTTCGCCTTCCCTTTCAGATTCCTTTGGTGACACGAGTCCTGAACAGAAAAGCTTTTTGAAACCAACTCGTTTCAAGTTGAGTCTGTGTTCAATGATAGCTGTCGTTTAAGGGCCTGTATGTCTCAATGTCACATTTATCTCAGCACTTTAAGAGCAAGAGCTGTATAGGAAAAAGGATGCTGTGCATAGTGGCATCTGGTATTACTTTCAGACACGTTCCTATCCAGTCAAGTTTTAAGTTGCCACAAGATTTATGAGGATAGACGTATTCGGATCAGATTCGCCAAGCTTCGGCACTTTCTGTCTGCGCCTCAGACTGAAACAACCACTTGTGCATAAATACTTGAATAACAGAAGCAGAAAAGTAATTTTATTTACAAAATCATTCTTGTTTTTTATGGATAGCTTATTTCAAGGCTTAGATCTTTCTGATTATGGTATATCTAAGTAAAAATACTACTAAAAGTTTAACAACACACCACTGAAGACATTTGGATGTGAAACTGTAATGTTAGCCATACTACAGTGATTAATTATACAATCATGATACCTAAACAAAAGATTTAAACACTGTTTTCTATGTTGAAGCAGCAGAACTTGGTTATACATGTTAAGAAAAATGCTCATAAAAACACCAGGGGCCAGTTGCATAAACTTAGCTGCTAAGATTGTGTCTTAAGAACTAGTTTGACCGACTAAAAGTTAACCAAGTGAAAATCAGTTTTACTTTTCTACCTTTCTATGAAATTGATTTCACAAAGTTATGAAATCATCTTGAAGATAAAAAAAAATCATTTAAGAGTAGGCTAGTCTAAGCAGTTTATGTAACTGGCACCAGATTAGGTTTGGAATAACCTCCTATTGGTTCCATAAATAAAAAGTGCATTGGTAAATAATAATCTTTAATGGACAACAAAGAATCATTTCAGCATAAGGGAATCACTAGAGCCAAAATAGAGCTATTCATTAAATACAGCAGGGCCTAAAGCTTAAACTAACAGTATTTATGAGATAAATATGATTACCACAGAAAATAATTCCACTCATCCCTTGGTTGTTGCAGTAGCTAAAGCATTTGCAAGGGGTTAAGTTAAGCTATGCATAAACGTTAAAATTAACGTCATGATATGATAGAAACACTTACTTTGTTTGTGTTACGTTGTATCCACTATTTCAACTTGTTTTCAAAAAGTAATGCCACTGAATGCTGTAAAGGATAACGTTAGCACGAGGTAGCCTACGCGTATTTGCATTCAGCTGAGCAGGTATTTTGCCCTGCTGCTATTTTGAATCATCAGAATAAAATAAATCACTCTCTTTCCTGTTGTCTCCATATGTCCAAAAAAAAAAAAAAAACAGTCCACAGCAGTCTAAAATTCAGCTGTCTGCTGTCACCTGACAACACAGGTTTGACGAATATTTAGCTAAAATTTCATCCCCATAAAACAACGATTCCACTAAATTAATAAACAAATAAATAAATAAAGACAACTTTACATCATTATACACGTTTTACAGAAGATGATTATGATACTTTAACAAAAAATATTAACTCCAGTATTAATTATTTTCAGTGAAAATCAATTTTATGCTATGCCCCTCACACACAAATGGCTGTTTTACTGTTTATTATCAATCTGACAAGGTTTACAATAAACAGTACATTGTGAAGCATAAGATTTAGCCTTATTGTTTTTGTTTTATTGTTTTTTAATGAGTATAATATATATTTTATCATGCATGCATACAGAATTGAGCAGTATTGTTTTGCAATATAGTCTATTTTCCACAAAGTTAGTCGGCCCCTAAGCCAAATGTTTCTACTGTACAAATCCTTCATTTAGAGTTAATATCATTTTCTTTTCTGTCACAATCATGTGCTTTGGGAAAGTCATTAAATGAATAATTATAGAGGAGCCCTGCTGAGTTAGTATCATGGGACAATGTGTGCACTCTAGTGTTGATACCAAATGAATATCACTTATTTGCAAGCAAGAACAAAACCCTTGAGGCAAATCAATAAATAACAGGAAGATTTCATTAACTAAAGAGCTCTCATAGTGATTTTTCCGAGGAACAAAAAATGAACTTTTAGGAAGGTCAAAACACGAGTGTTTGGCTCCGACATAAGTTTGTGCAGTATGTTGCCCACTCTGGGGTGTTTCTTTCATCTAACTCAGGCTTTGATATTCTTTAAAGGAAAGGTGTATCCTAAAATGTATTTTACATCACTGACAACAGTGCATCTGATGGCTTTATGAAAGAGTGCTTATGTATCTCATGGCTACATAAAACTTTAAGTTGTTGCTTTGATCATATGCTGCCTTGAATCTTGAATACAGATTAATGCTGCCTTCATGTGCTATTGGAATAATTGTAAATATGAGTTTCCTAGTCAGAAATGGGACATAGTTAGTTAGTTAGTTAGTTATTTTATTGTTCAGCCTTGGCTGAAAATTGGTCTTAGGTCTTGCTTACATACAACAATGACAGTACAATTTACATAACACATCAAATAAATAATTACATTCATACCTCCTAAAAACACTGTAATCCTACCCTTTATTCAAAAGACTTATTGCGTATGGTGCAAGGGTTTGTTTATATATTGCTTTAGTTGCCTTCAGTGTCCTATAACGGCGTCCAGATGGTAACAATTCTAAGGCATAGTTCAGAAGGTGCATTGTATCTCCACTTATAGCCAAAGCTTTCCTCCTAACTGCCATATCATACAGCTGATCAATCAATTTTTGCTTAACCTCTATTATTTTGCTTGCCATCCTTATAATCCTGTTTAATTTTACTTTATTTACAGATGTTATTCGCCCAAACCAAGCCGTTATATTATACCCTAAAACACTTTCAATTAAACTAATATAAACTCTTTGTAAAACACCTTGGCCAACAGAAAATTCACTCAATTTCCGTAGCAAATCCAACCTCTGATTTGCTTTCTCGCAGATAAACTCCACATTACCAGAAAAATTTAGTTTGCAATCAATCATAGTTCCCAAATACTTAAATACCTTCACAATTTTCACTGGTTGATCACATAATGTCATTTCTGTTAAGGGTTCTGGGTGATTTAAAATCAATTATTTTGTCTGTCCAGCATTTATCAGTAGAGAAATTGCTTTATACCATTTTTCTAATTTCAAAACATGCTCTTCATACTCATAATCAACACAATCCTTCCATAAGAGTGCAAACAGTGCCATATCATCTGCATATTTATACAATTTATAATTTGTACTCTGCATTTGCATCTCATTTGTATAGAGAGAAAATAATAGGGGTGACAAAACGCATCCTTGAGGTGCTCCTGTATTTGAAAACATAATATCTGATTTAACCCCCCTGATGCAAACTTGTTGTGGTCTATCTGTTAAGAAATTTTTAATCCAGTGATTTATTACTCTGTTCAGTCCTAAAACTAAAAGACGTAAGACTTTAAAACTTTAAGACATGTAAGACTTTATGACTGTATATGTGCAAAAAAAGTCATTTGATGCATAATGTAATTTACTCAGCATTTATTTGAAACTTCAGAATTGTACAAGATTATCTCAAGAGTGCAGTGAAGGTATACAATAGTGTTAGTAATATGGTTGTCAGCAAATGAAACACTATATTTTATTCAAAATCTATTGGATATTGTTTGAATCTCTTCAATATAGGCTATAATAAGATTTCCCCAAAAAATAGACAAGAATGAACCTAGCGTCCTCCATGACTCCTATTATTTCTAATGATAAAGCACTTGAACACGACTAACTCGTAATTATGGCTTCCAAAGGCAACATAAAACAAAACTTTTGAAATCTTAAAACAAGAAACCTCTCCCTGATATTTGTCTAACTAAAGCAGAGTGAACTTTTTGCTTATTATAAAATAATCCTTAAGAGAGGAAAACTCCAAGTCAAGAGGAAGCACTTTATTGCTTGCTTCTACTTTTGGTCTTTCTAAATTTATCTGTTTTTCTAGGACCATCAGTCACTACGCCCTAAGAATAATTCTTGCCACAATTACTGTAAAAATGGACCTTGGAAGGCATGTTCAGCCGTAAGTATTAGGGTGTATCATCAAAATCTGAATCTTGTATAAACATTTCTTATAAACACTTTAATTCCTGTTCATCTCCAGAAAATCAAAGCACTTTCCCTGTGAGCCTTCCAAGTGAATTAGCATAATGAGCCACCAAGGGTAGAGCTACCTGGATTACCTTATCAATTTGCAACCCTGGCTCCAACTGTGAGTCAATTTGAGAAAGCACCCAATTAACTTATATTAAAAAGTCAACATAATTATGTTGATGAGAAGTCCCTTTCATATTGAGGGAGGCGATATCTGAACCAGACAGGAAGTTTTTTCTCTGAATACTTATGAACTGATTACACCTAATACCAGCATGCTTCTGATAATCTGTCATATTCAAGGCTTCCTCTTTTGTATTTCCTTACCATATATATAGTTTTTCATCCATTTATTTTATTTTCTTTCATTTTATTATCTCTTTATGTCCACATTCAAAGGAAAATCTAATATCTGGGGTTTTAGAAATGTTGATATCCCTTACCTGTTTTATTCCCATGTCATCTTAAATTTTGAGTGCATTTATTTTAAGTGGAATATTATTACAGTTCAAAACAATATTTTCAATTTGAATATATTTTAAAATGTAATTTATTCCTGTGATGGCAAAGCTGAATTTTCAGCAGTCGTTACTCCAATCTTCAGTGCAATATGTCATGATCCTGCTGAAATCTAATATGCTAATCTATCTATCTATCTATCTGTCTGTCTGTCGGTCGGTCGGTCGGTCTGTCTGTCTGTCTGTCTGTCTGTCTAATAGGGTGAAGTTAGCAAAAGTGGGACATCAGCTAAAGTGGGACAATAGGCTTTTGGTGTTGTGGTCCTTTTTTTAAAAAAATATTGCTAGTAATATGTGGTCTTGAAATGTTGTAATAACAGTATTTAATTTGAATGTCAACATTTGATTAGTCAAATGTAAATCATATGGGCATGGTTACCACTCAAATGCTGGAGGGCGAGAAAGTACATGTTACTGTAAGTGCCTGTACATAGTTTAAGTCTATTAAAATTGTTAAGATTTAAATTCTAAACAGCATTTCAACCGACAATATAAATTTGTATTACTTATGTTCATGTGATCATTCAATTTCATGCAAAGTTGTGCAAGTTTCTTTGTTCTATTTATTTATTTATTTATTTTATTTTTTAAATCAAGTTATTATCCCAATTTACCTGAACATGTAAGATAAACTGGGACAGTAGCATTCAGCTAAAGTGGGACATCCTATAAATGAACAGATAATACATTGGTGACAAATTGTTTTGTTTTACAAACATTTTTATAAATTGTAGGCAGAAGACAGGTAAAGAAAAAATAAGAATATAAATGTATGAATCTTAAGTTTTTGTGCGTAAAAAGTGCCTGTAAACAAACACATGCCTGCTCTCACCCATGCTTACACAAATACTACATAAACACACAAATATGAAAGCATGTGTTACACAAACACACACTTAATCACACATTTGGACAAACACTTACAGTATACACACACACAGGAGCAGGCGCATCATAAATTAAATCGTGGTGTTTTTACACTACACTGTATTTCTGTTTAAGTGATTCAAGTCTTTGTTTTTGTCCTTCTGTTGGACTGTTTTAAATGTTTACATTTGTATTTCTGTTGGAGTGCTTTTATTTCTTTAAATTCATGCCTCTGTTGAAGTGTTTTCAAAAAGCTTTAGGTGTTTATGAGTTCACAATCCTCATAAACACCTGAAGCTTATTGAATGTCTATTTTTATAGTTATTCTTTTAAATTCTGAAGATTTTCCATTGCAAAAGATTATTTGTACAGTGTCCTGCAGTAGGAAATAGTATTTTATAAGCACAGACTAGATAAAAATGTGTCCCAGACGCAGTGTCCCAATTTACCTGAAAAAGCCCGAAGAAAAAATGGGTGCTTAACATTTTTGAATATCTGTAAGCCTATGTTTAAAACAACAGCCAATATACTTAAAAAAACAAAAACAAAAACAAACAAACAAAACAAACAAAAAAACAAACAAACAAACAACAACAACAACAACAAAAAAACATAGTAGATACAAGAGACTTTGAGGATTTGTTTAAAGCATAAAAAGCGTTGGTAGAATAGATTTATGCATTTGTATTTAATACACAGTTTACCAAAATGTGTCCCACTTTTGCAGACTTATTATTATAAATTATTTTAAATTGTAATAATATTTCACAATATTACTGTATTTTTCATCAAATAAATGCAGCCTTAGTGAGCATAAGAGACTTTAAAAAAACATCTCACAGACAGACAAAGAGAGAGAGAGAGAGAGAGAGAGAGAGAGAGAGAGAGAGAGAGAGAGAGAGAGAGAGAGAGAGAGAGAGACGCCACTAGAGGCACTCTCTTTCTCTAAAGACATTAAATTGTTACAGTGGGTACAGTGTTAATGGTAACCTTAGTACCTGTTTAAATATTTTTATAGGCTAGTTAGTAGGCTACAGCTTCAGTGGTATTATCACAGTTCCAAATTATTATTATTATTATTATGAAAGTATGAATATCCAAAAATTCATAAATGTAATGATATTTTTGTATGGTATTTAAGCCTATGGTTTTATTACCATTAGTAACTGTACGCAGTAGTAACTGCACTATGGCATTCTGCCGGAAACTATATGGTTACCATGGTACTTTTTTGTGAAGGGGCAGGAAGGACTCTTTCTTCTGATCAACAGGGTGTTTTTCCGCAAACAAATTTGTCTTTTACATTACGACACAAAAATGATTCTATTCAATAACATCAAGAGACACGGTTCAGCACAAGGGCTGTCTTAAATGCGTTGACGTTCTTTTTGAATGGGTTTTTGTTCCCGCCCTTTCCCAGCATCTCCTGACGCGCAGCCCCCGTTGCTCTAGGTGAAGCTCAACTCACTCACGAGCTTCAGAAGGAAGCAGGTGTCCAACATGGCGAACACGAGCAACGGATCTCTCGCTACTCTCCTCATTTTATTCACCATTTCGGCAGCTATCCATACAGGTAGGAACTGTGCTTTTGGATTAATCTGCTTGTATTTTAAGGGAGAAACGGTTGAGCCAGCGCGACGGACGTTCGCCGCGTGAGGAGATTTGTACACAGTGTGGCGTCTTGATTCAAAGTAATAGTTCAAAGTACCGACGTGTTACAAAGTTAGATATGTGTTGTTCAAACTGAAACGTTCGAACGAAATGCAGATTTTTCCTCATCTGTTCCGTTAACTTTGACGCGGTAAAGTCTGCAGATGTTTTCCAGTTGCTTTTGCTGCGGGTCTCTCCTGCGGGATGTTTCTCTCCTTACACAAAACTAACATTGTTTTACCAGCACATTAGTTACGCTAAGGATGTAACCCAGATATACTGTAGAGCTTTTATCACGACATTAGCAGGGTTTTTGAGAGCGGAACATACGCTGACCTTTACTGAACGCAAAGCCTTCGTTCAGCACCATCGTTCTGAAATAACAGCTTCTGTTTGGATTGATTAATGTAATGGATTTGGATCTCAGCTGATGCTTCTTTCAGTCAAATTACTCATGTGAGTGGTTCTCGAATCCCATTTTATTAATCGCAATCTTTTTGAGCCGTTACGAGTTTGCAAGTCATTGAAATGGATTGTGGAAACAACATACAGCATTTACAATGCATCACGGACAGCGAACACCATCTCATGCAGCTCGCATACGCCTATGAGTTCCTTAAAGTTTAGGAATACGCATTAACGCTTTTGTATCAAATCGAAAATGTTTTTGCTTTAAAGGGACAGTTCACTTAAAATCAGAGTAGCCGTCATTTAGTGTTCCTCATGATGTTTCAAATCTCTGTGTGTTTTGTGGAACACAAAAGGAGATGTGAGGCAGAATGACTCAGTCTCAAATTCACTTTTAGTCTATGGAAAAAGATGCAACGAAGGTAAAAGGTGACCGAGGCTGCCAGTCTCTAACATATGTGTGCTGCGATAGAAAGAAAGTCATACGGCTTTTGGGTTTCCATATGTAACAACATGAGGGTGAATAAATGACAGAAATGTCATTTTGCGGTGAACTGTCCCTTTAAGTCAGAGTAGCGCATATGTGTGACCGCTCGCTCTAAACTGGCAGCATCCGCGCTGTGTTTCTCTGTGCTGTTTCTCTCTGTTCTTACTTCATTGCTCAAATATTAAACTTTAGGGGCTGCGGTAGCAGTTTTGTTTTAAAAATAAATACAGACACTTCACATTTTGAATAACTGGCTGAGTCTTCGCTGCTGAGGGAATGTTTTGATGATCGTGGCACATTTATTTGACGTGGTTCTCTTAAGTAACCGACTATTTATCCGCTCTTATGTTGCATCTCCACTTTTAATCTTTCTGAACAACAGCAGTCGCAGTGTTCAAACTGAGTCAACAAGTGCAGGTCTTTTCACCTGGAACCATATTAAATGTCTTTGTCGACGGTCGTGCTGCGTCTACTCGGAGGCTGCATCTATAATGCAAGCGTCGCTTCGTTGTTTAGTTTTTGTCGCGTTGCGTCGATTGTAATGTGGAGGTTCTATGTTTGTCGCGTCGCTCGTTTGCTGTGTAGATAGTGTGTGGCTTTATCTCTCCGGACAACGATGCTGGGAAAATAAGGTGTGGAGTCACAATGAAACAAAGATTCTTTTACTTTTGGAGGAGGTAGAGTCAGTGATTGGAAGCGTATCGTGTCAAAACAAAGGACTCTACTTGGAAATGCGTTCGTTGAGATGCTCAGTGCCAGCGATAGTTATAGATACAACGTGGAAAACCGGTTTTCTTATCTAAGTTTCGAGATTTCCCCTTAAGATGCTTTTTGCGCAACTGACATTAAATCATTATAGTTACCTTGTCATCATTCTGATATCATCATGTCACAATAATATCTGTTATTAGGTGTGTCTTTTCAGTGGAGCCAGTATAATGTGATGAGTAATAGAGTTATTTCTACAAACATTTTGTGGTTATTCTACCCATTACTTGAACAAATGTGTAGGTGTCCGTCAATATTTTAACACAGGGAGATATAAACCAGCAGCAGCATGCATGTGTTCATTAAATGGTTAACACTTGGCTGAATGTATACCAGTTTTATTTTATTTGCATGACTTTAACAAAATGATAACATTGGAATATTAAATTAATTTAAAAACAATTTTCTTCATTTAAAAAGGGACTGAACTAGATATTTTAAACTAGAATTCTAAACCACTGCAAGAGAAAACATGCATTTGTCTGATTGTACTTTTAACTTTTAATTACTCTAATGCCTACAGCATGTGACAACTTGCCCCAGTGATTCCTTTATACCAGCTATCATTACTGTGCTTCCAAGGTTTTGCTCTTACTACTCCCTCTGAATCTTTAAACACTTAATGTCTCTTCCATGCCTGTTGTTTTGAGGGTTTAAGCATTGTTTAATTGTGCTCTGTCTGGTGTTTCCACACAATGTCTTTAAATGCAAAGCATAGAAGCTTATGCTTAATAGCCCTTCTTTGACAAAAGCCTCATATTTCAGGGAATCCCTCATTTTCCATTAGCCAGCGATAATGCTTTCAAATCAGATGAACATTTAGTACACAGCGTATAGCATGTGTAATTTGTTTAGGGCCTGCAGCAAATAAGTTTATATGAAAATAGAGAAAAGGCAAGTAGTAGCTTAACCAGGTTGCTGTTATTAGACATTTCTTCGCCTTCGAAGTGTGTATTATTTGTTTTGCTCCACTTGGCTGTCAGACTAATACCTTACAGAGTGAAAATGAAAATGGCTGGGGGAGAAGCTAATCCACATAAGAATATTTTGAGGATTACGGCTGGAGTCTGCCATGCCCGCCTCGCTATTGATTGGTTGCTTTGCTCTGTAAAAATGACAGCGCAAGACGAGACAAGAGCTCTCTTAATTCTTTCAGTTTGGGCTGTATCTAGAGAGATTACTGGTGTTATTGGTAATGTTTTTCGTTATATACGTTTGTGAGTGGATGACAGAGATTCTTATGGTATCATTGAATTTCCATTAGAAATCATTTGGCTCAGTTGGTTTATGGCATGGCTCACTTATTTAGCGACTGCAATTGAAATACTGTATGTGTCATGATTAGAAAAACGGCAGCAGTTGACATTGGGGTTGGTAGTTGGATGTTTTGGATTGTAGGAAATTCCTATAGCAAAGGTCAGGTTATTTGCCTTGGTCTAAATGCCACTATGACACAGACACGAAGATAGTGATTGATGAGTAAAGATGCTGAGAGCAATACAATTCTCAACCACTAGATGATCAATGAACTCATTGACTTTGACAAAAGCTCCTATTCATACCCATTGTGAACATGGACTAAATTATGTATTTATTTCAGTAAATAAAGGCAGTTGTGTCTCGATTAAAATTCTGTAATGACATTCCCCTGTTTCAACACAATAGAGGGCCCCGAAGGCAAAATACATGCTGACCAGCATATGAGTTGTTTGAGCCTAATTTCTTCTAAATTGTTCTTTGTTTGGATGAAATGTCCAACAAGGACACTTTATTCTACCGGAGCCAAGCTGGGATGCTTGTTTGCTGAGTAAGAGAATCCCCAAGAATCATTGTCATGCAATCAGCCGTTCCATGTACCACCCAAGAGATGATTATCAAACAAAATGTGCTTTAAAAAGTGGTGCAGGCCTTGAATTGCATTTTAGTAGTTTGCAGACTTCTAGGTAAAGTTTGGTAACACTTTATTTTAAGGTGTGCTTGTTACACGTTACATGTGCTTACTATTATAATAACAATTAATTATGCATAATTACATGCAAGTAACCCTAAACTGAATCCTAATCCTAACCCTAACCCTAACCCTAACCAAATAGTAAGTACATGTAGTTAATAAATATTACTCAGTACTTAAATGTATAATTACACTGTAACAAGGACACCTTAAAATAAAGTGAAGAGTTCATTTTCAAAAACAGATAACTCCATTTTTAACAATTTTCAAAAATCATGTTTTTTTCATTGTGCATTCCAATTAATCTAAATCAAACTGCAGTTGGATTATTTTGATTAAGTAAAAATAACAAAAAAATACAGCTAACTAACACAATAAAACAATAAAAACATGTTAACAATAAAAAAATAAAAAAATAAAAAAATAAAAAAACGGTTATCTGTTTTTGCAAATAAACTCTTCAAGTGTAACCTAAAGTTTTTATTAACTTTTATGCTAATCTACCTTATCAGATAAATAAATATGAATATTTTTTAATATAAATATTTAATATTTAATATATATTTTTAAAATTTAATAATGTTATATTGTAGTGGTAATGAGCACAAAAAAGGCTTTTCTTTCAGTCATTGAGCTGTTTTATTGAATATTATGAATAATGTGACATTATGCAGGTGCACCTTAGTGTTTGGTGGAAATTGAGACCATTTTTAACGTTCAGTGTAACTGTGAGGTTGTTTTGCAGACTGCTGATGAACTGAAGGATCAAATTGTGAAACGCAGCGCTACTGCAACCTCTCACTTCTCTGTGCCGGAGAGCTGCTGATGATGGAGCAGTTTACCATACCATCATATTGCAGCTCACGCTGAGCAAGTTCTCATTAAATAGAGATTACCAGCACCCATTAGCATTACCATTAAGAACAATTCACCCACTCAGAAGTCTTAAGTATAAGGTTAATCGCTGCTCTTTTCTCAAAAAAAATATCTCGTCCCCATCAAGAGCGAGGCGATATGTATGTTATCATAAAGCAAGGTCCCTTGGGAAACACAACCATTTATCTTCTGGCTGTACAAATAAGGATTTAGTGCTCTCTGATAATCAACAATGAGTTTTTCCTTTTGCAGTACACAGAAAGATAAAAGAGGACTCTTTGGTTCAGAAATCACTACAAAGTCAAATGCTTAGAGGTTGGTCTGTTCATAGTTCGGAAATCCCAAGACGCTGGATTACATATTTGGTCCATACAGCGGGAATTGAACTTGTTGAATCCATTGAAGATGTTAAATGGCTTGGAAGTTGTTGGCTCTTCTTTTTGGATAACAATTTGTTCTTTGATAGTTCTCTTTGTTCACAGCTTGTATTGTTCAGAGCTTTTTGTGGCTTAGAGCCGCAGCATGCAGACAAAAAGATAAATGTGCACGCAATCTTTTGGAGTTTCAGTCCATTCATTACAGCCAATGCACAAGCGCGCGGCGAGCCTATTTTTTGTGCTTGTCATTTTATTGTGTTCTGACATTGAATCATTGGGTACATTACAATTTGTATCTCACTCCCTCCTGTTTCATCTCGTCATTTAAGATCGCCTAGGCTTTATATCAACAATGCACACGGCTGACACTCATCATTCCATCCCCTTCACACTACCTTGGGCTTTATTAAAATTATTTTATCAGGTCACACTTGAAGGGCAAATGTGAAAGGGTTTTACATGTTTGTTTTACGATAAAAGATGTAGCCATTTGTACTGGCTCCTCTGACCTACCATGTCAAAGGATTCGTTTTTCCTAATAAAACAAAATAGGTCAGGCTGTAATCTCTCAGTGTCTGGTGAAATGCGGTAGGGTGGGCCCGCTGGGGTGATCTGCGATGTTCATCTAACAACACGGCAAGAATTCCTCAGTGCTCAAGTGTCATGTCTTAGGTCAACATCAGATTAAAAATAGTGTTTTTATTTGCTAACTCACCACAGGAATCGTGGTTTTCATGTCAATATCAAAGGCAGGATAGAATTACATTTAACTGTTATTATAGATTTGTATTCCCTTGCAATGTTTTAAGAGGATTGATTGTTTGTTTGTGCAGTTTGTGGCAAAAAACATGGTAGAAGCCTTAGCCTAAACCTTAAGTCAAGTCAAGTGGTGGGAAAAAAAAAGTGTCAAATAGTTGGTGGTGACCATTGTAACCAATGCCTAAAATAGAGTCAGTAAACAGAGACTATTTACAGTTAGGAGCTTTGTACAAATGAGCTAGACAGATGGGTGTGGGATGCGGCATTAGTCTTAAGTAGATACTGTAGTGCAGTTAAGATTTTCATTGTGCAAATATAAACCTCTTATGAAAATGCTGTATAAACCAATTAAAGCAGTTGAAGGTTTTCTCTGTACTGCAAATTGCAGGGGAAAATAAATTATGTATGTATATTTACTTCCTATATATGTATATGTGAGTCTGTAGACATATGAAAACATTTGGGCATTATCAAAAAAAATGTTTACTGTTATGCATCAAAACAGCAACGTAAAATAATCTTTTAGTCTTTAATATAGAAAAGCAGTTGCAGAGCCCCAAATGCCTGTAATCATGTGTTTTTATGCACTCCCTGAACAGATACTCAGTAATCCGGTCACTCACAGCACATTGATGGACTCGCAGTAGTGTTTTGGAATAAGCTGCTTTCAGTCATTTTTGTCATCCACTGATGTGCCCGTCAGATTTGTCCGTCAGCAAAGACATGTTATTGTGCTCTTTACATATAAAGAAGAGATTCCAGGCCTAGTGAGATTTTGTTTATTTCAGCATAGCATTCCCAGGATGTCCTTTTAGAGCAGGAATGTACTGTCTATGCAATATTATAGTTATTGCTGAAGTTTCTTTATGTGTGCTCTGTGCCCACTTTAGAATCAAGTGTCACCTTTAATGCGTGAATGTCTCTGGCTACAGCTCTGTTTGTGTGGTTATTATGAAGGTAGTTATCTAGAAAGTCATGTTCGCTTCACAGCAGTGCTCGAGCACTGAATCAGTGCATGAGACAGATCTGCAAATTGGAATGTAGAAGTGTTTTACAAGCTGCGCTTGGTCATTTTGCACTTTGCCAAAGACCAGTTGTGTTTATCATCTTCTGTAGTTTGTTATAAAAGTGGTTAGGTTTGTAAAAGCGATAGTTCACCCAAAAATGAAGATATTTTGAAGAATGTTGGTAACCAAACAGTTAACGGCAGCCATTGACTTTTATAATATTTTTTTTCCATACTGTGGAAATCAACAGCTACCACCAACTGTTTAGTTACCAACAATCTTCAAAGTATGTTCTTTTGTGTTCAGTAGAAGAAAGAAACTCATACAGACATGGAACAACTTGAGGGTGAGTAAATGATGACAGAATTAACATTTTGGGTAAATTATTTCTTTAACATTTAGACTGCTTATAAATTGGGAAATGTATAAACTTCTGCTACTACACTACACTACAACATGTAACACTGAAGACTGGAGTAATGGCTACTAAAAATTCATCTTTCAGGAATAAAATTCAGGAAGAAATTAAGTTTCAAAATATTGAAATATAAAGCAGACATTTTAAATAGTAATAATATGTCGCATTGTTACTGTCTTTACTGTATTTTTAAATACACTAAAAATAAATACAGTCTTGGTGGCCATAAGAAATGTCCTTGAAAACATTTAAAAGAAAATCTTACCAACCCCAAATTTCTGAATGATCTCTTTACAGCCTAAAATATCTCTCTATTTTGCGTAACTTTAATGCACTACATTAACTAGACTTTCAAATTAACACTAACCAATGTTACTTTACATGAATGAAAATTTGTGTAATCATCTTTTTTGCTAGGATGTCTAATCCACTAATTTGTGGATCCTTAAATACTCGATTTAGTGATGGGTGTGGTGAAATAAAGGATATTAGCTTGCCTTAGGGTCTTAAAGGCTCATGCAATGGACTAGCAAACCTTTTCTTGTGTGCTTATGCCATGTAGACAAAATCTTCCCAATCTGGATTTGTTAATCCTGTTATCTGAGGGTTCGTCTTTTGTTCCCCTACTGTGCTGACAACAGACATATTTGGGTTCCAGACAAGAGCTCAGTTAAAGAAGCCATCTGGCTTTTTTTTTTTCTTTTTTCCTTCTTCCTTCAGGTCAGACAGTCACCCCTGAACAGTAACAAGACAGAAGGCACAGATAGGATGGCTAGCAACCCTTTCTGGATCGAAAAAAGAGGAAATTGTTATAGCATTGGAGAATTAAGGTTCAGGGCATATAGAAGCATGTGAAATTTGTGTCAGATGAACATAAAGCAGATACAGGTGGAGGGGAAAAAGATGAAATGAAAGTTTGAAGAGATGTTGGAGTATTTGGCTTCATTTCCCAGTGGTATTCCATAGCAGTTGGGATTGTTGTCCAAGAAGCAAGTGGTAAATGATGACAAAAATACGATCTCCATACAAATGCCATATTTTAATTCTCCGGGGTCTCGTTTCACAGCTTGAAAATTATAGAGTATAAGTGATGTGTTGCGCTCGTTATTGTGTTCCACAAATTGTGGCTGTTAAGTGTTTGGCCTTGTGTATGTTGTCGAGTCCCCCAGCCCCTTTCACAACAATGTTTTTCTTGGATCAATGTTTTTCATCCAGTACCTTCTCTTCAACTGCAACGGTCTGCCAAATGCTGAGCCTGTGCACATTGAATATTATTACAGATCCTTGAGATTCATCACACATTTCTTTGAAATTTGTCTAAAAAAAGCTCGCTCAATTGGCAGTTTTGTCTTCATGCTGATTTTCATGGAAGGGTAAAGACTTGTATGCAGTTAAACGATAATTTTTTTTATCATCTAAGGGATTTGCTAGGATTTTTTCGCTAGGATTTTTGTAAATATAAATGTAATCTCAATTGTGCTGTGTTATTTGACACATGTACCATTTATGTTCATTCATGGCTCATCGGATCTGGCCTAATAATGGTGGTCTAATGATTATCAGCCTTTATTGGCAGCGCGAATGCCACGCAGCTACAAGTTCATGATATATATGTCTATTTCAGTCTCAAAATAGGACCCCTGCTGTAATATCAGTCCCACTAATAGATAATTCATGCTTCGATACCCTCGCCTGCACAACCGCAATCCTGAGAGAGCAGGCACCTTACCTCGCTCGTTCCTTTGAAGTTTGCTCTATCAAACTTCCAGGGCTGTGCTACAATCAGGACCTCATGGAAACACAGAGATTATGGTGCAGCTCGGCTTGTCTTTTGAGAATAATCAGCTGAACCTGTGGGGAGGGAGGCCTGTAAATTTCTTCTAAACACTGCCAATCACAAAAAAGGCAGTGTGGTCCCCAATTCTCTGTAAGCTCGAAGCATGCATGCATGCGGGTAGGGAGTGAGGTCTCCATTGTATTTAAGGCTAAATTTTATTCATAAATGTGTCTGTTATTGTTTTTTCTTTTATCCCTTCCTCTGTCGAGTCTGCGCTTCAATTAGGATTCACTGTATCAGTGCCATGTTGTTTGGTGGCATGCACCCGCATCATTCTGTTCCAATTTGTATCTAATTGGTCTAATTAAATCTAATGACTTCTTTATAATTCCACAGCCCTATTTAAGGACCATGATAAAGTGCTAAGAGCGGGGCGTGCGTGTAGTTGCTAATGGGAAGCAATAGTGCACTGGATGTGGTGTAGGTGGATACTTTGTACTATCCTGACTCTGTTTGAGTTTTGTTACGCACACACAGTTTTTTTGTGCTGTATAATGGAAGTTCTGCATCATCTCTTGTTCCGGCAGTCCAAATAAATGTGGTTTTGTCTAGTGCCAGCCAATAAACCCTTGTAACCCCCAATAAACCCAATAATATCATTTCCAGCAAAAGAGTTTATAGATTGTTAAAATCACCCACTTATTGTACTTTTCGTTAATTGCTAAATAATGCACCCACTTACTTATGAGTTCTCAGCAGATGGCAAGAGGGAAAAACAAGTGTCTAGAAAGTTGGAAATGAACCTCCGTAGATCCATTTAAGTTTTATTACAGATTTGTGAGTATTTCTGTGTAATGAGTTGATTATATGTAGGGTTAAGGATCAAAATTATTCAAAACCAGTTCATTTATTTTTTAAACAGAAATTACTGGAAGCAAACAGTTTTCGTGGTGTTCAGGTTTATTAACAGTTCTTGAACATCTGCATTATTCAGAAAGAAAATGCTCTTAAAATATTGTCAGTATCTCCTGTACCGCTCTTAAATCACAGCACAAGAAGTGTGCTTTACTTTTTAGCTTACAGTCTGAATGAAAAGTGACGAGACCATTATTACTTTCATCATGTCCACCTCAAAATGAACTGAGAAACATTACTGCTTTTTGTGTACTTTCAAAAATGAAAATTCTGTCATTTACATTTCCAAACCTGTATGATTTATTTCAGGGCTGCATGATATATCACATGCGATAGTCATGCGCATCTCGTCAGTAAAGCCGGTTCTGTGATTACAAATAAATCTCTATCACCTGTTTTCAGATGGAGCAGCATTTAATACACAGAGCCATAGTTCACTGACAAGCTACGCAATATCACGTTCACTATCGCATGCGATGCATCTGCGATTTTGAGCGCGAATTGCGTAGCTTGTCAATGAACTACAGCTCTGTGTATTAAATGCCGCTCCATCTGAAAACAGGTGATAGAGATTTATTTGTAATCACAGAACCGGCTTTACTGATGAGATGCGCATGACTGTCGCATGCAATATATCGTGCAGCCCTAATTTATTTCTGAGGAACACAAAAAAAGATATTGTGAAAAATGTTCCCCCCCCCCTCCATAAAGTGAAAGTCAGCAGGGTCCAAACCCACTGTGACAGTTGAAACGTTCTTCAAAATATCGTCTTTTGTGTCTAAGACTTGCATGATTTAAATCATGTGGTTTAAAGACGGGTTGTCAAATTCAAAATGGTCCAGCTTAAAAACAACACAGTATTTTTCATTTCATTGCACTCTGGCTATCTGGTGTGTAATGTCAATGCTCCAGTTGGGGTCAGGCAATCCCAAAACTTGCCTAATTACAGTATACAGGGCTTCCAGTTAAGACCGATTAGCTAAATAATAGTGCCGGCCACCCACTAGTCAATTTTGAAAATGCATAGTGAGTCATTTATTTAAATTCATTTCAGACAAAATGATCTGTCTGATCTTTCTCTTTGGATTACAGAGGCCTGGTAATAATGTTGAAAATGTGAATCATTTTCAATAGCTGAAAACCACACATCTGCCTAATAGACACATTTAAACTCCCATTGTAACCTGTTTACTCATTCTCAAGGCATATGCTGCAAAATTGTTGGGATTTGCTAATTTTAAATGTGAAGTTGTTTTGGTTTCTCTCATCAGACTCAAAAGCCTGATCAGGGTTTAGTAAGTATAAAACAAAATATAATGGGGCTCATTGTGCTGTTAAATTCAGTGGTATGCATAGAGCATGAGAACTAACTTATGCTTGTATCATCAATAATGGAGAGCAGCTCAGACTTCTGGATTATTCTCCAA
Organism: Spinibarbus caldwelli; assembly: GCA_039654775.1. Lineage (NCBI taxonomy): Eukaryota > Metazoa > Chordata > Actinopteri > Cypriniformes > Cyprinidae > Spinibarbus > Spinibarbus caldwelli. The sequence goes on from CM077258.1 coordinate 14,271,683, forward strand.
ACACTCAGGGGTATTATCTTATAAAAATCAGCGGCCGTTGAGTTCAGTTTAGCAGCCGCTAATTAATTTCAAACTTTATCAAACAGCGGACAGTGTACATATTCATTAATATGGCCTTGGCATCTCACAATGCCTGCCACAAAAACCCTCATGAAGAACCTATTACCAAATATCATCATCCTGTTCTTTCACAGAAATAATTACCTTCCTGCTTGCAATCAGAGAGAGGCATGGTAGAATACATTCCAAATGTATTCACAGCAAATCAGAGTTGCGACAAACACAATTTTCAAGTGATACACACTACTATTCACACTAGATTTTGTTTTAGTGACACTGTTTTATGTTAAGCAACTGAAACTCGCATGAGATGACCAATAAGAAAGACACGGCTCCAAACAAATGCAGGGAAATTACCAGAAATTTCCTGCTGGGGATCAATAAAGAGTTAAATCTCAGCTTATAGGTTGCCTCAACAGAGCTAAAACACGCTCCACCCTTAGCCCTTAGGTTAGCCGTAAGAGGCTGGGTTGTTGATTGTGGATAGATTTCCTGCCCAGTTTAGCTTTTGCACAGTCCAGCATAAAGTGCCCTCAAAGCATTTGGGGGCTCGGCAACGTTTCAGGAGATTAAAGGTTGTACAGCCTTAAGAACCAAATCGATGCGTTCTCTTTGCCTAGAGATTGACCGCATATTGATTCACTGGGAACAGGAAGTGAGGTGATGAAAACAATGCTGTGATAAAAAAAATAAAATAGAGTCAATATACCGTAGGAAATGAAGTAACCTCACAAGGTTGGAATCCCCTTTTAACTGCATCCCGCTGACAGTTCGCTTTTCATCTCATCAAATATTCCTGTTGTTATTACTGTAGATATTTTCAGAGTCTCGTCTCGCATGAAAAGCAAGTTGCGTCATCAGTGATAAAGCATTACAGACAGGCCATTTTGTCTCGAAAAGCTGCTCATTAAATAAAGGTTGTGGACAATTAAAGGCTTTGTTACTCTGTTGTTTGCAGCTCTGATTTTTAGACATGGATGGAAATAATGAGACGCACCGGTGACCGCTGTCTCCCTCCGTCTTGCTTTCAACTAAACAATTCCTTTTTGCTGAAGAGGGCACGTATGCGGGCACGCTGAATACCAAGTGGTTGATATTTACCAATGAACATGACATACAACACTGGCCCACTTTGTCATTAGTCCCCTGTCATTCCCAGTGAGTCTGGGCAGGTGCTAATCAGCATGCTAATTGTAATATTGTGTCGTTGGAGATGAAAGCCAGGCGCTGTGGCCGAGGAGCCAGGGGCCGGATTCGGAGACCCGCTGGATCGAGTGCATCATGACGTCTGGCATTCTCACTCATTACCGCGATTGTGTTTTCCAGGTTTCGGCATTTAACAAGGCACTTACAGCGATTCTGCGGCTGAACACCGCCAACGAAGCCTTCTGGGGGCCCGGCTCTCCCGTCTGGCGCACCCAACATCCGCGCTGGGAGGCTGAGGGATTGGCGTGGGCTTTATTTCTGCTTTAACCCTCTCTTATCTGCGCACGGGGAGCTCTGCTCTGATCCGCCCTGTCGGAGAACAAGATGTCGAGCTTGGAATGTTTTCCTAGCCTTATCTGTGATATTGGAAGAGCATTTCAGTGGAAAATGAGCTTAGCGAAGATATAAGCCTCGCAGTAATTTGCTTATGCTGTCCTAGTGTTTTTCTTTTCACTCTCCTCTTTTGTCGGCATCAGATAAAAGCTACGGTATGTCTGCGAAAGCGACAAATGTGTAATCTGTCATCTCGTATACCTAACGGTTAAATTTGAATGTGTGGAAAAGAAGGCCGCTTATATTTTCAAGCTGGCTCTCAGCATGGTCAGAGGATTGTCGTTGTACCCTATCGCTCTGCTCCTGAAGCGCTTGACATTTCTTTAAGTGTTTGTCACAACTTCAGAATGTCATTCTTGATGTGCTTATCATGTGCTTAAGTGTTTGGCACAGCTTCATAATGTCATACATCCTCAGATGGTAAAAGAATGGCCTACCTATGCTAGGGGTGTGAATCGGCACTGGTTTCACGATTCAATTCGATTACGATTATCATGTCAACGATTCGATTCAATTCGATATCATGATGCATCACATTGCATAACAATTATTTCAGATTTATTTTGTGCATTTTTATTAAATTATATGAGCAGGCTACTTTTTAAAATAATTGTTACCTAATTAATTAATATATAACTAATTAATTATTCTTAAGAATTCAAAATAAATATAGCTTCAAAACATACAAGCAAATATAAAGTAATAAAGGGGGAAAAGACAATTACAAGTGATGAAGAAAAAGCACTTTCAGTATCTGGGAGTGCTTTAAGTATTGAAAGTTTACAGATAATCATAGTTATGGGTTTTTCTTTTTTAATCAGCATTATTGCCATTTGATTATTACTGATGAGATCATAGACACTGGCAGCTTTAATAGACTGCATTCACACGAATGCACAGATCTATTTCCACACATCAGATGTTTTGTCCTCTTCTGAAAACAAAATGTTTACATCAATTTTGTATCATAAAAGTAGATGCAAGTGCATTTAACCGCAGCCGCGAGCTTCAGGACAAACAAACACAAAGCGCACGTGAAAGTCTTGTCAGTATGTGAGTTTCGTGCATCTAATAGTACTGCATTCCAAATGGCAGAAATGAAGGCATATCTAAAGTAAAAGACTAAAATAACAGCGAGTGGAAGCGCTGTCAAGCAATGCGCAATGCAAAACGTTGCATTCGAATTTTTGGGGTGCGTCAGCCAGGCAGCCTTATCTGGGGCACGAGATGCAATGAAGATGTAGGTAGGTATCATTGCATTTTAATGCTTTTTTTAGCTTATCCAGTTGAACCCACTAGATACATTGTTCTTTTAAAATACTGCGGAAAAAGAGAACACCAATGCGGAGATGATGTTGTTTATGTCAAACCTGGAACCAAGCCGTTCACACAGAACTCATATTTATCGGATTTTCTAGAGGGACACCTATCACCGTTGCACTCTCGTCTCGCAAAAGAGAGTCGGATATTTAGAAAGCCATTTAAAATTATTGTAAGTTCAACTTTGAAAAAAACATGTCTCAAAACTATGGTGGGACGGGTCTCTCCCCATTCCACTGCATCTCATGTTTTTAAATGAAAACAGTAACGTTACTCTTTGTGATTGGTTTTCCGTGCTTTGTATTAAACTTGTATACATGATGCTGTTTTGTTTCTAATTGTTTAAGCAACGTAATTATATAAGGTTAAACATTATTTTAAACATTATGCACTTTTTTCAAAGATAGTCGTGTTATTTTATGCTTTGAAGAACCGTGGATTAGTAAAATTTTGCTCGATGCGCCCTCTTGTGGCCTCAGGAGAGAAGCCAAAAGCTTTTTCCCCCCTAACTGAAATTATGCCTTATAAATTCGAATATAATTCGAATTTTGATAATATTTAAGTACAAAATTTGAATTTAGTTTTTCAGCCATTTTGACAGCCCTAGCGCGCACACGTGCCATACGTGGGAAAAAGCCAAGCTCAGATTTTAAAATAGCGCATATGCGAATGACGTCATAGGCTATAATCGATTATAGTCTATTACTACATCGATGCAGAATTGTCCATGTCCGCAGCATGATGCATCGATGCAACGATTAATTTCGACACCCCTAACCTATGCCTTTACAGAAAATAGTCAGCACAGGCATTTACATGTGCAATTCCCAGATAGCACACAAATGGTGTGATGACACCTGTAAAAGAGGAACATCTAGATGACAAAAGCCAGATAAAGTCCTAAATGACTAGGCGATATTCTAGCTGATGTCTCAGCTGCATACGTGTGCTATCTTTCTTGGTTTTATGTTAACAATTTAGTGAGTTGATACAGTTTGCCCTATCTAAAGAACGAATATTGACTTCTCCCGGAGTCTGAATATGTTCTATCCACAAAAGCCACGCATGTGATTATCTCTGGAGTCCTTAAGTCATGATTATGAGCACAAGAAGAAGAGGCGCCTCAACGCTCGAGGTCATTCGCTGGCAGAGGTTAAGAGTTTGGTTTGATTGAGTTTGATTGGCCTGAGAGTTCTCATTCAGGTTCCAGAATCGTCTTCCACCTCCACTGGCCACTAATCCACCGGGTCTTGCGGTCCGTCCTTATTCATCGTCTTCTTTATGTTCGGCTAACTCATTTCAGCCCATTCAGACAGCCCATTGTGGCCTGCTCTGCTCTTGCATTCCATTTGCTGGTCTTTTGTGTGGACTCCTTCTGAATAAGAAGGAAGCATTGAGTTGAGTCTTTGTCTTAAAGCTGCATCACTTCACTCCACTGATTTCCTTCAGCTCTATGGAGGTTAAAAGCAACAGAGACTTTCAAATTAAGTTAGTCCTATCAGATGAGCGATGCAAATGACTCCAATTAAAGGCACTCATGTGCTAAGAAAAGGGTTGCGGCATTTAATTTAATTTTGTTTATTTATTCATTTCCAACCGCACAAGTATGGAGTTGTAGAAATGATCTTGCCACTTAAGAAGTGCCATGTATTGATAATCAAAATGAAAGCAATCAGAGTCGTTTTGCAGGGCTTTCCTCTGAGTCTTCAGTCTGAAATGCTTCAACTGTACAAACTAAGCAACAAAAAATGCTGGAACCAGAAAACAGCCATTTACTAATCAAACTTTGGACAAGGGTAATTAATTCTTTGAAATCAGTCCATTAATTTGCATAATAAAGGTAGTATAATTATGACTTCTGCTAAGCAAGCCCAAAAATGTAATTAGAGCTTTAGTCTTTGTTACTACAGCACAGTTGTTTTTTGGAAGCGGTTCCTTTAGGAACACAGAAATCTGCTGCTTTGGGATGGAAATGGGACTGAAATTGCTTGAGGAAAAAAAAATATCCTTCCTTCTGCATGCTTCCCACTGGTCCAGGGAGGTACAATGGAATGACTGATCTTCAAATCTGCAAAGCGCCAAGCATCAACTTCCAGGGTTTCAGTTTTGTCAGTGGACTGTAGCACACAATCTGCCTGCAGTTTTAATTTGCAAGAAATCTATAATTCAGGCATGTATTGCTGACACAAAAAGCCCATGCTCGGACGATGAAGGGGTGCATTAACAAGTCAAAATTAGCTTCCCTTCAGTGTAGCTATTTTCCCCCTTTTTCTCCTTCCTTTCTTTTTTTTTTTTTTTTTCCAAACTGCAACCAATTAAATATCCCTTGGTATACTGTAGCCTCTGTATCTGAAACTAAAGGAATATTCTGAGTTCAATAGTTATGCTCATTTGTGGCTTATTACTTTTTTGGGCTTCCTTAGCAGAAGTCAAAATTGCACTACCTTTATTATGCAAATTATTGGGCTAATTAATTAATTTAAAGAATTAATTACCATTACCCTAAGTATGATTAGTAAAAGGACTAGGATTTAATTTTTAAATATTTTCACCCAGAAATTATTAGCAAATAATTGCAAAGAAATGACAAGTAACACATTGAAAGTTTAAAGTAAAGATCTTATTTTCTAGTAAAATGTACACCGATAATAGTGTTTTTATTTACATATTTTAAAGTGCACTGTTCATGTCAGCACTACAATTTCATCAAAACCGTTGCCAAAGCCGAGGCCTTCAGCTGTCTGTAGGCTGGCTGTACCTTTTCTAGCAAGATGGTTTGAAAGCAAACTGAGAAAATTTGTCACCTCATCCTCCTCGAGCAGCAGTACTCGGTTTTTCAAGCCTGACCACGGTAGGCTGCCATTGGCATCAATACTCGAAGAGAATAGGGAGGAGGGAAGGCAGCTTCTGCTTGAATTAGCGATACTCCACATTCGCCCTGAGAGCTCTGAAGTCACGGATGTGCAAAGATAGGATTACCGCCAAAGATATTCAAGCCAATCCTCGAACACCCACAATTATGGGCCGAGAGGCACAGCCATATAGGCTCACAGAACAGCAGCACTTGATTTACTTTCTTGTGAGCTTATACTGAACGCAAATCAGTGGCGTTATGCAACACCAGCTGTTGCCTCCCTTCAGTAACTGCTGCGTCAGAGGGAGATCGCCTTGTCGCTCTTAAAGGAAGCCACAATTCTGTGTTTAATCCTTCCGGCCCTTTAAGCCATCACTGACTGCATGCGCACATCTATCAACTGTGTTTAGCGCAATCTGGACAAAATACCACAAGAGGCCCGGTGCTCTCAGTTAGTAATTTACAAATGAAAGACGAATGATACTGGTGTAATAATAAAAAAGAGGCACTTGTAGTAAACAGGGCCAGTCTGTAAATATTGTTTCAAGAGTACGCAAGACAAACTATGTGTGTTAACATAACATACTGTATTTTAATATGGGGGAAAAAAAATGTTACTAACCTTTTGAAAAATGGCAAATTTACAGCAAAATGGCTGTAAAATGATTTAATCAGCTTTAACAGATATCTAACAGAATGAATGCAAGTGCTTTTATGAATGTCACTTTAAATTTAAAGTGCCTTTTTAGAGTAAGAATGATACTTAAAAACAGAACTTCATGCAAATTCTTAAATGTGGAATCCGCAGAGTTTTGTCCTTTAGAAAGCCATCCAAGGCTTTCAGAAGCTGAACTGAAGCACACCTTCCGTGACCCCCAGCACGATTCTGTGTGGGCGCACGCTTCCTTCAAATACCTCACGGCAGAATCCACGTTCTAGACCTTGAGATACAGTCAGCATTTACCAAGCTTGTTATCCTGGCTTTGTTTGCCTACATGAATCGAGATCCAAAGGATGGGCTATGACAATACGGGAGAGAGTGGCAGGGGTGTGCAGGAGGTCAGGGCACAAAGTGAAGTTTTTCACTGTGGCGAGTGGCCTTGCAAAGCAAACAGGACGAGGACACTGCTTTAGCTGCGGCAATCGAGACCCCTGCAGCTCCGTCAGAAGAGCCCTGACTCATTCACCGTTTAATGAAAGGCCCACTGTTCCCCCTCTCCCCTCTCTCTCTCTCTCGACGTTTTCATTCTCTGGAACCGAACCGCGGCTGCACGATTTAAGAGTGTGACGGTTTACAATAATTCTTATTGATAATAACATAGGTCAAGGTTACAACTTCACCTGGGTGCTTGAAATAAACTAGAAAGTTGTCTCCATGGCAACACTACCTGCTTCAGTGACCCTGCTCCTTTGAGAGTAGGAGAGGGGTGTAAGCCGTGAGAGCAGACATTGGATTTTATGGAACAATGCGAGAGCGAAACATGTGGGGAGTTGCCACAGAATGTGTGTACATTATAGAATGGTGAATTAATTACGAGGTGGCCAGAGGGACGGTCTCTCTCGCCAGACGCCAGATAATGCACCATTCATGCCAGGTCCGTGCTAATGAGTATGGGGGTCAGAAGAGGAAGGAAGACCATGAATATGACATTGTCTCTCCACTGTGCCCCATATTAACAGTGACGCATCATGACAACATGGGATGACATCATACTTCATCCATCAATACACTGGGTGTGGCATGTAGATAAACTGTATGGAGAATTTTATCTAGAACAATTTATCAAACATTTGAGAAGTAAAGCAGTAATAATGTGAATTTGTATTACCATTTAAATTAGGGTAAATGTACCCATTAAGCACACTTCCATTTTTGAGATCAGATTATATAAAGAAAAAATTATTTATTTTCCTACTTGATGTCTTAACCAATTGATGTGTTTGTTACTACATACCTCCTGTAATTTCAAGTCAATCAGATCATTGCACACTGAGATATGGTTCTCCATGTGTTCACTCTGTCTGGCGGCCATTTTGAAAGCTGTCGGAAAACTTTCACCAAAAGAGGGGCCCCTTAAATGTGCTTTTTTTTTTTTTTTTTTTTTTTTTTTTTATAGATGTTTAAGCCTTTTTTTTGGGTAAGTTTCACTACTTACTGTAAAATTAAGAGATTAATGTTTAGACTTTTGCATATTATAACCTGGAACTTGGATGTGGGAAATAATTACAGTTAGATCCAAAAGATAGTTTTAGCAACAAAGTGCAGATGCTACAGAACACACTTAGCTGACTAGCTGTATAAGATTGTGTGCTACGCTAATATTTTACTTCACAGGCATTACTGGCTTGTACTTTTACATCCATAATATTATAAATTTACAGTTTATTGCTGGTCTTTGGTTTTACACTGCTTTTATTTTTAAAGATTTCATATTATTTTAAGGTGAGCTTAAAGGCTACACTACTTATGAAAATCACAGAGCTTCAGTGTGACATCAATAAAAAAAAGTACAATTTCATAGATATTGTTAATAATAGTTGTTCATATTAAAATATGTGTGAACTTAATACATGACCTAGATTATTTATTTAGCAAAATCTTGCCATTTTAATAAATATTACATGAAATTTGTTAAAAATTGTCGCTGCTCCAATTAAGCTCAGTGTGCTCCCTTTAAGCTCTTTCACATTGAACTTGTATGTAAATACTTCATAAACAGACTTTAAATATTAACTGATGGTCATCACTTTAAGTTGATCTTTATAAAATGATTAATAACTTATTTTTAACAGCTTTAAGATGACAAAATCGAGACATAACTATAGTTTATGACCAAAGATGAAAGAGGCATGTCATCCATTCAAAGAAGGAGCCGTCGTATCAGAAACCTGTCGTATCTGAAAAAAGCAACTCAAGACTAGAATACACTACACGACTTTTAAAATGTGAACAGATTTTTCAAACACTAGGCTTCATACACTTACCTACTTTGTAAATTTTTTGTTTTTTTGAATATGTGCTACGCTGAATGTGCACTAGTCTAGATGTTGCTTAAATGACACTTCATTATGAATATATAACTGATTAAATTGAATGCCTTGTTGCTTGATTTTAGTGTTCTGGTTTTTTTTTTTTGTGCGAAAAACTTTGTACCTTCAAATAAAACTTTTTTTTTTCAATTATTCTTTAAAAGGGTAGTTTAAAATAAACAAGAATTTTTAATAAAACATGATGTGAACTTAATGGGAACAGGGGTCTGCTTAAAGGGTACAAAAATGTACCCATTAAGCACAGCCAGACTTTTTGCATTTAATGATGTATATCTTAGTTGAAATGCTTTTGTCATTTAAAATAAAATTAAATATTTTCTTAAATATTTTTGTGTGAGAGGTTAATATTTTATTTTAACATAACTTCTTGTACTGAAACCGATATCTTATGCACTAAAAATGACTCAATGTAGATTTTGGTGAGCTTAATAGGTACGTTTACCCTAACTGTTTTCTATTTTATTTATTTATTTATTTTTTTAAATGTAATTTACATATACCCTAACCGCAAAATAATGAATCACTAGTGTTGATCAATAACTGAATTAAAATGCTTAATTATTTAAAAAAAAACTGCCTGCTTCATTTTGAGATTGACATCATTGAAAATAATGAATTTTATATCTGTTTATTTAAATGTTTAAATGTGCATATCATCTGTCAATTATTGGTAAATACAAATGATTCGTTATTTAAAAGTAAATTCGAAGATCAATACAGTTGCATTGGTTGAGTTTTTAATCAATTTATCAAGAAAGCGAATGAATCACTATACCTAAGCGACAGCTTAGGGAAACCATATCGCCTGTCATCCAGCCCTATACTCTGACAGCCTGATGGAGATTGTGCTGTTTGATTGACACTAGCCTCAATTGTTGCTTCTTACAGAATGGGATTCAAGATTTATTAAAAATTCAACAATGGGAAAACCTAAAGCAACAGAAGCTCTCAAAGAGCTTTATTAAATTCATTGAAGTATTTATGGGACTTTAAACAAACCATAACAATGCAAAGGAATGGTCTAAAATGTGGTTGTGTTCATTTTTCCTGAGAGTTAGGAGCGTCACACATTTATGGGTAGACTGAGGTTTTGATTCAGTGTGCTTGGTGCTCAGTGACGATGATCTAACAGCTTTGCATGTGTTTTATGTCTAATGTTTGAAACATGGATGCATACTTGTGGTGCAGTCTTCCTCGTGTCGGCATTCTGATTTGTTGCTGTCAGAGAGATTTTGTTGCAACGTGGCTCTTTCTTCCCTTGCTGTTTTTGTTTCCCCCTCCTTTTAGAGATTGTGAATTAACCTGCCAAGACGGCCGAGAAGTGGATTGCAAAGAAGCTGATAATTTGCAAACACAGAATTTGTTTGGAAAGCTGCAGTGTCCTTGCTGCCGAGTTGAGAATGTGGCCTAGTCTGTTATATTTATGTATGTATGTATGTATGTATGTATGTATGTATGTATGTATGTATTTATTTATTTATTTTTATTTCCATGGGAAATATTAAGACAGATGACAAAATTAGCTATGACATTCATTTCACTGCAAGCCATGACCCACCTAATTACGGAGCCCCTAAACGTTCTTTTTTTTTTTTATAAGTATGTGTGTGTCTAAAATTTCTTTGAGTGTTCCTATTGTTGCCCATATGCCTAGCTGTCAGCTCTTCTGCTCTCCTTGTACAGTATGTACTGTATTGTTAAAATATTTTAGGACAAAAGCCTGGAAAAGCTCCAATGATGAAGCCTATAAGTCTGGATTAACTTTGTAGAAGAGATCGTACTTGAATAGAATAAGGGCTGAACTAATTCTACAAATATTTTTTTTTTTTTTTTTAAAAGTATAAGATCAAAAACCTGCCCTAGCAATTTTCAATTTGTTTCGGTCTGCTTGTGCTGTGATAAGTCAACTTGCTGCAGTTATCTCAGGCAAACAATTTGTATTGTGCTGCGCCCAGGCTTGCAAACACATTTTGAAATATTTGTTACTATTAAAAGGCCAAGCGTGCGCACTACCCTTGCTTGTCCCTTGATTGAATTCCTCTATATGAAGCAGGGCTTGATGAATCATCTGTACCCCACACCCAGTGGGCCTGATCTCAGCTCCACAGCCAGCCCAGGCCTGCTCCTTTTTAGCTAGGAAGGCTAATAGAGGAGATGTGGTAATGTGGGTCCCACTGTGACTGCTGTAGACTGACAGATGTGCAGCGTTCAGCTTATCCGTGATGCAGGCCCTCCCCCTTTGAGCCGCCATCTGTATGTCCTTCTAATATAGAGTGTTTGTGATTGCATGTTTCATCACTAATGTTATTTTTACACATCCATCATTAGCTTCCCTCTGTCCCCTCAGACAGAATAAAGCTAAATCACTAGTGTTTTGACATCCTCTGCAAAGGGATGGATACAGCTTTCAGTTCCGGAGCTCTCACACTGCAGTGTGGCTAGTTGCTGTCACAAAGACATTCATAGTTAGGGCAAAGGGCAAATTGGAAAAGTAGAGTGTGTAAATTAAACTCTTCAGCATTCGGAGGTGACCTCCTGCTGTGAGTGTCTATGAACTGCAGCCATTTTGGCACAGTTTCACTGCTCAGTGATATATTTAAGTTTCGGTCTTTTCTAAAAGAGACACAATTATTATGCTCTGCCAAAACAGAAACTCTGCAACTTGTTCTTAGAGGTCAATAATATTACAGATTTCCTGGAAGCCTGTCAGCTACCAGATTTGTTTAGAGGACATGCTTTCATTCAAGCAGAAAATCCCATGATTTGAAACCAATGATATAATACAAACTTACAAAGACTGATAAATCTCAATTCGAACGACTGAAGTGGTAATCTTGGTATTCTTAAGTTTAAGAGCATTTAGGGACAGTCTTTTCAAAAACAATGGCCTTTTCTTTGTAGGTGTCATAATATAAAAAAAAAAAAAAATGAATTTAATTGTTTTGTATTTTGTTTTGGTTGTGGTTTACTGTTTTTGTTTTTGGCTTTTTGTTTGTTTAGTCATGGTTTGTTTTTGTTTTGTTCTATTTTGTTTTGCTTTGCTTGACATGTAAAATCCAACAGAAAATCTTTATAAGAAATGGAAAAACTGGCGTCAGTGCAAAACCGGCTTCCCTTATAACTTTATTATTTTCTGCTTGGTATTATTATAATTATTTATTATTATTATTATTAATAAAAATAATGCATTTTATTGTTTTGCATTTTGTTTTGGTTGTGGTTTTCTGATTTTAATTTTGGCTTTTTGTTTGTTTATTTTTTTTGTTTATTTTTTTATGTTTACAAACCAACAGAAAATTTTTATAAGCAATGGAAAGACTGGCATCAGTGCAAAACCGGCTTCCAGTGTAACATTATTATTTTCTGCTTGGTATTTATTATTATTATTATTATTATTAATAGTAATAATAATAATAAACATCATCACACTGTGTTATAAACAATAAAGCAGAATCTTCAGTATTGCTAGCTGAACACAGTATACAGCATCTTATACAACTCTACCTCCAGGCCTGTTTTGCTGTTGTGGGACAGCTTTAGGCCTACAACTGAGAAAACCCTGAACCAGCACTTAAGATACATTGTTTTGTGTGATTACATAGTAAGGCTATCATTTGCCATATGTCTCTTTGGGATGAGATTCCTGCTTCCAGCCGCTTTTGTATGTCACATGACGGCGAGCCTCTAATTCCCCTGCCGAAGCTCTGTGTACCAGGCTGGACTTCATAATTCTTTCATTTAACAAGCACAGCAGGAAAGAACTGCCCTGTAAGGATATGTAAAATTAAAGTCTCAGGACAATGCACTTTGCATTCTTACTTTACTCCATTAATATTTCATGTGCATCCATCTCTCGGTGCTCGGGGAATTCTGTAGCCCTGAAATAAATGCAAGGGAAAAGGGCTCTCCAGAGGCCTGATGATGGTATTTAAAGCTTGGTTAATCTGACCCCTGTCAAACTTACTGGCTTTGAGAACGAGACTTGTGGGCCAGAGGAGCTTTCATTTAGTCGTGCTTGTTGTTTATTTAACCCTTGAGCTTTATGTGTACTGGCACCACAACAACGTGACCTCTCATAAGCAGAGCTGTAATTAAAGTAGAAAGCAAATCCAGGTAGAATAGCACTTGTTTATGAAGGTACGTGGGGGTCTCTTAATATAATGTTGCATTGTCATTCATGGTTGATTGGAGAGTAATTAACTTACCTTAGTAATGGCATAATTATACCGTAAATTAGTGTATACCTAGCTTTTCTTCACTTCCCTGCTAAGACTGTAACAGCTTCCTTTCAGGGCTGCATAATTTAGGCATGCAAATTGTTAAATTACTTAAAGACTGCTTTTTGTTTTAAAATAAATAGGTAGTCTGCATGCACTTCATGCTTTAAAGTGAAAGGTCAGCGCTAGTTTGTCAAGTACTACACATACTCCAAGCAAACTTGAAGCTGATGGATGCTCTGGTTTGCTTGAAATTCATGGTGAGATTCACTAATATAGTGCATTGTGAATGTGAGATGTTCCAGGTCCAATAGTAATAATGAGGACAGCTAGGGCCAATCTATCCCGCGGCATCAGAGAGGCTAAGAGACAGTACTCCAGGAGGGTAGCCCATCGCTTCAGCGACAGCGGGGACACTCGGAGCCTGTGGCAGGGGATTCAGACCATCACGGACTATAAGCCCCCACCGCGCACCTGTGACAGCACCATCCCCCTGCTGAACGAGCTGAACGCCTTCTTCGCTCGCTTTGAGGCACAAAACAGCACCACTGCAGAGAAGACCCCACCTCCTCCCGGCGACCAGGTGATGACGCTGTCCCCGGACAGCGTGAGGAGATCCCTCAGCAGGATCAATGCACGCAAAGCTCCGGGTCCTGACAACATTCCTGGTCGTGTACTGAGAGACTGTGCAGCGGAACTCACTGATGTCTTCACAGACATTTTCAACATCTCGCTGAGTCAGGCTGTTGTCCCCACATGCTTCAAGGCTACCACCATTATTCCAGTCCCGAAGAAGCCATCTCCATCCTGCTTCAATGACTACCGTCCAGTCGCACTTACTCCGATCCTCATGAAGTGCTTTGAACGGCTAGTCATGCATCATATCAAGTCTGCCCTCCCCCCCTCCCTGGACCCCTTCCAGTTTGCATATCGGTCCAACCGCTCGACCGATGATGCCATCGCCACTGCCCTCCACTCAGCACTCACACATCTGGACAAAAAAGACTCGTACGTCAGAATGCTGTTCATAGACTTCAGTTCAGCATTCAACACAATCATCCCTCAACAGCTCATTCACAAACTGGTCCAGCTGGGACTCAACACCTCGCTGTGCAACTGGCTGTTGGACTTCCTGACTGGGAGACCTCAGGCAGTACGGGTCGGCAGTAACACATCCAGCACCATCACACTTAACACAGGGGCCCCTCAAGGATGTGTGCTGAGCCCCCTCCTCTTCACTCTGCTGACCCATGACTGCACACCGTCACACAGCTCCAACCTCTTCATTAAGTTTGCGGACGACACAACTGTGGTGGGTCTCATTAGTAACAGAGATGAGACAAACTACAGGTGCGAGGTGAGCCGCCTGGCCGGGTGGTGCAGTGACAACAATCTCTCTCTGAATGTGGAGAAGACGAAGGAGATTGTTGTTGACTTCAGGAGAGTGCACACTCAGCATGCTCCTCTGACCATCAATGGTGCGACCGTGGAAAGAGTGAGCAGCACCAAGTTCCTGGGTGTGCACATCACAGAGGACCTCTCCTGGACTGACAACACCGCAGCACTGGCCAAGAAAGCACAACAGCGTCTCTACTTCCTCCGCAAACTGAGGAGAGCCAGAGCCCCGGCCCCCATCATGTGCACCTTCTACAGAGGCACCATCGAGAGCATTCTAACGAGCTGCATCACTGTGTGGTATGGCGCCTGCAATGCGTCCTGCCGCAAGACACTTCAACGCATAGTGAGAGCAGCTGAGAGGATTGTTGGTGTCTCTCTCCCCTCCCTCCAGGACATCTACAACACCCGTCTCACCCGCAAAGCCCTCTGCATTGCGGGTGATCCCACCCACCCGACACACAGCTTCTTCAGTCTGCTGCCATCAGGGAGGAGACTGCGGAGTCTCCAGGCCAGGACCAGTAGACTGAAGGACAGCTTCATTCATCAGGCTGTCAGGAAGCTGAACTCCCTCCCGACCTTGCCCCCCCTCCCCTCTTTTGCCTCTTTTGCCCCACGCACCACTGAACTCTGACCCCCCCCTCCCACTTACACACTGTGACCCGCACCAGTCACTTAGTGCACCACTGGACTGCCCACTACCTCAGTCAGTATTGAACTGACCCCACTCAACTACCTCTCTGTCACTTTAAACAGCCTGATAAGCTATTTTTGCACTACACTCTTTATATCTGCACAGTTTTCGTTTTGTTAAGCTCTTTTTGCACTACACTCATATCTGCACAGTTTTGTTTTGTTTAGTTTTGTTTATTTAACCGATTTGCATTTCATCTGCCATGTGCCTTATGCCACTTAATCAAACTCTTTTCTACAATGTCCTTATTTGTATATTTGTATAGTTTGTTTTTATATTTTAAACTGTATTTATTTGCATTCTACGTCTACTGTTAGTGTTTTGTTAACTGTATGCACCATGGGTCTGAGAGTCACGCAATTTCAATTCTCTGTATGTATGTGCTGTACATGTGGCAGAATTGACAATAAAGCAGACTTTGACTTTGACTTTGAATAATTCAGTGTCATATTACAGGAGTATTCAATATGACTGGGGTTTCAGAAAATAAATGTGAGTGAACAGTGTGCTGAGACTCTATTACAACTAAAGTGGACCAAAAATCACTTTAAAGTTGAAGTACAATGTGTGAGAGAACTTTTGGGTCAAATGAGAGAGCTGTGAGTTTGGTTCTTTTAAAGAGAACTAGTGTGAACCCTTAAAGAGTAGAAGAACTACTGGTGGTGTGTGGGCGCAACATGACTTCATTTGAAGACAAAAGTCATTGCTCGCAAGTTTATAGTTTCATGCACCCTTGTTTGACTTGAAAGCTACTGTTTTATGCTTATGTTTTTATGCTCTTGATCTTTTTTTAGCCGTAGTATCAGCAGCATTTTAACAATACCATGATAATACTTTTTATTATATTGGAGTTGAAATCACATGGTAGTATTTGTCAAAATGATTGCAATATGATTGATAACTTTTTTTTAAACCAAATTCTGTATCACTACTTTATTTCATGCTGATTTCATAAGAAGTTTCTGATTCAAAGATCCTAGTGATTGTATATTTAAGTGTTAAGCACATGAAGAGCATTAATACTTATGCAGTCTTGTTTTAGGATTATTTATATACTATTATAATTCATTTAATATTTTGAATTAATAGCTTTTATGTTTTATATTTTCAGTTTTCGTTTTAGTTGAAGTTTTAGGAATTATATGCTTTTGTCATTTTTATTTAGTTTTTCAATATTTCTGTTTAGTTTTAGTTTTAATTAGTTTTAATACTTCAACTTATTTTATATCACTTAGTTATTTCACTTAGTTTCTCATTTTCAAGTTTATCATCTGATATTTGTTGTATTTCTTTTCAGCTTTATTGCAATTAACAAAAACAATTTTTAAAGGTTGTAAATTTAGTTAACAATAACAACACTCATGGATAGGTAAAATATCATTTACATCCTCACATAATTAGCCTACAGAAGCTTGTCACTCATACTATGTTAAAGAAAGACGCTCATAGGACCTTTCTGTTTTACTGCCAACAAACCCTCAAGCAAAGTGTTTAAAACAAAGGTTATCTGAGATACTTTGTCTCGAACGGTTACCAGGAAAAACGACAGCTCAGTTTAGTCTAAACGTTTTAATTACCCTGCTAAGCAAGCCTTTAAATTTATCATTTTCAGACCAGTCCAGAGACGTGCAACCTAAGCAATACCGTCACTTCAGCTCAAGCGCTCAATCGATCGCCTCCCATGCTAAGGCTATCCCTGAACCCGTAATGTCTTCCAACGCTAGAGCCGTTTCATGAGTCCAGCTCATTCCTCTCCCATTAGCCTCCATTTTACAGTTCTCAGCTAATGTTAATGAGACTGGAAGGTTTTGTGCACACATGTCTAATTGCCCTACTGTTAGGACGTGAAATGGCTTGAAGCAGCAATTTATTGAACAAATCGCCATGTGAAGGGAAAAAAATGGTCAAGGAATGGCGAGCAGCTGAGACCCACCTGCTTAGCATGTCATACTTAGTGCACAGCTTTTTGAAAGCACGTCTCGATTATTATTTCAGTAAAGTGCTGCAGAATGGGCCGCGTTGATGGGAGCGAGCAAGTAATCACTATTTAGATGGGAGAAAGTCCATTGTTTCTTGACAGCCTAATGCACAGTGATGGTGGCCAAAGAGGGAAAAAGTGCACATTTAAAACTTCCTCTTGAAAGTGTGCCTATTAATTTTCAAAACAATTCAGTCAGTTATTTTGACATTAATGGTAAATGCCAAGCGAGTGCATGTTGACTAGGGATGTAACGGTACGAAAATTTCTTATCACGATTATAGTGACCAAAATTATCATGGTTATCAGTATTATTACGGTATTGTTAAAATGTGCTGGAGATGTTCAAAAAGTACCGACACATAAATCACTTCAAGTTTTAAAAATCAACAAATAAAACAACTTTTTGTTTGCATAATCACTAACATTACCAATGATGTTCGGATTTTAAATGACAACTTGGCTGACAACAGTTTAATAAAATGTTCAAATATCTAATGTAAATGTTCAAATAAAGTTTTGAAAAAAAGTAAAAAAAAAATAAGTTTGAAAAAGTTTCATAAAAAGGTAAACCTCACATTTCAGCCTTTAAATAAAGAAAAAGGTTAAGTCAAAATGATAATTGATTAATAAATGATTATATGTATTTTATGTGCTTCATAAATAATTCTAGATAACTTATCTGAATTGTTTAAATGTCTAGAATCCACATAAGCTTTTTTTTCATCAACCGGTCAAAATTTACAGCAGGGCATGCAAATTCGGTCCGTTTTTGGCCAGACAGAAACTGCACACAAGCTGAATGTGAAACTACTCTGTAAACTGTGCTTTATGCTTGACAGCATTTATTTATCGTGAGTTGTTCAAATCGTGGTAATCGAATACGGTTTTAATGATAATTAAAAAATGAAACGGTAATACTAACTGTGGTGAATTTTATCATGATTTATCGTCAAACCGGTAATCGTTACATCCCTAATGTTGACTGATAGGCACACGCGCACACATATACCTGGATTGCTTTCATATGGGCCTACGAGGACTGTTCTCTTGTTAACATGATTGCAGAACCAGATCAATAGCAATTTTGTTGTGGGTCACATTTTCAATGACAGTGATGTACATCCCAAAGTGTAACACCTCTTATTCCCCTAACATAAAATTGGAAAATCTGTCTCTCAGAATCTCACGGAGGTCCTTACGACTTCACAAGGCTTCTCCAGGTTTCAAGCCAAAGTGCCCAACTGTAATTGAAATTTCATGGTTCTACAACAAGCCATTAAGCCATCTACTGGTAAAAAGTGGTTAGATGTGCTCAGTGCTGTCATTCTCTTTGAAAGTCACTTTGTAAACAGAATGTTTGAGTGGTAGATGCATCACATTATTCTAAGAAGGACAAGCTATTGATTTGATACACAGAAGCCTTCACTAAATAACCAATTCACACTTTTTTGACAATATAAAATTAATCATGAAGATTGCGTTTATTTATTTAACACACTTTTTATTTGGCCACAGAATAGTTTTGGAATAACTCCCTGTCTTGTAACTTATAAGATAGAATAGCGTTCGATTCATTTAAAGGAATCAGTTTGAAGTGTGTATTTCAGTGAATTGATTCATTAATTTTTTAATGGAAGTTGTAGTGTGGCATGTTAAATTTTTTTAATGTAGTAAAATTAAATCTAGTTAAAAATATTGCTGTTTAGTACTATGTATTTTTATATATGTGCATATAAATGATACAGTTGCTGTCATTATTGTGTTTATTTAGTGAAAAACCTCGTAAAACATGGCTTGTGCATATGTGTGGTGTGTGTGTAGTAGGGTTGGGCTGATAGACGATGCCATCGTCCATCGCCGATGGCTGACAGACATCATGATGTTGAGGTGACACCGTGATCCCCCCCTCCCTCTTCCGCAATCCGCCGCATCCCAATACCGCGTTCTGAGAGGAAATTAAGTATACTACGGAACCCCTAAGGGGAATAAATAGCCTAAGAGATGGGAGGATTAAAAAAAAAAAAAAAAAACTTTCTCTCACAATTATATTGTTGGGTAATTATACTGTATATAAATTGCAGGCATCAGGGAACCGCTATTAATATGCAGAGCACTGAAACCAGTTTCGAATGTGCGCTCTTATCTTACTTTCACTTTCAGTTTCGAGATTCGCGATCACATGGACTCTATCCGGAGCAGCAGTACCATATATTTTACAAGATTAGATTTTTGTCAATGGTGCTCAGTATCTGCAAATCATTCGCCATTGTCCTATCAGTCATCTCTCCTTACTCTGTGTATGTGGTAAGTGAAGTTTCATGTACTGTAATGTAACATGCTGCTAGCAAGCGGCTAACCATGTCCCTTTAGTGGCTCCATAGAACACGTTATTTGTTTCCCGTGCGTTTCTGCATACGGATTCATGGTTCGGGCACACCCCTAACCCCGCCCCCCGATGTCCATCACGATGTTTCACTGTAGACATCGTCCGATGCCAATTTGGTTCACATCGCCCAACCCTAGTGTGTAGGATGTAATTTAGTATGGTATATTAATACTTGCACATCTCTATTATGTGTTTATAACATGAACTGTAAACACAGTGAATCAATTTTTCAGTGTTTGAAAACAGATCCAGAACTCTGATTTAAAGGTTCTTACATTCATAGATATAAATGCTGTAAAAACAATTACAAGTCATGAAGTCAGATTATTATTATTTTTTTTTTTATTGAGACAAAGCCTTTTCTAAAGCACAGTTAAAAATTTAAATCAGTTTTCCCATCCATCACCTCTTTTACTATGCATTAGTTGAAGACTTCTAAATTGACATTTATTTATTTTTATCTGAAAATCAAATGTGTGGGAGTCATTTTGCATTTCTGCTGGAACAACATCCTTGTGTTCAAATACATCTAAAGATAAAAATCATTGCCTCCCTTTAAAGGCTTGTAAAGCTGTATCTTCGTCATTTAACACCTCACTTCTTTAATAGAAACCGTAGCGTCAGAGCTGTAAATTTGTCTCTAAAGGTCCTACCTGTGTCTAAGCAGACTATAACAGAAGTTTTCTTTCCTGCTGTGAGGCCCGTGACTGAGACCAGCTTAAAGCCAGATAATGGACTAAATATGACGAGTTGGATCTGAGAGATGAGGAAGGTCATTGGAGACAGGACGACAGGAGGATGCTGGTGCGAATGTGAAAAGATGGGATAATTGATCATGTGGGAGGCCATCTTTCTCTACCGCTCCCCGAATGCCTCTGTTCATAGCTGGAGCTGCTGACCGGTTTTGAAAGATAGCATCAGCAACCCTCCCGACAACACCGTGGGTGTCCATTCTGCCCTTGCCTCAGTCTCCCGTGAGCCATCACGCCCTGCTCCATCCTGTCCATGAGGACTGATCCTGCAGTGGGAGGAAGTGCTCATACTGCTGTGAGGAAATTGCAGTGTAGGTGACCTGTTCCTTCAACCTGTTGAATGCAAATGGAAATATGGAGGATGTGTTAGTTATAACTATGAAGTGTCCCTTTTATGCGGTTTTGAAAGTTCAGAATTGGTTCGTTCTTTTGGGAGACAATAACTCCATTTGTTATGCACTTTGATCTTTGAAACTTTGCAGACCTTTTACTTTCACATATGTGACCCTGGACCACAAAACCAGTCTTAAGTCGCTGGGGTATATTTGTAACAATAGCCAAAAATACATTGTATGGGTCAAAATTATTGATTTTTCATTTATGCCAAAAATCATTAGGATATTAAGTAAAGATCATGTTCCATGAAGATATTTTGTAAATTTCCTATCGTAAATATATCAAAACTTAATTTTTGATTAGTAATACACATTGCTAAGAACTTCATTTGGACAACTTTAAAGGCGATTTTCTCAATATTTAGATTTTTTTGCACCCTCAGATTCCAGGTTTTCAAATAGTTGTATCTCGGCCAAATATTGTCCGATCCTAACAAACCATACATCAATGGAAAGCTTATTTATTCAGCTTTCAGATGATGTATAAATGATGTACAAAAAATTGACACTTAAGACTGGTTTTGTGGTCCAGGGTCACATATGGCTACAGACTACATAAAGTCTTGTTGACTACATCTTGTTGCTTACAGGCCTTCCTGTTACTGATTTTTTTTTGTATTAAATCTCTTTGGGATACACACAATATCGTTAGCCAGTTTTGGGAATGGGTTACTTTGGAAATGTAATAGTTACTTTTGTTAAATGTAACTTTACTTTATTAAAGTAATACAACTGATGACATTTGATTACTTACTTTTCTAAATTTCTAATGAATGTTTTCAACTGATCATTTTGAAACATTTAAACAGGCAGGGTTACCCTTACAGTAGCACTCAACACTGATTACTGTCAGACTTCTCAAAATCTTTCATCACTTGAAATAAGATTATAAAAATTTAATTTTAAAGCACAGCCCACCACCAAATCAGACTTTAACACCTCTTTTTACTTTGAGATCGTTCTGAGGTTAAATACAGATTTAAAAAAAATGAGATATAGTTTAATAGCTGCGATACTGTTTTTGAAATCAAATCTTTGCATAGCTATGACAGGAAACACTGGCATCTAACAATGGTTTTGAAAAAAACTGTTAATCTTAAAAAATAAAACATACATAAATCCAAATATAAAATAAAACAGTTATCAAGTAAGCATCGGTCCTGTTCTGTATCCTAAACTTCTAAAACATTATCTCATATTTTAGAGCAGTAAATGCAATTTGGGAAAGAAATCAATCAAATCTGTGTATGTGAGAAAATATTCAGATGTTACCCCCTTTGTAATCATTAACATTTTCATAAGTAACTGTAATTTAATTGCACATTTTTTTCTCAGTAACAGATCACAGTTACAGTTATTTTGTTATTACATGTAACTAGTTACTCCCCAACACTCTTGGTACCCTATCAGTTATCATAGAGCATATAAGTTACAAGTTACTTAGGTTGCCTTTGCTGTCATTTGCTTAAATTTATTCTACAAAAGAATAGAAGCTCCATTGTTGTCACACAGATGCATATTTGTGTAGTTAAACATACCATCTTTCTGAGTGAAAACGACAATATCTCTTTGGCATTGTCAAATTTGCACCTGACTTTGGATCCCTGTCAGAGTAAATAGCCTTTAGTATTTTGAGGTACAGTTGCTTGGCATTACAAGTCTATGGTGGCTAGAAATCTCAATCAATTACTTTCAAAGCTGTGCCTAACTTTTTCCTCCCATCTATTTAGCCTGTGTTTTTGTTTACAGCACTGACAAACTGTAAATCAAGCTAAATCACTTTGCTGGGTGGAAAGGCTTGTTAATTTAATAAGCTTCTCCCACATTTGACAGCCATAATGAGTTAAGTTGGGAGTGTAAAAGCTGAGGCTAAACCTACACTGCAGCATTTGAGAATGTAATCGATGCTGTTGAGATGCGGCGAATACAAATGATATCATCTTAAAAAGAAGCTGCGTTAACTCTCTGACCGATGATCAAGGAGGAACCCTGTCTCGTCATGTCAGCGCTATGGCTAAAGATTTTTCCGGCATCAGCCCACTGGGAACAAGAGCAGCCACGTTTATTTTGATTGTCTGTCTGACTATAGGATTTTAAGCTGTCTATAACAAGAGTAACCCAAGCCCTGAGGTGTTTAAATCACTTAATTGTCAGGGAAGGATTGCAGTTGATGGCGTTAGTGCCCAAGTATCATGAAAACTCCCAGGAAGTGTCAGTTCAAATCCAGGAGTACTTGTCGGCGCTGACACCATGTGAACCGTCTTGATTTGATGTGTGTGCCATGGAGAAGAGAGCCTTGCTTAATTTGAACCTTTGTTTTCATTTCGCCCATTGTGTGCCTGGAGCTTCACACATATCTTAATTCTATAAAAAGCTTTCTACTGCACATTGAAAAATTTATAAAGATGTGAAATTCTTGGTACTGATACCATCTGGCCTTTTGTTTCCTGGAGGTTATTCACATAAAACATTAATGGTTTTGTCAAATGTTTTTTGAAGGAAAGCAAATCTGTTAATCATTTTAAAGGGCCTTTTCCACCGTGTAAATTAATATGTTCATTTCACTTTCCTTTTATTTGAAGCCTGCAATCAAAAGAAACGGTTGAAGGGGCAGCGTATCATCTATAACAAATGCTGCTAACCGTTTTATGAGCTCATCTTTAACACCTAGTGGCTGTGCGTGATAAAGTAGAAAGAGCAGTCAAGCATTTTAGAATTCTGTGATGCTACCAGAAATGGGAATCAAGAACCAGGTCTTATTTACATTTTTCTTTCATTTAAGAAAAAAAGAAACTTGTATTATCAAAACATATTACCAACATTTATTATTATTATTGTTATTATTATTAAAATGAATAATAATACTAATCCTAATAACAATAATAATGGAATTGGAGCCAGAGTTTTAAATTTCCTGCATTTCCCATTCTCAGGGGCTACACAGTTTTTCCTGTGATCTGTCAGTGTTTTATTTTTGTAGCATAAAAAAATAAATAAAAATTTGTAAAGACAAATGTCAACAAAACATCATTAGACATTGATATACCTTGTTCTATGCATGCAAATTATTTATTAATTTGGGATTGAGTTAACGAAAGATTGATTTTTTTTTTTCCCACTTCCTGTTTTCTTGTTCGCGAGATATTATGACTTCTCTTCTTATTCTGTCAGTGTTAAAACCGTGACAGATAAATTTTGTTTTCATCTCTGAGCCTCAATCTTCTTGCATTTAAACTGCGTTTCCACTTATCTCTCGTATTGATGTAATTTGCTTGGTTCCTTTACTATTTCTCAACAGCCTTTTGTTTGCTTCCCTGCTGATGTCTGAATTCATATCTTGTTCTATTGTCACTTTCTCTGTGTCTCTAAATGACAATACTTGGTATTATTCCAGTCATTATGTGAATGCAGCACTCTCAATTAAAGTGTAACACAGCACTTGCCATTTGTGTGCAGATTCTTAATGGCGCCGCCTTTCCATTTTCCTGCCTTGTCACTGCGTGTTGGATCCAGCAGACGTCCATCACCGCTGCACTCTTGGACATTGTTCTTGCTTTGCACTGAGGGAATTTAGATCAGAATGGTGCAAATGGAAGGCATGACTCACTGCACACACTTTCCTCTTTTCATTTCATCCCTTTTCATAGATCTTTGGTTAGACGCTACCTGTATTTTTAGGGTTGTCCTTGTATTAGGAAGTGACAGCAATGATGATAATGAAAACTTTCTTTCTTTCTTTCTTTCTTTCTTTCTTTCTTTCTTTCTTTCTTTCTTTCTTTCTTTCTTTCTTTCTTTCTTTTTTCTTTCTTTCTTTCTTTCTTTCTTTCTTTCTTGTCCTTCCTTCCTTCCTTCCTTTCTTTTGCAGTGTAGAAATTCTGCAAGGATATTTGCTTTGAATATCCTAATATTCAGGTTTTTTTGCCCTCTGATATATTTTTGTTAGTGTCGGACCGAAACACAAGGACAAGTTTTTCCTGACTCAAAACTGCTAAATATACAGATAAACCTAATGTCAGCAGCAGCAGTTTGTATTATATGTTTTTTTAAGGGTTGGTTGGTCACAGCACCTGGCTTTCTTCATTTTTTAAATTCACTGACATCAAACAAAAAATGACAAAAAAGCTTTACTAGAACTTTACAGGAAAACTGCACGGTTGCAACTCTCAGTGACCTTGGGATCTGAATCTCCATTTTTCACTTTGGAGGTTTCAACCTGTGTTTTAGGAGACCCATGTTCTTTTTGTCCTTCTCTGAGCTAGAGGAAACTCCTGCTAGGTCTATAGAGTGCGTGTTGAGTGAAGCGTTATACACTCAAGGCAAACAAAGATCTGGAGTGAAGAGCCAAGTGCTGTAACTGTTTATAGTGATGGGGGTAGAAACAGCAGTGAGCCTTTTTTTTGCTCAGAACTGATTCTTTTTACCAGGGAAGTTTTGGAGTCATGCCAGTCAAAACAGATCAGCACCACAGAGCTACACAAACAGACTACGGTGAAACCTGGTGAAGATGAATGAGTTACATATCTACTGGAGTTATTTATCTCCGGGGCTGGCAAAGGTCCCATAGCCTTCCGTTCGTCTTAGGCCCGTTTAACCTTGAGAATGAGCTGGATTGCTACTGTAGTGAGAGAAATGGTTGGGATGGTCTCCAAGAGAGCTCACTCAAGCTGTGATGCTTTGCACAAATAGCTGAAGGCGTTTTTATTACATGATAAAAACATAGAGCATTAATGTTTAAAAGCGTACATAAAGCGGAATACAAATGAGTGGGTTTTTATTCTAGCTTACAGGTGCATCTCAATAAATTAGAATGTCATGGAAAAGTTCATTTATTTCAGTAATTCAACTCAAACTGTGAAACTTGTGTAAATTCAATGCACACAGACTGAAGTACTTTAAGTCTTTGGTTCTTTTAATTGTGATGATTTTGGCTCACATTTAACAAAAACCCACCAATTCACTATCTCAACAAATTAGAATATGGTGACATGCAAATCAGCTAATCAACTCAAAACATCTGCAAAGGTTTCCTGAGCCTTCAAAATGGTCTCTCAGTTTGGATCACTAGGCTACACAATCATGGGGAAGACTGCTGATCTGACAGTTGTCCAGAAGACAATCATTGACACCCTTCGCAAGGAGGGTAAGCCACAAACATTCATTGCCAAAGAAGCTGGCTGTTCAGAGTGCTGTATCCAAGCATGTTAACAGAAAGTTGATTGGAAGAAAAAAGTGTGGAAGAAAAAGATGCACAACCAACTGAGAGAACCGCAGCCTCATGAGGATTGTCTAGCAAAATCGATTCAAGAATTTGGGTAAACTTCACAAGGAATGGACTGAGGCTGGGGTCAAGGCATCAAGAGCCACCACACACAGACGTGTCAAGGAATTTGGCTACAGTTGTCGTATTCCTCTTGTTAAGCCACTCCTGAACCACAGACAACGTCAGAGGCGTCTTACCTTGGCTAAGGAGAAGAAGAACTGGACTGTTGCCCAGTGGTCCAAAGTCCTCTTTTCAGATGAGAGCAAGCTTTGTATTTAATTTGGAAACCAAGGTCCTAGAGTCTGGAGGAAGGGTGGAGAAGCTCATAGCCCAAGTTGCTTGAAGTCCAGTGTTAAGTTTCCACAGTCTGTGATGATTTGGGGTGCAATGTCATCTGCTGGTGTTGGTCCATTGTGTTTTTTGAAAACCAAAGTCACTGCACCCGTTTACCAAGAAATTTTGGAGCACTTCATGCTTCCTTCTGCTGACCAGCTTTTTAAAGATGCTGATTTAATTTTCCAGCAGGATTTGGCACCTGCCCACACTGCCAAAAGCACCAAAAGTTGGTTAAATGACCATGGTGTTGGTGTGCTTGACTGGCCTGCAAACTCACCAGACCTGAACACCATAGAGAATCTATGGGGTATTGTCAAGAGGAAAATGAGAAAGAAGAGACCAAAAACTGCAGATGAGCTGAAGGACACTGTCAAAGAAACCTGGGCTTCCATACCACCTCAGCAGTGCCACAAACTGATCACCTCCATGCCACGCCGAATTGATGCAGTAATTAAAGCAAAAGGAGCCCCTACCAAGTATTGAGTAAATATACAGTAAATGAACATACTTTCCAGAAGGCCAACAATTCACTAAAAATGTTTTTTTTATTGGTCTTATGAAGTATTCTAATTTGTTGAGATAGTGAATTGGTGGGTTTTTGTTAAATGTGAGCCAAAATCATCACAATTAAAAGAACCAAAGACTTAAACTACTTCAGTCTGTGTGCATTGAATTTATTTAATACACGAGTTTCACAATTTGAGTTGAATTACTGAAATGAACTTTTCCACGACATTCTAATTTATTGAGATGCACCTGTATATTCAGGCTTTCATTGTTGATATATATATATATATATATATATATATATATATATATATATATATATATACACATATATATATATACACACACACATATATATATATATATATATATATATATATATATATATATATATATATATATATATATATATATATATAAACACATATACATATATATATATATATATATATATATATATATACATACACAGTGGGTACGGAAAGTATTCAGACCCCCTTAAATTTTTCACTCTTTGTTATATTGCAGCCATTTGCTAAAATCATTTAAGTTAATTTTTTTTCCTCATTAATGTACACACAGCACCACATATTGACAGAAAAACACAGAATTGTTGACATTTTTGCAGATTTATTAAAAAAGAAAAACTGAAATATCACATGGTCCTAAGTATTCAGACCCTTTGCTGTGACACTCATATATTTAACTCAGGTGCTGTCCATTTCTTCTGATCATCCTTGAGATGGTTCTACACCTTCATTTGAGTCCAGCTGTGTTTGATTATACTGATTGGACTTGATTAGGAAAGCCACACACCTGTCTATATAAGACCTTACAGCTCACAGTGCATGTCAGAGCAAATGAGAATCATGAGGTCAAAGGAACTGCCTGAAGAGCTCAGAGACAGAATTGTGGCAAGGCACAGATCTGGCCAAGGTTACAAAAAAATTTCTGCTGCACTTAAGGTTCCTAAGAGCACAGTGGCCTCCGTAATCCTTAAATGGAAGATGTTTGGGACGACCAGAACCTTTCCTAGAGCTGGCCGTCCGGCCAAACTGAGCTATCGGGGGAGAAGAGCCTTGGTGAGAGAGGTAAAGAAGAACCCAAAGATCACTGTGGCTGAGCTCCAGAGATGCAGTCGGGAGATGGGAGAAAGTTGTAGAAAGTCAACCATCACTGCAGCCCTCCACCAGTCGGGGCTTTATGGCAGAGAGGCCCGACGGAAGCCTCTCCTCAGTGCAAGACACATGAAACCCCGCATGGAGTTTGCTAAAAAAACACCTGAAGGACTCCAAGATGGTGAGAAATAAGATTCTCTGGTCTGATGAGACCAAGATAGAACTTTTTGGCCTTAATTCTAAGCGGTATGTGTGGAGAAAACCAGGCACTGCTCATCACCTGTCTAATACAGTCCCAACAGTGAAGTATGGTGGTGGCAGCATCATGCTGTGGGGGTGTTTTTCAGCTGCAGGGACAGGACGACTGGTTGCAATCGAGGGAAAGATGAATGCGGCCAAGTACAGGGATATCCTGGATGAAAACCTTCTCCAGAGTGCTCAGGACCTCAGACTGGGCTGAAGGTTTACCTTCCAACAAGACAATGACCCTAAGCGCACAGCTAAAATAACGAAGGAGTGGCTTCACAACAACTCCGTGACTGTTCTTGAATGGCCCAGCCAAATCCCTGACTTAAACCCAATTGAGCATCTCTGGAGAGACCTAAAAATGGCTGTCCACCAACGTTTATCATCCAACCTGACAGAACTGGAGAGGATCTGCAAGGAGGAATGGCAGAGGATCCCCAAATCCAGGTGTGAAAAACTTGTTGCATCTTTCCCAAAAAGACTCATGGCTGTATTAGATCAAAAGGGTGCTGCTACTAAATACTGAGCAAAGGGTCTGAATACTTAGGACCATGTGATATTTCAGTTTTTCTTTTTTAATAAATCTGCAAAAATGTCAACAATTCTGTGTTTGTCTGTCAACATAGGGTGCTGTGTGTACATTAATGTGGAAAAAAAAATGAACTTAAATGATTTTAGTACATGGCTGCAATATAACAAAGAGTGAAAAATTGAAGGGGGTCTGAATACTTTCCGTACCCACTGTGTATATATATATATATATATATATATATATATATATATATATATATATATATATTTGTCAAAGGACTCGCTATGAAAAGTTGTAGACCAGTACTGACTGATGGGTCACAACCCAAAAATGGGTCACAGAGCTGTTATGATAAGGTCATGAGAGGGGGGAAATGGTAAATGAAAAAAAATAATAAATAAGGTAACACTTTAATTCTCACTGTTAACTAGTTGCCTATTAGCATTTTAATTATGATTAAAATAGTGGCTGTTTATTAGTACTTATAAAGCACATATTCTACATCCCTAATCCTACCCAATACTTAAACTTAACAACTAACTTACTATTAATATGCAGCAAATTAGGAATATATTGAGACAAAAGTTGTAGTTAATGGTTTGTTAATTGTGAGATTTAGACCTTAAAATAAAGTGTGACCAAAATTAAATATATATGCCTACACAATTTAGTATTATTTCTATTTTTTTTTTTTCCAGGGAATTCATAGAAACTAACCAGATGGCAACATCTGGCTGTCCATTTCTCAAATTTAACAGCAAAATACATTATTACTTCCATGTGTTAGTGTGATATGTAAATCACACTTCTGTTGATGTTTACGCATTTACAGAATTGTCAGTTTTCAGCTGTCATGTTTCCCCTATGCAATTTATGCTAATATTTTATAAATATTGTCTATTTATACTTGCATATCATTTTTTTATATAGTAAACAAAGGTTCCTAAAGTAAAACATTAATAAAATTCACTCAATGCTTGATTTTCAGTCAATCAGTGCTTGATTTTAGGAATCCTGTTTTGATTTTTATAAAATGAATTTGTACAGTTAGTACTGTATTGTATCTGCAGTTGATATCCGAAGTACAAAGTTGAACCAATTGAGAACCTCCAGTGTAGGAGAATCTGTTACGACAAGCGATTCATTGATTTATTTTACACCATCAGATTTTTAATATCCTAAGGATGGAAATCATCGCAATTTACAGTTCGCCGTGTTGTGCGAACGACTTCAGAAATGAGAATTTAATCGAATAAATTTCTTTTGATTATGGCAGATTATGGCACGTCCTTAAAGACCAGCGCTAGGACTTGATTTAGTATGTCTCTCCCTGACTACCTTAGCATTAATCCTTACCTTTCTGCAGTACTGGCTGACTTCCCTACGCTGGTAGAAATCGAAAAGCTTCCCAAACAAAGCATAAATCAGGAAGTTTGTCAGAGCAAGGCATGAGGAATAAATCAAAGCTGTGAGCTTACAGCAGAAGTTTGGCACCACAACAAGAGCTACTCATCGCCGAACAGCATGAGTTATAGCCAGGAGGAACAGAAATGACATTTATCAGTTAAAGATACTGTAGGAAAATGTAAATGAAGTGCTGTTAGAAAAATGTCACTTTCACACCAGGCTCAGCGCGTGTGACTGCTGTTAATGTGTTTTTATGGGGGTGGAAAGGTAGGCGACGTAAGAGCAGGGGTGCCGAGGAAGCGCATCGGGGAGGCGGGGGGTGATGCGGCGGGGTAGATGGCATATCACAAGTGAAAAAAGTAACTATGACTGACTTTTAATAGCCCCGTTTCGTCCTCTTAAAGGCATAGCATCCACCGTGCCACATTCCACTCCTGGAAAATGGGGTTATCGTAGTCATGGTAATTGGTTTGCTGGCGTGGATGAAGGATAATTTCTAGAGGCTCATTCAGTCTCTCTCCCTTGCATTTATCTGTTGAGGATGCAGGGGGCTGTGGGGAGAGGCGGCGGCGTATTTCCATAGAGAGGCTGAGGAGGAAGACGGCCGAGTCGGAGGCCTCCATCAGATAGAGGCGAAATGAAGGATCCGTAACGTTATAGCGAATGGGATTCCGTTTTAACCCCTGAGCATCCTTTCCCAAAGCTATCTCTCCTGTAAAGTGACCCGGTCGCTCTCAGAATGGGATGGGAGGGGATGGTTGGCTCTTGGAGGAATTTTTCTTTTTCAGTTTATATTAATGAGAGCAGGAAATGGTTAGCTCTGCTCTTCCTGCTGTCACTCGGACTTCGCTCAAAGGGAACAAGGTGCTCCTGTAATGCTCTTATACATATTTACAGCACATTACGTGAAATTTCCCCTGTGCATTACTAGATGGATTAAGTGGACTGCTGAAGTAATTTCGAAAAAAAAGAAAGAAAAAAGAAACCCTGATCCTCATTTAATATTTAGTATCTTTACCACAGGCTAAAATGTTCGCAATTATGGAAAGTTCACAAGCTGTTTAGTCTGCTTATATTGTGGGATGGCAGCAGTGACAGCTGCAGAGCAGTAAAATAACTGTTTAATCAAACCTATATGGCATATGGGCTGAAGCCAGTGACTACTGTGTGATTTCTTAAAAGTGAAGTGTGTATTTTGTTTAATTATGTAAAGATGTTATATTATCCAATCTGTGCATTGATGAATTCCCAATCAAAAATGAATCATAAAGCACCCTGAGCAGCACAGCGACAGTGATTATCTGACTCGAGTTTATTAGTGTAAAACGATAAAATAAAATAAATAAATAAAATAAAACTCATTTATTGAGCCCAAACAAACACCTCAGACCACAAAGGGTTAAGGATATACAACTTGTGATATAAATATGTAGGCAGCATTAATGCCTTCATTAAACTGACTCCTGCAGTATTTGCTCTCTGATATTCTTTGCACTAATAGCACTTATACTGAGCCATATCTCTTTCTAAATTAATTTGAAGTAAAACAGCTTATTTATCCATGTGCTATGTTTGCAACCATTGGATTTAGCCTCAAACAGTCTTCCGTTGGCTGATGGGGTCAAGCCACTGGTTTTATTAAGTCAAGTGCAACAGATGCTTATTTTTAGTGTTGAAAATTCTTAACCCTGTTGATTAGTCTAAACAAGCAAAGTAGCAGCATGTTATTAGCCAATGACTCTGGCATCTGTACAGGGCCCTCGTGAGAATTTCTTGAATACTCTGCAGTATTTTTTTTTTCTTGCTGCACACATAATATTTGATTACTTTATTTTACTGTGACACTGTATTTTCGCTCGGTACAGTATCAGGGATCAAGGTCACGTGAACTGCAGCCACCAGCTAAAGAGGGAAAAGTCACATACTCCAGCTATTTATGAGTTTACATAATATAGATTATTTTAATTGGCCGATGGTGAAATCAATTAATTTTTCAAATTTGGCAAATGATAAACTTATTTTGATGTAAACTTACAAATTCATACAAAATAGTGCAACTCTAATGGATCAGATTTACATCCAACATGTTTTGATCCCATTTTCCTGTCCCTTCTTGACTGTACTATCTATTGAAAGTCAAAACGGTGAAGAAATAAAGGCTCAATTTTTCAGATGCCTACAGTTCGTGATGGCCCATTACTGTTTGTGAGTTTCATATGGGTAGCAGCTCTGTGTCACTGTGTAAACTGTAATTGCTCTCTGTGTCGCCACGGCTGGTTTTGTTGGCTGGTTGTTACTCCTGGAGGAGTTGGATTGATTGATGGGGGAGAGATGGGCAGTTCAGCACTGCGGGGCTGGTTCTTGATCCCCCGTTGAGCTCTCACCGAGCAGATTGAGTGATCTACTCTCCAGCCCATCGTGACGGATTGCTTTTTCAGGTAATCAGCCATGTTCATTCACCTCACTGTTTCTCTGGTTGTTTCACTCCCTAGATCCCTATGATGTGAATATGAATTTGTACACTAGATAGTGCCTAAGCTAAATATTGGGGTACTTTTTACTTTTCTGAAAAAGTACAATGCCATAATGACACTTGTTCCCTGAGTAGTGTACTTAATACTCAACTAGAAAGCAATTGAGTCACACCTGGTGTGAGTTCTCCCACTTTTTTTCTCTCTCTCTTGATTTGCAGTATGTCTGTCTCAGACAACGTCTGATGCTCTAGGGCGACGCGGGGGCGTGGTGTAAATCTCTGAAGACTTTGGTGCCCAGGTTTAGTCCCAGCACAGGGAGCCTGGCTGAAGCCTCATGCTAGGTGAGGCAGAGGCAACATCGGCCCTCACTGGGGAGCCAGAAGTGATCTAAATGCTTCCTGACAAGAGCTGTTGTAACTTCTCTGTTGCTAGGGAGACGCCTTGACTTTCACGGTGATGCATCAGTCAGCCTTAAGGCAGAACAATTGAGAGCGGAATGAAAGATGCCTCCGTCAAACGCTAGTCAACACTGCCATATCTCTGCAGCCGTACACCAACTCCCTCGAATGACCTGACTGATGTGAACCCATCTGATTTGATCTTCAGTACTGAGATTTCCATGCATTCATAATGTATATCTCTACAAGGATTTTAATATGAAAAAAAAATGACTTAGTCATATACTTGCCTCACCGTAACTTTTCTCTCAGGCTTTGCTCGCAATGCAGACAAATCTGATTTGCTTTTCAAATTCAGTCTTTAGGAATGTCATTTTGCAAGTGAATAAAATCAGGCCCGTTTGTTCACACAGTGTATTCAATATCCAGTATAACTACAGGGGTTGCTGTACTAATGATCGGCACAATGCTTTCTTGAGAGTAGCTGTCAGTGTGGAAAGTGAGTACAGAAAACAGCAAATTTTAACTCAGCTCATATCTAGCGTGACATCTCGCCCCGGTGCTGAACCCGCGAGGCGCATGAGAGAGCATAAGCGACAGAGGCATTTGCAACATTCATGCATACACTGTGTCCAAAACCGCTGACTCATTCACTATTCAGTACATAGTGAAAGTTACATAGTTTGCTGTATGAGGGAAGTGTTAATAAAAATAAATGGATTCATATGCAGCTAAAGATGATACTGTGCACCTTTGTCAGTTTGAGCTGGACATATGTTGCATTGTAATGTAAAAACTGCTTAAAATTATATCATATAGAAAATAAATTATGTGTATATATGAAAAAACACACACCTACACGCATTAAAGGCACATTAAAGATCCATACATGTATATTAGGGATGGGACGATACACCTACCTCCCGATTCAATACCATCACGATACTTGGATGCCGATACGATATGTAGTGCGATTTATTTATTTTATTTATTTATTTATTTATTTTTTTTAATTTTATTTATATTTATATATATATTAAGAATTTCGATTCTACAAGTATTGCAATTCGATATTGCTATGTATTGCGATTTTTTTTTTTTTTTTTTTTTTGTTTTTTTAACTGTAGACCATGGGGAAAAAGTTGAATGATACACTTAATATACAGACTGTCACAATTAAAAAAAAAACACACATCTTAGCAGTCACTATTGCGATTTGATATTACAATTTATTGTGATTTTTGTTTGCTTATTAAAGACTAGACAATGGAAAATAGTTGATTATACCCTTAAAAGAGACTGTATATGATGAGTCATATTAACAAAAACAATGCATCACATCTTTCTAAACTTTTATTTCAGAAGCATACACATACACAGTGTATATATGCATGAAACTTTAAAGTACCAAAACCCCGAACCTGCACATGAATATGTTCAGCAAAACAAATGTTCAACAAAATAGCAGAAGAAATACTTTCTGAAATAAAATAAAGTGCTATGTTACTTTGCATAGCCTACCGTTTTAGTCATGTTTAGTCATGTTTTCCCGACAGTTGGGATTCAAAACATGAAGGTGCAGAAAGAATTCTGGAAGAGGTTTGATCCTCTGCCTCTGTCATGGTTTTGCTTTCTCACGCCGGCTTGAAACGTATATGATGTCATCTAATGCAGAGGCACTGCGCACACAGAACGATCGGTGAATGACATTAAAGCACTGCGAGAGCTACAGAGAACAGACGGCTGCACATGCTTTCGAATCGCTCTCGCGGTACTTTGATGTCATACGATGATCGTCTGCGCGGTGCTGCTCCAAGTCGGAACACACCTATACATTTCGCCCTCTATTGGAATTACAAAGTGCTAACTTCTCCCCACCACCTCTTAGGAAAAATCAAATAATGAAATAAAAATGGATTCTGAGGTAAACGAATCGATTTTTAAATCGTTTTAAAAAGAATCGCGATAGTTAGGTGAATCGATTTTTTTTCTCCCACCCGTAATATATATATATAAATACAGGGTTCGAACAAGGTGCTTAAAGTGCTTGAAGTACTTGAATTTGACTTTTTGAAATTAAAAAAAAAAAAAAAAAAAAACCTTGAAAACAGCCATATTTTTGAGAAGGTACTTGAAAAGGACTTGAATTTTTAAAAGGCAGTATATATGAAATTAGTGTTCTTTTTTTATAAAACCTAAACCTAAAATCTTTTCACGCAAAATTAACAATGCAGTGCTTCTGATATAAATACAGAGCCATTTCGGGAGTGGGCACAAGATGTCGTGATATTAAACGTGACAATGATACTCCTTGAGGTGAAAAGCGGTCTCGCGATGTCAATATAAACTTGAGTTTGTGGTAAAACCTTTGATAGTGCTTGCATTGTATTGCTCTGTCTTTTATTGCTTACATGTGCTGTTTGTTTGGGTTTCTAATCACGTGCGTTTGGGAACGCATATGAAGTCTGATGTGCTTTGTGTTGCGCTGTTATCATTTACAAGCGTGGAGCACGTCTCCATCTCAGCAGCTCGGTTGACAAACTCTTCCTCTGTATATGCTGTGAGTTTGGGTTGCTTAATGTTCATCTGAGAAAACAGTGCGTGTTATCTCACTAGATTTGTAACATAAATCATTTATAAACCTATGCCAACACAGGAGAATACATCAACATATTTCTAAATATGCGATTTGTTGTACGTCGCAATTTCAAAATAAAAGTTTAAACCCTAGCTCTGAGTTTGCATGTGGCCAAATATTAAAATTAAATGGATTTAAATGTTGTTGAATCACGCTGTAAAGTGAAGCATCGCCAGGCCGTTGGTGCCCTCTGCAGGTATTTGCTGTAATATATAATGTACTTAAAGGGATACTCCACCCCAAAATGAAAATTTTGTCATTAATCACTTACCCCCATGTCATTCCAAACCCGTAAAAGCTTCGTTTGTCTTTGGAACACAATTTAAGATATTTTGGATGAAAACCGGGAGGCTTGTGACTGTCCCATTGACTGCATAGTAAATTGCACTGTCAAGGTGCATAAAAGTATGAAAAGCATCGTCGGAATAGTCCATCTGCCATCAGTGGTTCAATCTCAAGTTAATGAATCGACGAGAACACTTTTTCTGCACAAAGAAAGCAAAACAACGACTTTATTCAACAATTCGTCCCCTCTGGTTCAGCGTAGTGCCATTTTGGAGAATATCTGCTGGACGCAAGCAGCGTACGCTCTTCTGTGTCAGCCGCATACAACTGAATTGTTTTGATTTGTGTGATTAAAAAACAAATATTTTGTCTTTTAAAAATAATATTAAAATATTGTCTCATTCTAGTGAACCAAGTATTTGTATTTTGTCTCATCTCCTGAGCTAAGTGTGTTGTCACTAGGGCTGGTCCGAATACCATTTTTTGAGCTTCGAAACTTCGGTAGTATCAACACCGAATATTCGAAGCTTCGGAGGGAGGGGGCTGAACATATTCTTCTATCTAATAAAGACAGGAATCTCTGTGTGTCTGTCTGTCTGTTTGCATTTTTATTATGTCGAGAACCGTTCATCCAATCGACTTCTCGCGTGGCGGATGTGTTGCTGCGGACCCAAGGGAGTGCAGTGTGGCATTTTGGTGCAATATGGACACGCGACACGTTCGGAATTAATAAACTTTTAATAAACTGAACAGCGCGAGCCGGAAGCGGTGCGCCTCACGAGGGCAGGGCTATATGCTCCGAGAACGGACACTGCACTAGTGATACAAAACACACAGGTCTGTTAAGAGCAATACTTTTAATAAGGTAGCCCAGTGCTTAATTTGTAAATTGCGAGGTCCCGGAATAAAGCAGGGTAACGGATCCGCCGTGTGATTAGAGGAGGGAGAAGACCAATCTTTAGTGATTGAAAGCGTGCATCAGTTGCTTTTATAGGGTTCGTACGGTCATGAAAAACCTGGAAAAGCTATGAAATTTTATAACGGCAATTTCCAGGCCTGGAAAAGTTTTGTAAAAGTCATGGAATTTTATTTCACAAATCTCTGTATAACAGAGTTATATTTAATCAGGTCCTGAATTTGTGTGTATATCGCATAGTTTTACTCATTCCCGCAGCTTTCAATTTATAATGAGGGAAATTCCTGCAAACATTTATTGAATATAGCATTTAGGTTAGATGAGTAAATAAATCTACACAAAATATCAGATTAAATCAGTCATTTGAAAGAGCGTGAGTGATTCAGCTGTACCGCGTCTTCTCTCTTTCACTCTCTCAAAGCGGCTTCACATCGGCACATCTCGTCTGCACTACAAGAGCTACTGCACGCTGATCCAAGACTTTCGCTCGCATATCGGGACAGTTGACAGAAAGAAAACGCATGCATCGCATTCGGTCTTGTGATAGCAGAGGGTCCGTTCACATGTCGCGTCTTTTGCACGCTTAAGTTCGTTATTTCAAATGTAAATGTGCGGCAAGCGTGCTCATAATAGAAGATTTTTCATGAAATATATGCATGCTATAGGTCAGCACGAACGTCTTTCATTGGCGAACGGTCTGTTGCTGGTACAGATGTTCAGCCAGGCGGACAAGTTGAGAACCATTTAGCGGGGGATGCCAGGTGTTCAAGAGAGAAAAAAAAAGGATATTCGAATCTCAAAATTCAAAATCGAATGCCAACCCACCGAATGAATATTCGAATAATCGAATATTCTGGTCCAGCCCTAATTGTCACACCCCTATTGTCGATAAGCAGTGATATAGCTCATAATTTTCCAAGTGTATGATATAGCTTTCATTCTTCAGGTCAATCATATATTAATGAAAAAAATCAGTTTGAATAAGGAAAGCAATAATTTTGCCATAATATCCTTTCAAATGTTCAAGTTGCCACAGTCATTGCATGCTTTTGTGCTGCACATTATTTGTACCATTTTGTTTTATTAGTTTATTAGAATTTGAAGGATAATGATAATGTTTGATAAGTGAGCTCTCTGATTTTAGTCCTTTAAAACCAAAACAAATAGTGCTTAAAGTCCTTGAAAGTTTTGAAATTTCTGTACGAACCCTATATATATATATATATATATAATAATAATATTAGGAGTGTAACAATACGCCTATCGTGTATCGAACGGTTCACGGGCAGTTCCAAATGGAAGTGATCATCCCTATCTCCTTGGAGTGGGGACTTTGGAGTGAGCAGGGCACATGAGTGTCATTATGTAGTCGTTTGGAATGCACTTGGCAAAGGGAGCGATCTAATTTCCTCATTATCTTCAGCTGGGATGTTCCCGTGACAACGCAGCACGGTGTGCGTCAGCAGATTCACTGACGGACACCAGCAAAAAAAATTTTTTACATTTTAAAAAGTTTTATATATATTCTTTTATATATATATATATATATATATATATATATATATATATATATGCTATATATATATATATAGCATATTATTTAAAATATGCTATATATATATAGCATATTTTAAAAACTTTTTAAAATATAAAATATATGTTTATTTGCAACAGTTATGATAACAACAATAAAAAGACATTTGACATTTAAACAGCGACATCTGCTGACGTACACCGTGGTGCGTTGTCACGGGAACATCCCAGCTGAAGATAATGAGGAAATTAGATCGCTCCATTCACCAAGTGCAAACGACTACATAATGACACGCACGTGCCCTGCTCACTCCAAAGTCCCCACTCCAAGGGGATAGGGATGATCACTTCCATTTGGAACTGCCCGTGAACCGTTCGATACATGATATGCGTATCGTTACATCCCTATATAATATAATATAATATCTGTTGCGTGTCTTAATATTTTGTATTTTGAGTGTTTTTGTAATTTTGGTTATTTTGGATTAACGTTGGTGGATTTGAACTTGAAAAATGGTGTATTGATGTCTTCCCATAGATGAAACAAGATACCTTCTGATGTTCATTCATGTTTATTTCATGCTATAGGCCTATCTAATAAAGAGAAAGTGATGATCGCTTCACATGCCACTTGAACTGAGGCACATTAAAGATCCACAAAACATTCTTTTTTAATGTCTTAAAAAATGACAAAATTTCAAAGATGAGACTGTCGCCACAGTTTCAATGTCTCTTTGCTCTGCAATGCATTTTTCACTGCATGAGAATGTGTGGTGTGAGAGCGCCATGGCTTGTCGGACGTCGCAACAGTAACTAAGGGTGGCGGGTCTTTGCGAAGAGTCAATTGTTGGTAAAGTTTCATTTTTTTTGGTGGTTGTGTTTTTGTCTTTTTTTTATTTTTATGTATATAGTTTTTATCTTGGTTTTAGTTATTTTAGTGCATCAAGTAAACTTAATTAAAATGGGACAAGTTGCCTTGGCAAGTTTTTAATGATTTATTTCACTTAACGTTTATTTTATTTCAAGTAACAAAAATGCTTGTTTTTTTATAGTTTTAATGGTTTTAATTTTAATTTTAGTTAATTAATGCCCCTTGTCAAAACAAACTTTGGTTATGATTTGACTCACATAGAAATAACACCCTTATCAAATTCCATTTGCAGATTGTGGTTTATAAAATCCGTAGAACTGGATGTTTAAATGTGTTAAATAGAGCTGTGAGTACTGTACTTTTATTATCAGGTAC
Source organism: Spinibarbus caldwelli (assembly GCA_039654775.1). Taxonomy (NCBI): domain Eukaryota; kingdom Metazoa; phylum Chordata; class Actinopteri; order Cypriniformes; family Cyprinidae; genus Spinibarbus; species Spinibarbus caldwelli. Next base: position 14,311,223 of record CM077258.1, read on the forward strand.
TGAAATATTTATTTAAAGAATGTGTGTGGAGAAAAGGCAGAGTTGTGTTTTTGCAGACTGTAGTCTAGGCAGTCTTTGTTACGGCCAATACAATCTTCTGCTGTTTTATCAGATGCTCTCTAAACCACACTGGATGGTCATTGCGTATGCTGTGGAATATGGATCCAGAGCCAGTCATCTCTTATTTAGACAGTTGTGAAGGTTGTGCACTGTATTACTACAACCCAGCGCACGGCCCATAAATCATAGCAGTGGGATCTGACTATGTGTATGTGTATGTGATTGTGTGCTCAAGTATGGCCCAATGTGCTGTGTCAGCAGCCCGGCCGAGCAGTCCTTCACTCCTAAGCCATCACTCCGGTTATTCATAGAACACATCAATGATTTATTGAATAACAAATCTTGAATAATGGGACCCCAATCCGTCATTCTGACTACATAACCCTTGCAGCTGTAAGACATTCCATTTGATTTATCCCATTCGTTCGATTTTGAAATTAAATCGCAACTGCTAATAGATTAGATGAGTTTTTTTTTTTCTTCCTAAATAAGAAATCTTATTTCAGGCTCCTATTTCAACATCAGAGCAAAGCTTATTGTCAGCCTTCATATTAAACGTCTTTCTGAAAACATCAGGATTTTTCCTTTAATCTGTGATCCTCACCAAAACAGCCTGGCAAAATGTTCAAATCCTGTTTTATATTAACACGCTCAATAGTCCATACAATCCCTCTGGACTGGTTCATGGGCTGCCATGGAGAACATTCATGTAGGAATTAGAAAAGCTGATTATGACAATTTTATTTTCCGCATTCTTGGATTAATCCATAAAACTTGACGGCCCATGAGAAGGTTATGTGCACAGTGATGAAAAGCATATCATTCTTTAGCAATGCAAAGAGTGCAACTGGAATGTGGATTATTAATATTATTTTCTAATTGGGTCCCAAGGCACATGGAAATAAATGACTCAGCTTGCTAGCATTATCATGCCATGGAAAGTTTTGCTGAAAACCAAAAGCTTTAATTAAAAAGCTTTGGATGTTGCACATTGCTTATTTAAGAGCACTGGTCCAGAAGTTTAATAGACAGACTTGTGTATACTGATTTATAGTGTGTGTGTGTTCATGACACTGAAAAATGTGTTCCTGTTCATATAATGGCCACATTTTTTGTTAATACCCCAGATGCTCTTAAAAACAATGTGATAATTTGTGAAACCATCCAGTTTTGCTTTTGTTTAGCCTAGGGCCTTTGTTTTAATGTTTTCTCTCTGTGCTCTATCCAGCGGTTCATCACACTGATGTTATATTCCTATCCTTTTGTGCTCGTGTTAATCAGTGTTTCTTCAGCTACACACATTTTTGGCCTTGGAGACTTTTACAGAATAAACATGCTTTTCACACTTCACTTTTATTCATTTATTTATTTATTTTTGTACATTTATATTTAACAGTGGACATACTTTCATCACAGGCGAATTATTTATTTGTATTTATATCTGCATTTATTTATTAATTATCTACATAGTTTTTGAACTTTCTATGTCCTCAATTTGATCTCAAATTTCTATCCACTCTTGTGGAAATTCCAGTGGTGGCAATGACATTTTTAACTTACTAATTTTAATTTATTTTAATTTATTTTATTCAACCTATAAATAACATTAAATAATATTTTCAGTTTTTATATTATTTGAGATTTGCTACATGATTGGGAAATACCACACTTTCAAGTGTTGTATTCTTTTAAATTATTTATTTATTTATTTCACATCACTTGTCATATTTCATGTCTCACATGCCCTTCTGACATTTCTTTTGATGTTTTTATTTCTGCCAAAACTGGTGGTTGTGGAATCAATCTCTCAACTAAGCACCAATCATAATTTGTGTAAAAAATTGTATAAATCTAAAAAATTCTTTATATTAAAAAAATATAATATATGAAGTGTTTTCTTTTGCTCTGTTTCCATCCTTATATTTGGGATGTAATGAAAATGTAATATATTTTCTATTTGAAGTTTTTACCTTTAAAAGGCATTTGAAAAGTACCATTAAATCTGCTTATTTTTAGTAAAAATGTCCTGTTGTTGAAGATATAGTTTAAAAGTGAGTTTGACTATGGCTCTTTATGCTGCTTCTGCTGTCTCCAGGCCAGACACGATACTGAGGTCGTAGGCAGACAGCATTATGCTGACATTTTGTCATCGCAGTGCAAATAAGCTAGTAAGCCACAGGGTTTCTCTGAAGAGATTCCCCAGTATAGCGGTTTTTAATTATGAAATGTCACCTGCTGATCAGCAGGTATACCATATTTTTCTGTATTTCACAAAAGAATGAGTGGAGAATGCAATAGGGGACGCCAGCAGCAAGTTACGGATGATTGGCATGTCCTTGCATTACATACAGTAGAAACATACCTCACATATTGGATTGTGTGAAACAAGTCATAAAAGTTGTATGATACAGAAAGTGACTTTCAAATTGGATTATTAGATTTTGTCAGCTGTCATAAACTCATGGACTGCTCGGCTGTGATCATTTTATGCACTTTGACTGTGTAGAAATGCAGCATGGGCAATGATTTGCAGTGCGACTGGAGAAAGAACCTTGTTTTTTCCAAAGCCCTAGATTGCCAGATTCCCGATCTGAACATGAAAGGACGTATTGTCAGTTTTTCCCCATTAATGAGTTTGCTTTGGGGGACTTATTTCTGTCTGGATTGCCTCAGAGTCCCTTCTATGTGGAGAAATGTAATGTGGGACCGAAGGTTTCATTTTGTTGAGGTTGAAAGGGCTTTGGGAGCCCGGGCGCAAATGAAACAACTGGCCTAATTCGATCCTCGGAGGATTCTTGTTAGTTTTCTTCCTTTAGCCATATCCAGACCTGAATAAAACATGTAAACCTTGAATGCAGTCAGATAAGAGTGTGAGAGAAGCTGATTCTTGAACACAACTTCCTGTCGGATCCAGAAAGTTGATAGATGCCCTCTGGCTGGCTGGCAGTGGTCTGCTGCATGGTTTCATTAAGCTTTTTATATGATATAAACCTGTCACATTTACAATTCTCCAACCACGTGTTCTCCTGTAGATAATGACAGCTTAAAATACATACTCATCTGCAGGCTTGTAATTAAATCATTTGAGAGGGTGAGCAGTGATGGTCCGCCAGATGCTGTTTTCTTTCAAATGATGCTAATATTGGGTGCATGGCAAATGCTGGAATTTTCACTTTTTCCGCTAGCACATGGACACACAATGAAGAATTCAGTGCGAACAGAGGAGAAAAGAGTGTGTATGTTCTAAGTGTGTGGTGGAAGTAAAACATTTAATCGCTTTATAGATTTTAGTATGGATTCAGAGGCTTGTTTATGTGGAGACTGGGTCCCTGCCTATTCCCGTTCATGGGCCTAGTGGGTCTGTGTAAAGTTGTTCATGGAGTTCATCATTTACAGTCGTCTCCTTTTAGGTTCTATTGATATTCTGGTTAAAAAGCTTTAAGTCTGGTCTCTATATTGTCTTGTTGGTGGGTCTGGGATCGTTTGGAGTTGTGTGTTTGAAGTTGTGAAAGAGTTTACTGGGGTGGTGTAGTAATTTGAATATTGGATCCACATAATGGTCTAATCCACTTAAAGGGGGCGTTCACACAGGATGTGTTCTTCGGTTCTGGCTGTGCAATTTTCTGATTGTTGGTTTATGTAAACATGCAGCAAATAGATGTTTTTGGCTGTTACAGTGAGAAAATGTCCTGTATGAACCCCTTATATAGTATTAATACAGCCTTAAGGATCTCATGAAAGAAAGGAATTAAAAATTTGAGTTAACTTTGAAACTATTATGCTAGTGTGCCTGCTAAAATTTGACAATGTGCACTTTAAAATTTAGATCTGAATTTACATTCATTCATTCATTCATTATTATTAAAATAATAATAATAATAATAATAATATAGATGTTCAAGATAATCCAGGTTTATGTAATTTATAATAATAATCATATTTATTTATTTATTTATTTCAATAACAACAACAACATGCATATTGACTAGTTATTTATGATTATTATCAATTATATTATTTATAAATATTAAATATATTACACAAAAACAACAAAATGTCGTTATCAAATTACTGTTTTTATCATCATCATCATCATCATCATCATCATGTTTGTAATGTTGAGCTTAAATATCAACAACAATAATTTGTTAATGATACCTTGTTGTTTTTTAACATTATAAACTTGTTAATAATAATAATAATAATAATAATAATAATAATGTTTATCTATTTATTTATTTTAATATACCTGTTTCAACACACTGTAAATAATAACAAGTTGATTCAACTTAAAATAATTTGTAACATGGCTGCCTTAAAATGTTGTGTTAAATAAGCTAAAAACTTTTGTTGTTTAAACATATGTTGGAGTTCCTTAAACCTATAATTAATAGTTGGGTTAACAAAGGTGAAGCTGAATCAGCTTTATACTTTGTCTAACCAACAAGTTTTTAAGTTAGCCCATCAAGACAAGACAGTTGTGCTAACCTAAATCCAAGTTGAAACAACATAAAATTAGTGAGACCAACAAACGTTTAGTTCCTTAAACCTAGAATTATTAGTTGGGTTAACAAAGGTGAAGCTGAATCAACTTTATACTTTGTCTAACCAGCAAGTTTTTTGCTAGCCCAACAAGACAAGACAGTTGTGCTAACCTAAATCCAAGTTGAAACGACATAAAATTAGTCAGACCAACAAACGTTTAGTTGTTTAAACTAAGTATTTTGTTGAATAAACTTATAATTATAAGTTGTGCAAACTAAATAAAAATTTGCTAAACTAAGCATCTTGTTGAGTTAACTTATTTTTTTTAAGGCAGCCAGGTAACTTTTTCGAGAATAGTTCATCTTACTTGTAATGTTAAGTTCATTCAACTGGCTGAACTATGTAATTTGCCCGCACAACAAGTTTCTATTTTCTAACAGTACTTCAGAAAAATGTCTCATGGACATTGAAGAACATGCAAAATGCTATTTTATTTGATTTCAAAATTGACAGTGTCCTACTTAGCATTATTGTGTTGAGAATTAAAACATCCTATTTTTAAAAAAAACATAGATGAACATTGACATTTAATTCCTTTGGAACAATTGCAGTAAATATCTACATTCCTTTCGCTAATGCACATTTAATCAAAATAACAGATGAGTAATTCTGAAATTTTCCAGCTCAATATAAGTCAGAAGTCAGAACATGCATCAAAGTGCATTCAAAATTTTAAAAAGAGATGCCATAACATAGCAAAAAATGTGTGTTGAACAAAGTGCAAAAACCAAACAAAAAGCCTACTTTTTGCAGAGTAGCATGTTTCGTAGCCCGTAAACACGTGAAGAACAGCTGCTCCCACCAATGTTCGTGTAAAGTTTTGAGAACATCAAAACTGTAGGTGTTTTGTTAATGATGTAAAGAAGATCCATCAGGAGCACAAATGCTTTCGGGACGTCACAGATATCGATGGCGACAAGACGCTCTTTCAAAATGATAACAACGTCATTGGTTTATTTTGGAAGCACCTCCCATTGCTCCTCCTCAATCACAATCAAGATGCCCATGTCATCTCAATTCATGAGATGGCTGAAAAAAAAAAACAACAAAGAAGAAATTCTTTACATACAATTATAAAAATTTAATCAATATAGAATACTACTGTACATTACTTCAACTACAGTAATACATTCTGTTAAAAATATTCAATAACAACAACAAGCAGCAATAAAGAGACTAAGTAAAAAAAAAAAAAAAAAAGTTGCAAATTACATGAGCATGGCTAGGCGTATCAGACCAACTGCAACAAGTACTGCTATTTCAAGAATATAAGGGTGCTTTAACACTAGCACTTTTGGTGTGCACCAGGTATAGTTGATATCAGAGTTTGGTTCATTTGGATCATGTGAACTCTCAGTTCTTCCATTGTTTATTTGACATTGTAGCCATTAGGGATGTGTGAGACTAGTCGACAAAACAATTCTAATGCTACAAATACCAGTGTTTTTTTTTTTTTTTTTTCTGGCACATTCTCGCATGTATTGCTTCATAGATTTACAAAGACTATATTCAAATTACTGTCACTTTAATGTTGCATTTTACATACAACATTATTAGTAAATAAATATTTACTTATATTTTCAGTCTTGGCCACACGTTCACGAGAGTATCATGACACGTGTGGTGCTGCTGACGCAGGAGCCAGCATTCTGACATAGAGCATGCATGTGCTGCACTTTGTTTACGAGCAGAGGAGCACACATGTGACGTGGTACTCTCGTGACCGTGCATTGCAGACTAACACAGAAAAGAAGAAATTGTTGAATAAAGTCATTATTTTAGTTTACTTTGCACACAAAAATATTCTTGTAGCTTCATAAAATTACAGTTGAACCACTGATGTCACGTGGACTATTTTAACGATATCTTTACTACCTTTAAGATCTTGAAGGTCTTATAGGTCTTATAGGTTTGGAACAACATGAGGATGAGTAATTAAAGAGAATTTTTATTTTTGGGTGAACTATTCCTTTAACTGTGAAATAACTTTTTAACATGAATCCCCTATAAAATTACATTTCAGTTACTCTGGGTTTAAAAGGTTTCCTGCCACTGATGCATGGAAATGGTTAAAACATTCAGAAACAATTTTTACCTGCAAAATGCACAAACAACTAACACAACTTTTAGTAGAAATACACAACACAATACTGAATGCTTGTAAATACAAATATATGAGAGAGATATATATATATATGTGAGAGAGAGAGAGAGTATAGAAATACAAAAATGACAGAAAAAACTAAAATAAATAAAATCTAATGTAAAATGACATTAAAAATAAAATTATGAATCACCAAGTTCCACAATTTCAGCTAAAAATGTTCTACTGAAGGAAAACAAAAAACAAAACAAAACAAAAAAAACAAAGTCACCTACACCTTGTACTGGTGAACTATCCCTTTAACATTATTTTGGCTTTATTTTAGTATTGTGACATTGTGTATCATGACATACAGTAAGTGCTGTGTACTATATTGAAAACTTACGTGTTACAACTGCAGATAAACATGATTTCTTCATCTATTACCAGGACCACATCACTGCAGATTGATGGTGCTCATTTTGGTCACCCACAACAACTATAATGCCAACAGACTTGTCCATGAATTCCTCTTGAGAACCTGTGTGCTTTAATAAAAACAAAGGGAAGCGTTAAAATATGCCTTACGATATTAACAGTCACAGACTCCAATAAATATGTGCACTTATAAAGTAAATAAATTTATTTACAATTTGTCCAAGCTCTACAATGTGACAGTCATTCCCATTATGTCTGCATAGCACTTTGATGGATACAACTGCAGAAGGACTTGCTGAGGTCCATCCACAAGAATTCTGTGCTGATCTTTAGTCATTCAGAATATCAGAAACATGGAAAATACAGAAACATGTTAAAACAACACTATAAATAAAAATAAATAACCTTGACAGAGAAAGACAATTGTCATTGCTAGTTTATGTTTCAATTACCAAAACCATATTTTACAAACCAGAAAAAGGCTTTTAAATTACATAACACAGGAAATTAGAACAAAACAATAGAAAAGCTAATTTTACACATTTGTGACAATCCTTACCACAGGGCTGTTTATACAAGATATGCCATTATTGCTTTTTAAACCTTCATTTTTTTAACTGACCGTATATTCACGCAGCATTGCAATGGGTTCTGGTGAGGCACTTCAATACGTTAACTGAAAGAAGAGTTTGTACCGTTAGAACCTCATCTGAACCAAGATCATGTCAGACAAATGCACGCTCTCCAAACGAACTCTGAGAGAGGTGCTCATAATCTTGCTTATTTCCCCTAATTTTAATTGTTCATAAGGTCATTTTTTTTTTAAATTCCCACCGTTATAAATCCACACAGTTGTTCGTCGCGCTCTGTCTCGTGCTCTGTTTGAACGGTCTCTAATGAAGCACTGGGCTGAAATAATACATACCAAACAGTATATTCTCCAGATAAGTTCAGCTCAGTACCGCATGGGAGAATATTTAGTTTAATAATTATATGAAAAATACTGTGGAACCGCGTGTATTTTGAGGCTTAAGATGAGTGTCGCGAAACTAACACTGGTATCCATTTAACTACAAAATACGATGCTTTAAACCATACTTGTACTATTCTTAGACAACATACGTAATTGTACATATGTTAAACCAATAAATACAAATATTTACTAACCAAAAGTGTTGGTTTGAAAACATTTTCAAGCTCTGTGGAGAAGCTCATCAAGATGGCTGACGAACGTCTTCTTTCTGCAAGCCTTCACGAGATCTCGCGATAAGTGACGTGATATCGTTAAGTTGATTCAACACATTTTTTTAAGTTGAGGGGGCAAATTGCTAGTTTTGTCAACTTACGAACTAGTTGAGACAGTGAAAATTTAAAATTTTAAGTTGAATGAACAAATTAATAAACTGCAAGTTGAGCCAACTTAAAAACATTAATTGAAACAACTAAACTGCGAAATACTTTTTTTTACAGTGCAGGAGTAATGTCTTCTTCAAGAAAATAATGTCAAGGGGTCTTTAATTTGCAGTGCTCACTGCTACAATAGTTGAAATATGAGATAACATGATCGGAACCACAGCACGGATCGCTTCCAGAGTTGTAAGATCAACACACAGTGCACACAGAAAGTATGTAGACTTTCAGTCAGTATTTATAGAGCATCCCCTCGAATGCTCTGTCCTGGATCTGAAAGGAGACTGGATGCAATATTTATACAGAGGGAGAGAAGTAACAGGTTAAGCTTCACGAGGAAGCATATGGAGGTGTGTGTTTGTATAGCCGCAAAGGCTGTGATGGAGCTAGATGAAAGATGGCTCTCTGCTGTGGGTATGGATTAGCAACCCTGACCTAAACTAGCTGCTTGGCTAGAGCACATCTGTCATATATCTTTACATCATTCAGCCGCAGCATGATATCTCTCCTCTGACTGTGATCACATGCTGCATGAGGCATAACATGGGCTCCTCAAAGATGAGCTGAAATTGGATATGTTTGACTAGGGGTGGACGGTATGATCAATGTCGATTGCATAATTTTATATAAGACTATACAAGTCTTTTTTTATTTTTATTTTTTATTTTAATGGTTTTTAATGGTTATTTAATCTTTTTTTTTTTTTTAGCTTTTATTGAATGGATATTTTTTTACAGATGAATTTAGGTGAATAAAAAAGAACAAGAATAATATTTTTATAGGGAACTTACAGTCCTGATTTTATATCATGGTAAATCAACATCACAGTATGATGTCTTTTTGAAAATCTTAAGTACGTAGTCTTAAAGACTATAAAAGATGGAATCAGTGCTCTGTTGCAGAATTGTTCTTGCTTTAGACTAAACAGGGCGGCTTTTGCCTCCGTCGGCCTATTAATCTCCAGTCAAATCGCTTCTTTTAGACTGTTTTCCATTAGCATGCTACGGTGCAGATTTGCTGAGCAATGGCAGTATGCAGTGCGCCTGCCGATAAACCAAGGGGAGAAATGAGAGTCCTTCCACAACTTGTAAGAATGATGAATGAGGAATAATGTGCATCCGGGCCTGACTGTTTTTATCATGGAACATTTCTTTGGAGACGCATTTACCTGTCAAGAGCGTTCTTTACTGAAACACTATAATAGGCATTATTTCAGAGCAGAGAGATGCGGCTGCACGGGGGTAAGCTGCACTTTAGGTGATTGCCGCAGGTTGTGTTAAATGGACCTGTGGTAATTCTGTGGAAAAGTAAATACATCACCCCCTTGCTATAGCCTTTCTTTTTGTTTTCTTTTTGTTTATACCGAAGCTGTAAAAGCCCATCTCCCCTCTGCACAAAGTGCCCTTTGCTCTTCCCATGTGGTTTGTAATGCAAACTGGCCCGTATTGTGTTTGCAGAGGTTCTACGTATGGGTGGAAGTTGCTTGGCTACATTAGAGAGATTGATGGCGAGCGCTGGCCAGCAGACAGCCCTTGCTCAGTGATTAGGTGTCACGCCCGCAGCAGATGCGGGCTGCAGGGATGTGGCTCCGGCAGATTTAATGCCTGTTTCTGCCTCTCATTGTAAACCACCAAGTGGGTGGGTTAGCCTTGTGTGGTGGGACGCAAGGCATCCTGGCGCCCCTTGATCCTAATGGGATCGCACATTTTTACAGCCTGAAAGGTGGTGCGTGCAATGTTTAAATATTTTCAGCATTCTTTCCAGAAACAACTACAAGTAAGCCCTTTCTATGTATTGTAAGGATTCATTATACTGTGTTAGTATGAAATCGGACAATTATTATAAATAAATTTATAATACATTTTTGTCAATATTGCATATATATTGGTTGATATATTTAATAATGTAATATTCTGTGTAATTATACATGCTAATTTCCCTATATTTTTTACACATTATATTCATTATCTATTGATCACTTAGTTATTCTAATATTAATATTAATAATTTTAATAACACTATTCACAATGATTATTAGCAGATATTATCCATTTTTATTACTTATTAAATTGTATTTATTTTATAATATTTATTTATTTATTGAATTTATTATTCAAATGTGTTTATTTATATTTATTTTTCTTATTTCATTTCTGTATTATTTAAATATATTTTTTTGGATTTATTTATTTACTTATTTCTTTATTTTCTTTATTTAATATTTATTTGTTTATTATTTTTTTACACAAATAATTATGTAATTATGTATGTAATTATTATATAATTATGTCTTTTATGTGTTTGTGTGTTTTTTTTTTTGTATAAAAAATAATAATTATTAGCGTATTGTTATTGACAGTTTGATTTTAATATTGGTGAATCTCAAGTTGATTTTTCTCCTAAATCTGTTTGTCTTACCTGTGGCAAACCGGTTGGGAAACCTTGTTGAAACAGTCACATTTGTTTCAGTTCCTTTTGGTACCATTAGAGGCAAAGAAATTAGACAGATTTTTCTTTTTAACACATGAAATTTCTTCATATGCTAAAAGTTTGAGTTCATATGCCACTTTTTATACAAACAAAATAGTGTGGAGTTGATGTGATTGGATAAAAAAATGTAGCATTTATTCCTTCTTCGCTTTGTCATATTCACAGAGCTTACGGCATTTCCCCAAAGCCTTGGATAGTCATTTTGCAGCTCACCAGTTTACCACACCATCAGTATGTCATAATTCACCTGAAATGCTTTTTCTTGCCGCCCGGGAGCCGGTTCTGAGGGCGTGACATTGAGTGGGGCTTAGGAGCGTGCCGGATGGCTCCCTCTCTTTCCCTTCTTTTCTCCAAGCTCTCTGGAATGGAGAGGAACAGAGTGTGTCTTGTCTGTGGAGCTGCTGGCGTGCTGCCTGCGCCTCACACTGTTTTGATTTCCTGGTCTTTACTCGATATGTGTGGCTCCTTCCAGCAAGGATAATGAGAAGTGAATGCATTAACCTTGTTTTCATTTACTTCCCGTAGACACCATAGTAGCTACTGTGACAGAAAGTTTCTTTTTTTTTTTTTCTTTTTCACTATATTGCCCCCACTTTTTGTACTCCTTACGAACTCCGTGTTGTTGTGCTTTCGGAATGAGCAGCAGGAACTTTGGTCTTGTTTTCGTGCCGCCACTTCCTGCTGCAGGGCATGTCAGTTACAGCTCTAAAGCTGTGATGTACATCACCTGCCAATTTCAGCTGCGATTTATTTGAAAGTGAATTGGCAAAAAAGGAAATATCTCTGTAGAAATCTCCTCATTTTCTTGTCAGGAATATGCTCGGATACATTTTTCCAGAAATTACTTAATTCATCTAGTCCTTCAGATGACATCAGGGTGCCCAGCGGGTAGACTATTATAATCAGGAATGATTAAGAAAGGATGTTTTGAGTTCTTAGACAAAATGAGAAATCATAACATGGAATTTATTACTTTTCCTCTTATGTTGTGAAATAGAAGATTGACGGCTCTCATAGTGGGGTTTGTGTGCTTTATAGTCATATGTGAATGCATCAGTTAAAACGTCACTCATGCGTCACAATCATGATATAATTGATTTGTACTCACTGTTACTAATTATGTTCCATATCTTTTAGAGACTGCCAACTTCACTAAGTGCATCTGGTAGTATAATGAAATGGCTTGTAGCTTTTAAGTAGTTCTTATTTAAATAAGCATTCCTTCCAAGCAAGTAAAAAGAAATTAAATAATCAGTTTTTCTAGTATTTTCTACAGCAGAAGAAAACAAAAAAATAGAAATCAGGTAATAAAGCCACCTGAATGAAGAAGTGGATGACTAATCTTTGTGGACAATGCAGTTCTGACCTTGTAGAATTGATAAATTCTTCAAGATGTATTTGTTTCATTTTGCATTCAGTATGATAATAAAAGTAAATTTTGAATAGATTACCAAACAGGAGGCTAAAACAGTAGGAGCATTCTTGTTCAGAGTGTTGTTGTGTTTTCCTTTTGTTTTTGTTGTTTTGTTTTTTACTTCGTTTTATATTTCTAGAGTAAATGTAATGATCTTATGGTTGTATGGAATTTGGAAAAATGTGCATGAATGTAAAAGGTAGCCTATATTTCAAAGAGTTTAAAAAATGAAAATAATATAATATTTTGGGGGAAAAACGCCTATATAAATGCTGATTTTATGTTCTCTGAGTTTGAATGAGAAGCAGTATTGTAGTCTTATTTATTTGTTTATTTACACTCAGAACAAAAAATGTGCAAAAATGGTACCTTTCTAATCGCTTGTCACAGGGACAGTATCCTCAAAAGGGTTCTTCAAAGGTTCATAGTAATAAATTAAAAGGATAGTTCACACAAAAATTAAAATTCTGTCATTGATTAGTCAACCTCATGTCGTTCCAACCCCGTACGAGCTTCATTCATCTTAAGAACACAAGTTAAGATGAAATTCAAGAGCTTTCTGAATATGTACATTTCGACCAAGAAATTCATTTGACCACTCACATTACCATTACAGTTTTAGTGTTCGAACGCATCTGTACAGCACATTGTTGCAGAGTTGAGTTGTTTAAATTATTTTCTGTATTTTATTTTCTGTATTTATTGTATCGACTTGGTAGTGTTACCTTTGACATCCTTACTCCCTTCTCATTATTCTTTTAGATGCTGTCAGAGTTCAGAAAAACAGTCTGCTCAATCACAGCTGCTGCAGTTCAGTCCACTCTCTTTTAATGTGCTACTTTAATCTATCAGCATTTTTCCCAGAGCTTTAGTTTTATGAGGAATAACCTTTATTTAATTCAGTGAGCTTTGGGAACCATATTAGAGCTCTGCCCTCAATTTCCTCCTCCCTTTTTCCTCCAGAAGAGTTCTTTTGGTTCCTCCTGTGAAAATAAAAGACGTTTTATTAATGTGACATTTACACCATTGACCATCCAGCCTACTGTCCTTGTTGAACTCGTCAACCTGTTTGTGCCAAACTGCTTACTATTTTTTGCCAAACTGCTTACTATTTTTTGTGTGTAGTTCTGGATGGGCCCTTGACAGCAGCATCTTAAGGGAATTAAAATTACAGCGTAGCGGGCCAGAGGTTTCTTTCCTATAACCCTAATTACCTCTGTGGGCGGCAGCTAAAAAGACACCACAACGGTCCGTCAGCAGTTCTCATCTGATGTGGTGATTTGTACACGTCCATAGCCGATTGACCCTCCCGTTCCTCCGGACGAGAGGACGGGTGCTCACCAGACGGCTTCTACCTCGGGGAACCGTAGGGGGCCAAGGGGCTGAGTTAGAAACCTTAACAAGAGCCATGTTCCATCTGTTCATAAACGCTGTGCAGAGTGAGTGAGGAAGTGACTGTTTTTTTTTTAAAATTAATTAATTAATTAATTTTTCCGGCAGGAGGGAGGGGACGTGGGCGGAAGTGCCTGCCCAAGTGTCTGCCACTCCTATGGGACAGCTGTTCTCCGATTCTGCCCTGAAGTGCTGGATTATTTATGCTCTGTCCTACCCGCTATTATTTATGTATGGCGTATTTGCATATGCTAGACAGCGCAGTGACAGGTCCTCAAGTAGCTCTCGGCGTATAGTCTAATGTGTACAGATTGAACGCAATAAGTGGGAGATGTCACATGAGCTCAAAATGAAACACTTCTCTGCGTAATGGCAGGCGAGGCTCACAGATTGTGTGGGACTTGAATATCACACCAGCTCTGTGCATCTGGGGAGATGAGAGACACTCTAGCCAACAAATCAAATGGAGACCCCATTACAGGACTCAACAATAAGGTGCTTTTTTTCTATTCCTGATTGTTCTGTCGGGCTGGTGCTTCAGATTTACACTTGCCTTCCAATAATTTTACTGCTACCATCACCATTTTTCATTTAATTTTTTTTCTTTTTTACAAATAAAACATTTTAATTAGGAATAGTATAATTTATAGTACTATAAAATGCTATAATGTATTTAATTATAATATTAAAATATAGAATATTATTATTATTATTATTATTATTATTATTATGTTGTTGTTGTTGTTGTTGTTGTTTTTAAGCCAAGCACATATTACAACACCTAAATTTGTTGACTTCCAATAATTTTACTGGCCCCATCACCTTAAGATAAATAGATTTTTAATTTGGGTTAACAGCTACAAACATTATATTATATTATATTATATTATATTATATTATATTATATTATATTATATTATATTATATTATATTATATTATATTATATTATATTATAGGGATGTAACAATATTAAAATTTCACAATATAATAACATCGCAATATGAAGTCCACGATACAGTATTTATTGCAATATTTAAAAAAAAAAAAAGACATGAAGAATTGGAAAAAAATGAAACTTTGTACACTTTAAAGATAAATTATTCTATCTAATGCATTTTGAGAGTTCAAAATTAAGAGCTCCAACCCATGTTCTTAACTAAGAAAACTCAAAGCCAATCAAATTAGAATATAATAATAATAACAACAATGACAATAATAGCCATATACTGGATTGTAAAACAATTGCACTGTAAAATAAATTAAAATAAATATTTCGTAGGTAACCTATATTATTTTTGCTTTACACTACAGTAGGGAAATTACAAAACTTATTTCCTAATTTCTATAGTTGAAAGAGGTATTTTGAATTTGTACTGCATTTAAATCGCTAGCTGTCAGCAATACATATTGCACTTTTAAGCTTTTATTTTGACAGACATGGCAGTAGAGCTTTTATTTTGAAGAAAAACTTCAGCTTCAGCGAAAACAGGCTTTCAAAAATACATCTCACTACAAATCTAGTGAAATTCTGTAATGATCTGCCACGAAAATATAGTGTAACTGGTGGCCGTTGCATTCCCAAATTCAACGGCCAACACGCTAAACTCACAGCACATGCAATAAAAAAGTTCACTGAATTCACTGTGAATGGAGCTGCTCTGAGGCATGGAAAACACTGGATCATGAGCTGATCACTTCAACCATGTGTGCGCTGTCTGCGCTGATAGCCTTGTGGGCAGCACGCCAACATACAGCTCCATTGCGCTTTGGGTGTCCCATGTTTGAATCCCAACTCGAAGACCTTTCCCGATCCCGCCCCCTCTCTCTCCCACTTCAAAAAAGGCAAAAATGCCCAAAAAAAACCCCCAATTGTGTGCGCTTCACTTTGAAATGCGCAGCGAATACAGACTTGATGAAAGGAGTAAGCCATGTTGTGCTTTCAGTTTTAGTTTGTTTGACAGATACCGTGCCAAAGCATAATGGCCCAAAACACAACTTTAAAGACCTTTTATGTTAGAATAAGAAGTTTGAATAAATTTTAAAAACTACACTTTTTACCCGCAAGACCTATAGTTTCATATCGTCATGTGACCACGATAATATCGAGACAGTTTTGCTATCGCAATACCACAAAATTGTTAATATCGTTACATCCCTATTCTATTCTATTCTATTCTATTCTATTCTATTCTATTCTATTCTATACCACAACACTCAAGTTTGTTGCCTTTTGATGTTTAAAATTACCAATAGGGTTCCTGAAGATAACAAATTTGAAATTTGGAGGACTCAATTTTAAAAGCTTCACACCAGCAGACCACACAGCCGACAGCCCCATTTAAAATGATGAGGCTAACAAGAGGTTTTGCATTTTTTGGAGGGCATGCACTAGCTTGAAGACATGCCATTGAAGAACGCAGTGACATCAGCACAATCCTGATGAACATGTTTTCTGTAATTCTTTATCAGTGTAGGTCAGCAGAGGTGAAAGTCATTGAAACAGCTTAAAAATTAGCTCAAGGCCTCATCATCTGGCAGCAAGCTCAGATCTGTCAGTAGCACGCTTACAGCCCGTAGTCTAAGAAAATATTTATTCTCTGAATTATTAATGATGCTGCCACATGGGGAAATGAATGAGCCTACCAAGACTCAACCAGTACGAATAAAGTATAGTAAAACAGTGTGTCATGTATTTATTTTTAATCTTATTCCAAACCACAGCTGCTGATATATGTCATTGTTTTTCTGAAACTTGCTGAGGTGATAAGCAGCTCTGTATACAGTCAGCTTACCTCTTTTCTCTTGCTTTTGGCCAAGCGCCACGTCGTATAATTGAGTCATTATCATTCTTAAGTCTCCTACAGCAGTTAATTCCACGTTGCTGTAAGCAAGCAGAGAGGAACTCAAAAATAAATGGCCGTATTAATTTGATCAAACTCGGGAGAGAACGTAAGTTCTGGTAATTTAATCTTTTTAAAATAAAAATTCAGTGTTGGCCTTTTTGAGTCTTCTGGTTTCATTGACCTTTCGATTATAATGAAACTTTAAAGGATGTCCATTTTATGGTCAGCGAGTGGCTCATGAAACAGATTATTGAAGTTCATCTGCATAAAGTCAAGCCAGTCGTTTATCATAATAAAGAATATAGTGGAATTGTTTTAGACTTTGAGAATAAAATTAGCTTGACTCTTCATTACCATTTTGAAACAGGCTCGTGTATCTGCCTGCGTCACATGACTTTTGTGACCACCATGTCTATAGACTTTTTTTTATAGTAAATGCCATTTACAATTGAACTACTATAAGGAATGTCATGCTGCATTCCATTTACTTAAACTCTTAGCAAAACCAGTCAATACATAAAAAGGCAATATTTTGCACAGATAATTCCCGAAGTATTGTATCCACAGATTGAGGTTGGATAGTACTGTGTGCACTACTGAGTTCACTGAGACAAATAAAAGTGATAGACAATATATTACTGTTTCACTTATTGTTGATGCATTGACCTGACCACAGGGGGCATTCCCATTAAAAATTCCTATTGGGAACTCTGAATTTCCAACTTCTGAGTACATGTTTGATTAAAAGGTAAAAGCATGTTGCAGTTTGGTTATTATGAAGTTGTTGAAAAAGTATTAAAAGTGTAGGTTATGCAACATGTGCACTGTGGTCATTTTCCCAGAGTGCTTCAAGCGTCTGCTACAGTTTTAATGTCTATATGAGCATCAGGATGCTAACAGTAAACAGTCTGTCGGTACACACAGCCTCTGTTTTCCCAGTTTGTTAGCTCAGGTAATGGCAGTGCCAACAATGGCTTGCTCTCTAAGAATTGTAAACGGCAATCTGGCCCTTTCTTGGAGCGGACTCCAGATGTTACCACAGGTTGCTAACTGCCCTAAGCACATCGACGCAAGGCAGATATTTGTTTGGTAACACAGACCCTCAAAATGTGTTTGGATTTCTTCAAATGGCTGGAATTACCTGAAATGTGTGACCAAAGTAGCTCAAGCTGTCTTGGTATACTGAGAAGCATATGGCGGCCATATGCAGCTGTCTGCTAAGCAAGCTTCAGTTTGAGTGTTTTCTTCTACTCGAAGGGTAATCCAGTAGCTCAGGATGTATGCAGTATGTAGAATGTCAGTCATGAAAGAACAGGCTGATTTACTAATGTCTCTCTCGCTCTCTTTCTCTCTCCATAGGTAAGTGATGGCGATATTTGGCTCTGTTCCTTATCCATACAGTGGACACAGACCCTGTGCATGCCCCTGAGAAATGACCACTGAGGTGATTCATTGGCAGGAGAGTTTTAAAAATACACTGAACCATCGCCACATGACAGGAAACAGCGCTTGTGCCACAGCATGGTCTATCTCTTTCTCTCCTGCTCCTCTCCTTTCTCGCTCTCCATCTCTCTCGATTTTTTTTTAATTAATTAATTAATTAATTTATTTTTTTTCCCCTTTATATAAATGGGAGTTTTGAGACTTTGAGCTCATATGGATCATTTTAAAGGTCAGTTTATTGAAAGGCTAAAATTAAGGAATTGAATGAGAATGTTTTGAGATTGAGTCTTTTACTTGCATAGTACTTTATGCCTTAAGGTTTGAAATACCTCATTTTAATTGACTTCTTTGAGAAGATGTATTTAAAATACTGTAATTTTTGTTAAATAGGGAAAAATTTATATTCCATTTTCTATCAGAGAGAAGAAAAAAAAGTCTTAATGGTGTGGGTAAATGTGTTGAATTAGATGACAGTGATACATATTACTAGCTTAACACATTTGTACTTTAATGCTCACTGCTTAATCATAAACAAACAAACAAACAAACAAACAAAAACTGATCTGTGCTTAAAGCATTACTGTACTGTAATATGTACATAAAAAACAAGAAAGATGGATTATTATATTATATTATATTATATTATATTATATTATATTATATTGAAAACGGTATATAAATTGTTCCCTATTTAACGAAGTACATCAGTTAAATGCATCTTCTCAAAGCAGTTAATTAAAGTATATATATATGGATGTGTTTTGTCAGAAAACAGGTATGTTTTTAATATAAGAGATATCGAGCTGTGACATTCAACCTGGCAACGTTCAAGCCACTGATCAATTATAGGCAAAGTTAAATTATGGTTAAACAATTCAGACGAAAAATCGATATTTAACACAGATATTGACTTTTTACTGTTGTTTTTCAAGCATGAAATCATTAATCAGTATTCAGGGTGGAAGGGCTCATCTCACGCTCTCACACAAACTGTTGTCATCACACACAAGTCCTCCAGTTTGACCCGGTTTCTGTGTAGATTTTTCTTTATGACGCACCTTCAGAACACAGCCTTTTTAATCCGGTCGAGTCATGTGGTTTAGCGCTACCCCCGCCTGCTCCCACCCATTTTTCTCTGCCTGCCGCACAGTTACTTTTTCAAAGCACAGAAATGTTTATGCCAGAAAGATCAATCACGCAGGAACATTGTTTTTTCTGATGTTTGAAGTGGTGGTAGTTTAGGGATGATGAATTCTAAAGCAACTCCGACCGAGCCTCGCTGCTATCTGATGCAACAGGATGTAACACAATTGTTTTCTTTTAAACTTTTGTTTCCAATATCTGTGACACGCCTGAGTGCTTGTCTTTGGGCATCTGTTGTCAGCTGTTCCCTCCGTCCAGGTGAGAATAAAGAGATTAAGTGTTGCGTCAAGCAGGTTCAGATGAATTAGCAGGGGCCCGTGACATTGAAATTTGTTCGGGCCCTAATCTCCTTGAGTTTCTTTCTGAAAGTCGTGGTTGTGCCGATTATGAGTCCCTAGTGGTCACTTTCACCATGTTGTACTTGTTATCGAATTGTAGCTGGATTCAGTATCTTAAATATGGAGTACTGGAGGAGGCTAGCGAATGTGCTTTTGTGTGGGCTTTACAGACGACCCTTGGGTCTTACAGACCATTGAACAATGCCTCAATGGGACGTTATGTGCATTCTTGTGAAGAAACCTCAAAGATTTACTAGAAGTAATGTGCTCTTGCTGAGCTCTAATGAAAACAGTGTCGATCAGCTCACGGGGAATTCTTTTAAGGTCATTATACATGTGATGTAATGGCTTATTAAACCATGATTGAACAGACTTTAGACAGTCATTCAGTGCATTTTTTCTTTAATCAACCCTTTGAGTGTCAGTAGGAAGTGATGAGGGTGTTTTCCAACCGTTGAGTGCGTCTTGACTCGCGAAGCAGGTGACAGTGACGTTGCTGCCTCTCAGATTGAGATTTTCAGTTTGATAGTATGAAATCAGAAAAAGTTGGGAGTTGTTTGAGACTTTAAAATAAGGTTAATCATTGTAATTTCATTTTTCGCAATGACATGTGCCATCCAGTTTTGAAAGTGTAAAGAGTGCTGTTTATTTTGTCAATTTAATGATGAGATAATAATAGTGTTTTTTTAATTAGAGGAGCCTTTTGACACAAGAAAAATTCTGAAGCTCTACTAAATTAATTATTTATGTACTGCCATAGTAATGAAATTATCTTACACTGTTACAAAAATGGCCAATCTGAGCACATGAGGAACAAATTTAGGCATCTCTAACTGTTACCTGGGGTCTGAATGTGGGGTCATAAAAGCTGAGATGTTTTGATTGCAGATCGATCCAGTTAAATATGTTAAAGGAACAGTTCACTGAAAAATAACGTTTATTCCTTTATGAACCGGAATGATTTTCTTTCTTCCATAGAACACAATCCAAAGATATTAAGCACCATGTTCTGTCTTCTTTTTGCCATCCTGGAACTTCAGTTTCATTGTATTGAAGAGAATAGAGCACCATAAAAATAATACATATAACACATGCACTTCATTTCAAGTATTCTTACCCACACAACTACTTTGTGTGAGAGAAAACATCTCAGTTATGCATGTAACCCTCGTTCCCTGAAGGTGACTGACAAATGGGATCTCGCTTAGAGAGACCAATCCACTTCGAGTGTAAACTAAACGAGCCAATGCACATTGGCATGCGATGATTACATCCAGCTGCCGCTGATGACAGCGTGAGCATAAATAGGCAGCAGGTGGAACGCATACCAGGTTTTCGCTGAGGAGCCAAGCTGGTAACCCGGCCGCTCAGCGGTGGTACAGCAGCCGTGGCGATGGGACGTGACGTCTCGGTTCCCTCCTTCAGGGAACGAGGGTTACATACGTAACCGAGACGTTCCCTTTCAGTCGGTCACTGCGAGTCACGTCGGTGATCAACAAATGGGATCCCTACCAAAGTGCCATGGATGCTGCCCCTTCCAGTGTCCTGTGCGAGCCACCTACACCCCTTTTGGTGTAGGCCGGGCTCGCAACAAGAAGGCAGGTCACTGTTGTTGTAGCACTACCCACTCAGTGAGATTGGATAACACTGGGGAAATGTACCCATTCCACGCGGAAACCCCATCCTTCCCGAAGGAGATTTCGAAGACTATAGAATCTAGCGAAAGTGTTGGGGGTCGCCCAGTCCACAGCTCTACAGATATCTGTCAGCGAGGCGCCACAAGCCAGCGCCCAGGAGGATGCAACACTCTTAGTAGAGTGGGCTCGCAACCTGAGTGGGCAGGGCTCACCCTGTGCCTGATAAGCCAGGGTGATGGCATCCGCTATCCAGTGGGCCATCCTCTGCTTGGAGACAGCCTTCCCCTTCTGCCGGCGTCCGTAACAGACAAAGAGCTGGTCTGAGGTCCTGAAGCTTTGTGTCCGGTCCACGCACCATCTCAAGGCACGGACAGGACAAAGCAAAGCTAGGGCTGGGTCTGCCTCCTCATAGCCGGGCCAGGGCCTCAGGATTGCCTGGGCCGGCCTCAACTCTAGGCATGATTCGTCGACCGAAAATGCGTGCAGGTCCCCTAACCTCTTAATAGAGGCCAGTGCAAGCAGGAGGAGAGTTTTCAATGAAAGAAACTTTAGTTCGACTGACTGCAAAGGCTCAAATGGGCTCTGCTGTAGTGCTCTGAACACTAGAGACAGGTCCTAACAGGGTATAGAGGGGGGCCGGGGAGGATTCAACCTTCTCGCCCCCCTAAGCAGCCTGATGACCAGGTCATACTTCCCTATGGACTTCCCTTCCACGGGGTCGTGGTTAGCAGCAATCACAGCGACATAGACCTTCAGGGTGGAGGGAGACCGCCTTTGCTCCAACCCTTGCTGCAAAAAGGAAAGCACAACTCTGATCAGGCATCTCCAGGGGTCCTCTTGGTGAGAAGAACACCACTCGAGGAACAGGTTCCACTTCAAGGCATAAGCGTGTCTCGTAGACAGTGCTTGCGTCGAAGTGATGATGTCAGCTCTCGGGGTAGGTCACCTAGAACCTCCGAAGTTTCCAGAGGTCTGGACGCGGGTGCCACAGGGTGCCCCATCTCTGAGTCAGTAGATCCTTCCTCAGAGGAATCTGCCAAGGAGGGGCTGTCGCGAGGAGCATCAGTCCTGGTAACCAGGTCCGGTTGGGCCAATAGGGCGCAACAAGCAGGACCTGCTCCTCGTCCTCCCTGACTTTGCAGAGTGTCTGTGCGAGAAGGCTCACCGAGGGAAACGCATATTTGTGCAGGCCCCGCAGCCAGCTGTGTGCCAGTACGTCCGTGCGAGGTTTTTGGAGAAGCAAAAAGGGCTACCTGAGCGGCTCCAAAACGACTCCAAATCAGCTGGACCGTCCGGGGATGGAGTCTCTATTCTCCCGGGAGCGCAGCTCATGACAGCTCGTTGGCCACACAGTTGAGCAGACCCGGAACGTGAATGGCCCGAAGGGACCTCAGAACCTTCCGACTCCAAAGGAGGAGGTGGCGGGCGAGTTGCGACATGTGACGGGAGCACAGAGTACCTTGTCGGTTGATGTACGCAATGGTCGCAGTGTTGTCCGTCCGGACCAGCACGTGCTTGCCTCGTAAGCAACCCTTGAGACGGTTCAAGGCAAGGCGCACTGCTAACAACTCTAGGCAGTTGATGTGCCAGTGCAGTTGGGGGCCCGTCCATACCCCCGATACTGCATGCCCATTGTACGTGGCCCCCCAACTGGTGGTAAAGGCATCCATTTAAACCACAGCATGCCTGGAGACCTGCCCTAGGGGCACTCCCGCCCAGAGAAATGCAAGGTCTGACCACGGGGTGAAGGTTTGGCGGCAGGCCAGTGTAACTTGGACCCGGTGAGTGCCGCGTTGCCACGCTCACCTCGGGACTCGGCCATGAAGCCAGTGCTTAAGCAGTCTCATATGAAGCAGCCCGAGCGGTGTGACCGCTGCTGCAGTTGCCATATGCCCCAGGAGCCTCTGAAATTGTTTCAGTGGGACCGCAGCCCTGCCCTTGAATGAATTCAAGCAGTTCAGCATTGACTGAGCACGTTCCTCTGTGAGGTGTGCTGTCTGTATGACCAAATCCAACTCCATACCGAGAAAAGAGATCCTCTGCGTCGGGGAGAGTTTGCTCTTTTCCTACTTGACCCGAAGACCCAACTGGCTGAGGTACCGGAGCACCAGGTCCCTGTGTTCGCACAACAGATCCCAAGACTATGCTAGTATATGCCAATCATCGAGATAGTTGAGGACACGAACTCCTTGCTCTCTGAGGGGAACAAGAGCCCCCTCCACAAATTTTGTGAAGACACTGGGGGACAGGGACAGCCCGAAGGGCAGGACCTTGTAATGATATGCACGTCCTTCGAACGCAAACCTCAGAAATGGTCTGTGACGTGGAAGGATCGACACATGAAAGTACGCATCCTTCAGGTCAATCACTGCAAACCAATCTCGGGGACGGATGCACCCGAAGACGCGTTTCTGCGTCAACATTTTGAATGGTAACCGATGAAGGGCCCGGTTCAAGACACGCAGATCCAAGATCGTTCATAACCCACCGCTTTTCTTGGGTACAATGAAGTAGGGGCTGTAAAACTCTGCCTTCAAATCGGTTGGAGAGACTGGCTCTATCGCGTCCTTTGCCAGCAGGACTGCGATCTCTGCACGCAAGACAGGAGCGTGAGCCGCCTTCACCACTGTGAAGCGGATGCCACTGAACTTGGAGGGACGCCGGGCGAACTGAATCGCATAGCCGAGGCTGATGGTCCGCAGAAGCTGGGTAGCGCTAGCCAGGCACCCAGATACCATGCAAGTGGGACCAACGGAACCACTGCCGTACCCGCACTGGGGCAACGAGGTGGAATGCAGGGACCCAGCTCGGGCGGCTCGTGGGCGGACCGAAGAGGGGTCTGAGTGTGCGGTGCATCGCTTACCTGGTTCCATGGTTGGGCAGAGGGTGCGTGAGTAGGGGCTCTGATGACAGTCTCGAGCTGCCCGCTGCTGCCTACTGGCGACCGAGGTGGATGAGTGCGGTCCGGTGTTGGTTCGTCCGCAACTCTCCGTGCCCTCTTGGGACCCAGAGATAGAGGAAAGTGCTCTTTTGTCGAGAATTTGGGCCGACGGTGGAACAAAACGAAACAAAAGATTCTCCACCCGGCCCTCCTCTGGGGGAGGGAGTGGTGCGTTCACCATCTTCCGAAGAGCAACTTCCTTCATCTCTGGGTCGCCCGTCTCAGGGCCTCTTGCTCTTACGCTTACCACCACTTTTGATAGGGGACTGGATGGGCTGGGCGGCCTGCCTACGCCTCCACTGCGCTGCTTGGGTGGAGGGTGCTGCGCGGGAGAGGACGTAGAGGAAACGTCGTCTTTACAAACACGCACCCGTGTATGCACTTTTAGAGAAATTGCTCTTTCAGGGAAATGCTCTTTTAGTGCTGAGACGCACAGGGGAGATGGCCGCTAGCAACACAACAGAGGGTAGTGCAGCCTGAAGTGCGCAACCCACTCGACACGGAATGACCACCGCTGAAGCGCCGTCCGCCGACACAAAAGCTCCCTTAGAGCGCGCTGAACTCGTCGTCACTCAAACAGATTTGGCAGGAGCAGAACGATATAACCGCTCGGCTCCGAAGCAAAAATCTGGTATGCGTTGCACCTGCTGCCTATTTATGCTCGCACTGTTATCAGCAGCAGCTGGATGCAATCATCAATGTGCATTGGCTTGTTTAGTTTACACTCGAAGTGGATTGGTCTCTGTAAGTGAGATCCCATTTGTCGGTCACCGACGTGACTCGCAGTGACCAACTGAAAGGGAACGGTAATGATTGTAACTGATCGTCTTCACTTAAATTCAATTCAATGCATTTTCAAAGTTACACAAATGCGATTTAAAGGGGTATTTCACCCCAAAATGATGGAACAAATTCTATTATCATTTATTCACCTTCATGTAGTTCCAAACCTGTATGACATTTTTCTGTTGTACATAAAAGAACTAGTTTTAATAGTAAGTAAATTAGTAGATAGTAGTTTTCATAGTTAAAATAGTTTGAGAAACATCTATTTTTTTCATAGATTGGAAATCAGTGGTAACCAAATCTAGCTTAACTAGCAAAAAATCTTATTTTGAAGAATGTTGTGGATACCAACATTCTTCAAAATATTATCTTTAGTGTTCCGTAGAAGAAAGTCAGTCATACAGGTTTGGAATGCCATGAAGGGATTAAATGATAACAGAATTTTCATTTATGGTGAACTATCCTTTAAGAGCTATAGCATAGAGGAAGCTTAAATTTTGGTCTGTTTTTTTGCACAGAGCTACATATACCTTCATGAAGTTTTCAATATAATAAGTTGCATGTACTGTATTAATGATCTTTATGGTATTTTTTGGCCATTTTGGAAATTTATCATCCTTGGTCACCATTTACTTTCATTGTATGGAAAAGTGCTGACTTCAATAGAAAAAAGAAAACCAGTGTGAATTGTTTTGATTTGAATTATAATTCTTAAGTTTTTGTGCTGTTTGTGCACAATGTATGTATGTGTGTTTTCGGTACACAGCTCGTGCCCTGTTTAGAGAGATAAGGTGTGCAAGACTGAAATGAACCGGCCACCTGTGCACAGTGGGTGAAGGGTGTGTGTGTGTGTAGGATGCCGGTCAGCAGCAAGAAATGTAGAGACCCTGAGTCCTCACCCTTCTCTTTTCTGCATGGCGAGTGCAGGCCGCCAGTCAAGAGCTTTGCTTGTGGCAGCTGAATTAACCATAGATCAGCCAGATGAACATCTGAGAAAAGCTTCATGCTCTTCAACTGTACACATGGTTTCAGTGCTTGTACAGGCATGCAGCTCCAGGCATAACACATTCTCAGACCAGGACCTGTAAACAAAATAAAAAAATCAGTTACAACATTCTTGAACATAGCGTTAATAAAAGCAAAAAGTGTTCCATTATTTGTACGTTACGTTGTGTAACAGTTCATTCTAATCTGATTGACCACGAATGCTGATATGTTAACCTAAAAGTAAAAAGTCTGTTCCCTTTCGATATTCTCACTCGTATTGCGTCGTAAGACGCTTGTATGGGAAAAACTCCTTTTTTCCTCTTCAACTGAAGCCTTTTTAATCACGCAGTGAAACTGCACGTCCATTGGTTCGTGCAGTGCTATAAAAACGAACCAATGGCTCGGCGGCGGCGACGAGCGAGCCTATGGCTGAGCAGCCCGCCATAGCCCGCCAAAACGGGCGGGGACTGTGGCTATATAAGCAGCTGCTTCGCCGCCACATCTCAGATTTCTTCTCTTCAGCGACGAAGCTTCTTCCTCGCTGACTCTTCGCTGACGCCGAGATTCGCCATTGAAACGCCTCAGCAGCCGGTTTGGACCTTTTGCAGCGCTCAGCTCGCAGATCCCGGTCTATCCCCTGCCGCCATCCGGCGACTATCTAAAAGAGCCTCATAAAAGAGCAAATTTTGACGGCGTTGTTTCAAATGCCGCGCTGTTATTGTAAGACGTGCAGGACTCCCCTGCACGCTGATGACGGTCACGCTGAGTGTGTGTCATGCTTGGGGAAATCCCACGCTGACGCTGCGCTCAGAGGGACTGACTGCTCTCATTGCGAGAGTTTCAGTCTTGCCTCTGCCCTCGTGGATAGCTTTATGTTCAGAAAGCGACTCCGCCCCTCGCGCCCTCCCGTCTTCTTCCTCCCAGGGACCTGCGAGGATAAGACAGCGGGGCAGAGGATTCGAGCGGCCGGAGACGAGCGAGCTCACGTCGGCTCAGTGCCCGCGTGCTTCGCAGTCACCGCAGAG
This sequence comes from Spinibarbus caldwelli, assembly GCA_039654775.1. Classification (NCBI taxonomy): domain Eukaryota; kingdom Metazoa; phylum Chordata; class Actinopteri; order Cypriniformes; family Cyprinidae; genus Spinibarbus; species Spinibarbus caldwelli. Next base: position 14,338,199 of record CM077258.1, read on the forward strand.
AGAAGATTCGCCGGTCCTCTTCACTCAACCTGATCAGCGTCCCTCTGCGGCTGCGAGCGACATGATCTCGTTCGGTGGGAGTGACGATGAGATGGATGACAGCCTTTCTCTGGCGGCTTCAGATGCAGAGGAGTTATCGGGCTCGGTGTCTGACCCCGCCCTCTTGCCGACATCCTCTTCACGCAGCGCCAGACACAGAACGGACGAGGAGCTCGTCCGTGTGATGACTAAGGCTGTCAGTCAGCTCGGGCTCGAGTGGTCTCCGCCTGAGGAGCCGTCTCACAGCAGGCTGGACGAGTGGTTTCTCCCGGGGTGCCAGCAAGCCCCCCGCGAATGCTCGTCCCCTTTCTTCCCCAAAGTCCACGACGAGCTCACTAAATCGTGGCGTGCCCCCTACTCGTCTCGCATCCGTCCTTCTGCTTCCTCTGCCCTCACCTCCGTTGGCGGCGCTGAAGAGAAGGGATATGACCACCTGCCCCCTCTGAATGAGTCTGTGGCCGTGCATCTCTGCCCGCCCACGGCTATCGGATGGAAAGCGAGGGCGAGCCATCCATCCAAGCCGTGCAGAGCCACGTCTGCACTCGCTGAATGCGCCTACTCAGGAGCTGGACAAGTGGCTTCGGCGCTGCACTCTATGGCTGTGCTACAGGTCTTCCAGGCCAAGATGCTCGCCAGTCAGGAGACCGGTCTCGATGCAGCTTCACTGAGGGACCTGAGGAGCGCGACGGACCTGGCCCTGCGCGCCACCAAACCCACAGCCCAGGCTATCGGGCAGTCGATGTCCAGCCTGGTAGTGTTGGAACGCCACCTTTGGCTCACGTTGACGGAGATGAAAGAGGCGGATAAAGTTCCCGTCCTCGATGCTCCGGTCTCGTCGAACAGCCTGTTCGGGCCAGCTGTAGAGGGCTTTGCAGAGCGTTTTACGGAGGCTCAAAAGTCGTCTCAAGCGATGCGACACTTCTTCCCGAAACGTGCCAGCTTTTCTGCTGCTTCTAGTCGCCCCAAGCCTGCGCCGACTCAGCAGCCCGTCAAGCCAACGCCGGCCACTCCCGAGCCCCGACCTCCTAAGGATCGGCAGGATAGAGGGGGTTTCCGCTCGCCAAGACGCTACCTCTTCCCGAAGCGCCAAGGACCCCGGCCCAAGATCGCCTTGGATCTGGCGCCTCAGAAGTCCTCCTGATCAGCCAGGCAGGAAGAGGAGGGACCCGAGTCTCGCTACCGCCGGACCACCCCACAAGTAGCCTCTAATGTGCCTCTTGTCACCCCGCTCAGTGCTGGGTGCAGAGGGAAGTGTGTTATTGGTGTGGTCGCCACCACAGTGCGCAGCGAGGACGCTCAAGTCCTGCGCGCAGAGGTGATGAATCTGCTGGTAAAGGGAGCCATAGAAGTCGTTCCTCCAGCCCAGAGCGTGTCAGGCTTCTACAGCCGCTACTTCCTTGTCTCCAGAAAAGACGGTGGCCTGCGACCTATTCTAGATCTCAGACTCCTGAATCACGCCCTGGTAAAAAGGTCGTTCAGGATGATCACATTGAAGCAGATCCTCTCGCAAATATGCCCAGGGGACTGGTTCATGTCACTGGATCTGAAAGACGCATACTTTCACATCCAGGTAGCCCCCATCACAGACGATTCTTGAGATTCGCATTCGATGGGGTGGCATATCAATACAGGGTCCTTCCGTTTGGGCTGCATCGGTTAAGCGAGTAGGAGACCTACAGGCCCTTTCCATCAACCCTGCTTGCCTGGAATTCGGGCCTAACGACTCCAAGGTCGTCCTGAAACCAAGGCTGGGTTTCAGGACTCCAAGCTCGTCCTGAAACCAAGGCCAAGCAGCCGCTTATATAGCCACAGTCCCCGCCCGTTTTGGCGGGCTATGGCGGGCTGCTCAGCCATAGGCTTACTCGTCGCCACCGCTGAGCCATTGGTTCATTTTTATAGCACTGCACGAACGAATGGACGTGCAGTTTCACTGCGTGATTGAAAAGGCTTCAGTTGAAGAGGAAAAAAGGAGTTTTTTCCATACAAGTGTCTTACGACGCAGTACTCGTTCCCATATCTAAGGGAACGTCTCGGTTACGTATGTAACCCTCGTTCCCTGAAGGAGGGAACGGAGACGTCACGTCGGATGACCGACGAAATTGGGATCTCGCCAGAGAGACCAATCCACTTCGAGTGTAACTAAACGAGCCAATGGACATTGGCATGCGATTATTGCATCCAGCTGCCGCTGATCACAGCGTGAGCATAAGAGGCAGCTGATGCACCGCATCAATTATGTTTTCGCTGAGGAGCCGAGCCGGCGACCCGGCAGCTCAGCGGTGGTACAGCGACTGTGGCGACGGGACGTGACGTCTCCGTTCCCTCCTTCAGGGAACGAGGGTTACATACGTAACCGAGACGTTCCCCTTTCAGTCGGTCACTCCGAGTCACGTCGGATGACCGACGAAATTGGGATCCCTACCAAAGCGCCACAGGAGCTGCCCCTTCCAGTGCCCTGTGTAGGGCTCCTGACCCTTCCTATAAGGCAGACGATAGGACCGGGCTCTACACAGAGAAGGTCAACTACTGGTGTTCCTTGAGCAACCCAAACAGTAGGACTAGGATAACACTGGGAAGCGTGCCCTTCCACTTGGAAGAGGCACACTGCGGAGTCACCTCCTCCCAAAGGGGGTTTAAGTGACATTCAACACATGGAAGTCTCTGAGATGGCTCAGGCTGCATCTTTAGAGATGGCAGAACGTGGTCCGCCAGGGGAAACACGGCTCTAATAAGAATACCGTGGAATACACATATGGGATCCCGACAGGGTCTCTCATATGGGCACTAGCCTCGCACCAGTTTTCAAGAATTCATTGGCTGAAGGCCTGGCGCCGGACGCTCCGCCGTGTCCGGACGCCGGAGTGCTGGAGGACTCAACAGGGTTTGCCTGGTTAAGGAACTCTCTGGAGAATTAGGCGTAAGGACGCCGCAAGCCGACTCTGAGCCGGCCCTCTCAGTGCCACTACCCGTTTGAGGTGAGAACACAGGAGGAAACCGGTTCGACACGTAGGCTATAAAACCTAGCGAACGTGTTGGGAGTCGCCCAACCCGCAGCTCTACAGATGTCTGCTAGCGAGGCACCACGAGCCAGCGCCCAGGACGATGCGACACCCCTAGTGGAGTGAGCACGCAACCTGAGCGGGCAGGGCACACCTTGTGCTTCGTAGGCCAAGGTGATGGCATCCACTATCCAGTGGGCCATCCTCTGCTTGGAGACAGCCTTCCCCTTCTGCTGTCCTCCGTAACAGACAAAGAGCTGTTCTGAGGTCCTGAAGCTCTGAGTTCTATCCACGTACTGACGCAGTGCGCGTACAGGACAGAGCAAAGCTAGGGCTGGGTCTGCCTCCTCCAGGGGCAGCGCTTGCAGGCTCACTACCTGGTCCCTGAAGGGCGTGGTAGGAACCTTGGGCACATAGCCGGGCCGGGGCCTCAGTGTTGCACTGGAGTCAGCCGGCCCAAACTCAAGGCACGATTCGTCGACCGAAAATGCCTGCAGGTCCCCCACCCTCTTGATTGAGGCCAATGCAGTCAGGAGTAGGGTTTTCATAGAAAGAAACTTCAACTCGACTGACTGCAATGGCTCAAAGGGGGCAGTTTGTAGGGCTCTTAGCACCAAAGCCAAATCCCAAGAGGGAAGGGAGGGAGGCCTCGGAGGATTTAACCTCCTGGCCCCCCTAAGAAACCTGACGACCAGATCGTGCTTCCCCACCGACCTCCCCTCTATGGGGTCGTGGTGGGCAGAAATAGCAGCAACATATACCTTAAGGGTGGAGGGGGACAGCCTACGCTCCAACCCTTGTTGCAAAAAGGAAAGCACGGCTCTGATCGAACATCTCCGGGGGTCCTCCTGGTAAGAGGAACACCATTCGACGAACAGGTTCCACTTCAGCGCATAGGCCCGTCTTGTGGACGGTGCTCGTGCTGAAGCGATAGTGAGCGCTACCTCCTGGGGCAGGTCACCTAGAACCTCCGCGTCCCGTCCAGGGACCACACATGAAGTTTCCACAAGTCTGGACGCGGGTGCCAGAGGGTGCCCCGTCTCTGAGAAAGCAGATCCTTCCTCAGAGGAATCGGCCAGGGAGGGGCTGTCGCGAGGAGCATGAGTTCCGGGAACCAGGTCCTGTTGGGCCAATATGGAGCCACTAACAGGACCTGCTCCTCGTCCTCCCTGATCTTGCACAATGTCTGTGCTAGCAGGCTCACTGGGGGAAACGCATACTTGCGCAAGCCCTGGGGCCAGCTGTGTGCCAGTGCATCCGTGCCGAGCGTTGCCTCGGACAGGGAGTAGAACCACTGGCAGTGGGTGGTTTCTGGATGCAAACAGGTCTACCTGAGCAACTCCAAACCGACTCCAAATCAGCTGGACCGCCTGGGGATGGAGTCTCCACTCCCCAGGAAGTGCCGCTCGAGACAGCTCGTCGGCCGCCTGATTGAACACTCCTGGGATGTGGATGGCACGAAGGGACCTCAGATGCTTCTGACTCCAGAGGAGGAGGTGGCGGGCGAGTTGCGACATGCGACGGGAGCGCAAACCGCCTTGCCGGTTGATATAGGCAACGGTCGCAGTGTTGTCCGTACGGACCAGAACGTCCCTGCCCCAAAGGCGCCCTCTGAGGCGGCACAGGGCAAGGCGTACTGCCAGCAACTCGAGGCAATTGATATGCCAACGCAGAAGGGGGCCCGTCCAACCCCTGATACTGCGTGCCCGTTGTACGTGGCACCCCAGCCGGTGGCCGAGGCATCCGTGAATACCACAGCATGCCTGGATACCTGCTCCAGGGGCACTCCTGCCCGAAGGAACGAAGTATCTGACCACGGGCTGAAGGTCTTGCGGCAGGCCGGTGTAATCTGAACCCGGTGAGTACCGCGTTTCCACGCCCACCTCGGGATTCGATCATGGAGCCAGTGCTGAAGCGGTCTCATATGGAGCAGACCGAGCGGAACTATGGCCGCAGCTGCAGCCATATGCCCCAGGAGCCTCTGAAAGAGTTTCAGTGGGACCGCTGTCCTGCCTGATAAAGTCTTGAGGCAGTTCAGCACCGACTGAGCACGTTCCTGGGTGAGGCGTGCTGTCTGGTTGACCGAATCCAACTCCATGCCGAGAAAAGAGATCCTCTGCACTGGCACGAGTTGCTCTTTTCCCAATTGACCCGAAGGCCCAACTGGCTGAGGTGCCTGAGCACCAGGTCCCTGTGTGCGCACAACAGCTCTCGAGACTGTGCAAGTATGAGCCAGTCGTAGAGGTAGTTGAGAATGCGCACACCCCGTTGTCTCAGGGGAACAAGGGGCCGCCTCTGCGACTTTGGTGAAGACACGAGGCGAAAAGGGACAGCCGGAAGGGCAGGACCTTGTACTGATATGCCCGACCGTCGAACGCGAATCGCAGGAATGGCCTGTCTCGCGGGAGAATCGAAACATGAAAGTACGCGTCCTTCAGGTCGATTGCTGCAAACCAATCTAGGGGACGGACGCATCCAAGAATGCGTTTCTGCGTCAACATCTTGAACGGCATCTTGTGAAGTGCACGGTTCAAAACTCGCAGATCCAAGATCGGTCGTAACCCACCGCTTTTCTTGGGCACAATGAAGTAAGGGCTGTAAAACCCCGACCTCATATCGGCTGGAGGGACCGGCTCTATTGCATCCTTCGCCAGTAGGACTGCAATCTCCGCGAGCAAGACAGGGGCATCGACGGCTTTGACTGAAGTGTACCGGATGCCCCTGAACTTGGGGGGGACGCCGGGCGAACTGAATCGCATAGCCGAGTCTGATGGTCCGCAGGAGCCACCGGGACGGGCTGGGGAGCGCTAACCAGGCTCCGAGAGACCGCACCAGCGGGGCCAACGGGCCCACCGACATGCCCGCGGTGGGGCAGCGAGGTGGAACACAGGGACCGGCCCCAGGGCCTGTGACGGCCTGGCCTGTGACGGCAGGGGGCGGGGTCTGGGTGTGTAGTGTAGCACTCACCTGATTTCTCCTCGCATGGGAGGAGACACAGGAACCCGGCTTGAGGCTTGTGACAGCCCGGCGTTTGACGACTTGAAGCGGGGACTGGAGTGCTACTGCCCTTACCTGGTTCCACGAATGGGCAGGAGGGGTGCTCTTGGGCAACCACCCGCTGCCTGCTGGCGAGAGAGGAGGAGGGAAGTGATCCTGTGATGCACGGATCACCACTCTCCTCCTCTTGAGACCCGGAGATTGAGGAGACCGCTCTTTACTGATGTTTTGGGTACCGCTGGCTGCTGGGCCAGCGGCGGAACAAAATGAACAAAAGATACTCCACCCGGCCCTCCTCCGGGGGAGGGAGTGGTGCAGTCACCATCTCCCGAAGAGCAGTCTCCTCCATCTCTGGGTCGACCGTCCCAGGGCCTCTTGCACTTGCGCTTGCCGCCAGGTTTGGCGGGGGCCTGGACGGGCTGGGCGTCCTGCCTGCGACCGGCTCCACGACGCTGCCTGGTGAAGGCTGCTGCGGCTGCGCGGGAGCGGGGACGGCCGCAGGGGGCGCCCACGGCGACGAGCAGGCTGAGTGGCTGCAGCCGGGGTGGAAGCAGCAGGTTTCCTCCGGCGCATGATGTGTTTGCCTCAGTCTGCTTCTGGGCTGCCGAGAACTGCTGGGCAAAGCTCTCGACAGCGTCGCCGAAAGGGCCGGTCTGTGACACGGGAGTACCTTCTCCTGCCCCGTCATGTCAGCGAGACACAGCCAGAGATGGCGCTCCTGGACATCGCACAACCCAGAGACTGTGCGGTCACCTTCGTCACTCGTAGCGCGAGGTCCGTCGCAGCACGCAGCTCATGTAGAACCGCCAGGTCGTGACCACCCTCGTGCAGGTCTTTCAGTGCTTTGGCCTGGTGGACCTGCAGCAACGCCATAGCGTGGAGGGCGGAAGCCGCCTCCCCACAGGCTCTATAAGCACTGCCAGTTAGACCTGACGAATACTTAGAGGCCCGTGAGGGGAGACACGGATCACCCCGCAGGGTGGAAGCGGCTGTTGGACACAGTTGCATGGCCACAGACCGTTCCACCGAGGGGATGCCCGCATACCCCAAAGCGGCTCCACCATCGAGGGTGGTGAGAGCGGAAGAACTACAAGATGTGTTTCGGGCAGTGAAAGGTGCCCTCCACAATCTTGTCAGCTCCTCATGCACTTCCGGAAAGAATGGCACCGGAGGGGGGCGCTGAGAACCAGCGCCACCCCCACCGAGGAACCACTCGCACAGCCTCGAAGGATCGGGACACGGTGGCTTTTTAGGATTCCACACGAGCCCGACATTCTCGGCGGCCCGGGAAAGCATAGCCGTCATCTCTGGGTCTGGCACGGACAACGCTACCACACCCGAAGGGGGCAACGCAGCCGGGTCGTCATCCCCGGAGAGAGAGGGCCCGCCCTCCGATGCGGTGATCGACATCTGGTCGTCAGAGGGGGCACCGAAGGAAACGCGTGGCCAGCGCGCTCCTTCGGCAGCTCCACCGGCTGCGGAGTGCTTGAGGGGTGAGGAGCTCCACTTGGGGAAGCCCTCACCGTAATCCTCAAATCACCTCTAACTCCACCGGATCCAGTGTGCACGCCGGATCACGGCAGGCAGAGGGACTCTGCCATGTTTGACATAGCAGAGTCGCACTCCGAGATGGTCATGTCCCCGCAAGAAGAACATGAACCATCCACGAAAGCCACCTCAGCGTGCTGAATGCCCAGACACGTGAGGAAGCGATCGTGACCGTCCTGAGGCGCCAGGAAACGACCACACCCAGAAACGCACGGGTGAAAAGACATCTTTAAAAAGACGCGATCACCCGTGTTGCTCTTTTAGAGAAATTGCTCTTTCAGAGAAATGCTCTTTTAGTGCTGAAGCACGCAGGGGAGCTGGCCACCGCACACTCCTAGTGTGGCTGTCAGCAGGAAGACGATCTTTCTCTCCCGGACACCGTGACCACCGCTGCCGCGCCGTAACGCCCGCACTCGCTCGCAGAACACTCTCTTGGAAGGGAGAGCAGTAGCTTTAACCACTACCGCTCGGCTCCGAAGCGAAAGGATAATTGATGCGGTGCATCAGCTGCCTCTTATGCTCACGCTGTGATCAGCGGCAGCTGGATGCAATAATCGCATGCCAATGTCCATTGGCTCGTTTAGTTACACTCGAAGTGGATTGGTCTCTCTGGCGAGATCCCAATTTCGTCGGTCATCCGACGTGACTCGGAGTGACCGACTGAAAGGGGAACCGAGGTTACGAAAGTAACCGAATACGTTATTTACACTGTGGAAAACAAAAGGAGATTTTTTTTGTCCATTAAAAATCAATGGAGTCCAATATTGTTGAGGACAGTGGTTCTCTAGCCAAATTAATAATTTATTGTTAATATTACAATAATTCAAATATAATTCAACGGGTGACCTGCAAGTCAAAAAGATTAAACCACTGAGTTAGAATCCCACTGGCTTTTATTGTACTGACAAAAAACAGTTGAAATTCTTTGAAATATCTTTTGTGCTCCACAGGAGAAAAAAATCACTGAATGACATGAGGGTGAGCAAATGATTACAATATTGTCCTTTTTTTGTTGAACTATTACTTTAAATGCAGAAATAGGGAAGACCACGTCCTCCATGGCCACACTATAGGATGCCATCCGTCTCACGTATGAGCTTCTTAATTATTTTTAAGCTCTTCCTGAGGGCTGACACGTTGGCAGGGGTCAAACTGTGTGGCCAGGTGAAAATAAAGCAGCCATATTGCGCTCCTCTCTGCATCCTTCCTTCTGCTGCCTGCACTGCAGGGTCAGTAATGGAGATTTGGGCAGCCCCCGCGGTTCCAGCCACCTGTGATATTCAGCCATGTCTCCTTCATCAAGGTGTTCAATGGTATTCCTCCCTCACTGAGTCACAAGCAGCAGTTATATAATGGCAAACCTAGCCAACTCGATGTAAAAATATAGCATCACCGAATCCCCAGACTAGCGTGCCTTAAATAACATGCTCCGATGACATCAAAGATTGAACATGATGGTTGCCTTGAAGTTTCTGGAGGGCCTACATTTTGAAATCAGCATCACGTCCCTGCTGCTCGAAAGTGCAAACGAATGCTCCTGCGCTGCTCGAACAGACCCCAACATGTGCAAGTGCTTTCGTTTATTACCCAGGCTGGCTTTAAACTTTCAAAAGGGTAGTAAGTTTTGGAAGTGAGGATAGTGATTTAACAGGGAGAATGAATGGCTCTTCTCTATGTTAACAGGCTGTAAAATGCTAAGTCATTATCAATTTGGGATTTTCCCAGATTGAGGTGTTCTTTAAAAGATTTAGCAGACCGTGGAATGAGCATAGCGCTGGACACAGCAGTTCTGAGTTTCTCTGATGATGGCAAGATGACCTACGTCGGAACGTTTATTAATGTCAAAGCAGAGGCATATCAAAGGGAACATTCATTAAACATATCCTCCATTGTTTCATGTCTTTTGGCAGCACAAGCGGTGCAGTGGAGTTCCAGACAGCTCTATCTCTCGTCTTCATGTCGTAGACGTCTGCGGGCAGAAGAATCAGCAGGCGCCTCTTTTACGTCCGTCTTCACTCGAATGTGACTTCTCGGACGTGCTCGGTGGCATGAATATGCTTGAGCTTTTTTTCTTAGGCTAATCTACTTGACTCGCCCCTCAGAAGTCTTGACCAGTCTTCTGTGATAAACGCCGAGAGCTTTGGGGAGGACAGTGGCTATTTCTGACCTGTCAGGTCTGACCTGGTTTCTCCTGTCTTCATTTATTTCCCTCAAGCCCTCCTTCATCTCTGTCCTCTTGTGCAAATTTTAACCTCCCCTGATGTATCGACTTCTCAGTTTATAGTACCCTAAAGGAGCATTTGTCTGGCAGCATCCACTTTTATTAGGACACAAGGATCAAACGCAGAGAATCATTTAGAATGCGGCGGATAACAAAAACAGACGCTGACACAAATTAATGTTTTGGGAATACGGTTTCAGAAGCGGTTTTCAAACGAAAGTGAAGCAACCAGCATATATGCAGACATCTCAGGGGGATACGGCCTAAATTTGTTTGAGGAGATGAAGCTGGTGGGAAAAAAGAAAAAGGGGAGCTATAATAATAAGCTGGTCATTTGTAATTGGTCTGGGGAGTTGTCTCAACATGTGCAAGCTTGTTTTAATCAGGACGCTGTCAGTCAAAACAGCACTAAAAGGCCTGTTAAGAGTCTTATGATTATGTGCCGTGAAGCAGATGGAGGAAAACAGCCATGCGGACAGTACAGTGGGGTTGTTGCCCTTGCTTGGACAGCTGTTCGGTTTCATTTTCGACCGCTGTTTGTCTGCTCTGATAAGATGAACCTTGTTCTGTCTACAGATTTAAAAAATGATTTGGGCAAAACAGGCAAAAAAAAAAAAAAAAAAAAAAAACCCTCACAGGAAGCCCTGACAAAATTGATTTATTGATTTTCTTGTGCGGGAAAAAAAAAAATAATACAAAAAATTTATAAATAAAAATTAGGTTCACCTGCAGGCTCAGAAACATTAAGTCACTAAGGAGAGTCAAACCATCCTAGTGTAGTAATGGTTTAAGCATTTGGAGGAGAAAATTTCACTCAATTTGTCATTAGATACACAAATCCATGAACTACACCCTTGCTTGGCAAAAAATGGATGCCTTACATCAACACATCTGCTGATAATGTGTCCTAGAACATATTAAGCAGTTAATCTATGTGCATATGGTCAGGCCCATATGCAGTAGTTATATTTTTAGCAGCATAAGTCATAATAAAATGTACAATATTTCCATAAGTCATATTTTTTTCTCAACCAAACATGGCGTGCTAAGAGACCTTGATTATTAAGGTTCTCTAGATGTAGAGGTGGGCGGTATGAGTGAAATATAAATATCATTGATAAGGTTTATTATATCTAGCATTATATTAAGCGTAACATGTTATTAAGTGTGTAAGTATGCATTTTCATTAACTTTCGTTAAATTCTTAGATTTTAATTTAAGTCAATTTTAGATCCAATTTAAATTTATCCAATTTAATCCATTTACATCCAAGTTAAAAAATAACCTAATACATTAAACTAATAGATTTTTTTAGTCTCTCTCTTTCTGAAGTTGAAACTTTTTAACATTTTATTTCTTTTGGTAACTCAAATTAAACTCTATGATTTTTAATATTGAAAAGTCTGAGTAAAGTATTGAGTAAATTATAAATGTATTTTATTTTTTTATACTATAGCATCTTCAGTTTGATGAATGTCTTAGCATCAGATGGTATGTGCCATCAAACTGGCCAGTTTAGAGCTCTTTGAATCTATAAACTGAGAATACGAGGTCATTGGACACAGATTTAGCCGTAGCTGTGAGCCACTACTGTTTGCTATTAGCTGCAGTAATGACCTATAAATTTAAAATGAGTTCTCTGTTGCTAAACATTGGTGTCCATGGCCTTATCTCATCTCCTGCGGGACTAACCACAGGTCTGGTGGTAATGTTTATTGCTCCCTCATAATAGTATCAAGCGCCACTGTGCTCCAGGGATCTTGGAACACAGTTTATAGAGTTGTTTGCGATGTAGCTTATCAGAGGTACAGAGAATCTGTCATTTTCTATTAGGCAGCATCGGCACAGCTGATTTGCATGAACACGATTGTGACGGGCCTTGTGACTGTCAGATATCTTGTTATGTTAAATTAAAATTACAAATATTATTGGGGGGTGGGGGGGCACAATCATTGTCCAATTTGCTCTCCTGGACATATAGTACACACGAGAATATAGGCCAACATCACATTCCTATTGATTTTTTTAGCACTAGCTCATTCTCTACAACTTGAGCAGGACCTAAATGTGAAGAAAAGCTGACATTAGCTGTTTAAACTTTAGTGGTTCTCATTAGCATGTGTCGGTATTATTTACAGTGTTCCACGTCTCAGAGGAGCCCCAGTGGGAATGGAGAGCGTTGGTGGTAGCAGTTTTGGACCTTTCTGCAGTGGTTAATGGACTGCTGTCAAACACTGGTGCCATCAGTGAGACAGGCACCATAAATCGCCCGCCTCACTTCGGGCCCTGGTGTGTGCAAGGGCGAGGCTTGAGCCCTTCTGTTTGTTGGGCAATTAGCATGGAAACAGCTGAGCATAAAAGCTGGGCACCAGAGGCCCCTCTCAGCCACCGGAGCCTTTCCTCATCACTGCGTATGCATCTCTGTTCTGTCTCACAGATGGAGAGCAAGTGCCCCTAATGCACCACAGTCTGCTTTCATTTGGGCCCGGAAGAGTGTGTGCTCTCCAGCTAATTGAACGGCATGCTTGGTAACCTGCTGGAGCCGAAATCTCAGCCAGATTGCTGGTGTCATGTTTTAGCTGAGCTCTATTACTCGGGATGGGTCATGATGGTCAACTAGTCGTTCAGCACACAGGTAGTTAGTTAGTGGGGATGACTAGTTAATCGAGATTTTTTTTTATTTTTTGCTATTTGTTGTACAGTAAAACCCTCATTAAAAACCCTCTGTAAATTTACCTAAAGGTGCATCAGTATCTTTTCGTAGTTTGAGAAATGCCATTGATAATATTTTTTATATATTTTAATAATAATTTTTTGTTTCTTGTTTAAGTTTGGCCAACTTATTATTATATTATATTATATTATATTATATTATATTATATTATATTATATTATATTATATTATAAAACTTTTGAACAGTAGGATGATGTGTACATTTTTCTTTTGTTTAAATATTTTAGAAAAGATTATTTTTTCATTTAGTACTGCCCTTCAGAAGCTACTTAGGATATTTACTTGTTTCCCAAAGAAGCCAAAATAAGTACAATTTACCCTGATCATTGTAATGTTACATATGGTTCTTTCTTCCTTCTTTTTCTTGTCTTCTATGCTCTATTGACCATCCGTTTGCAATCTTGAGACAAGTGTCAATGGCTTTCTCAAAGTCTAAAATAACAAATCAGCCATGTTCCAGTGTGTAGTCTGCAATAAAGGCTGTTTTTCCACAGCTTGAGCATTGTGGATCTCCATCCGATTGCTCTCCTTCAAAATCCGTGCAGGCAAACTGCATTGTTCTGCCATCCTTTTGATTTCTTCCTCGCCCCTTAGGTCTTTGAAAGTTCATATCTGTCAGTCAGTCTATTAGGCTTCCCTTGGTTCTATAATGACTCCCAGTGTTCTCAGATCCAGGGATGGTGATGGCAGGGCTGATAGCAACTGTGCTTCGTCTTGGTGAGTACAAAAGCTTTTGACTTCCATTGTGCTTGTCCTAGGCTCTCTCTGTCTAAACAGTGGCAACAAAGAAAGGTAGGAATGTTTATTCTTCGCAGAGTGTGATTGCTCACCCTTTGTGAGAATAGATAGAGAGAAAGACATTACCTGTGTTGAGGCACCTGGCCAGAATTTCAAAAAGGCTTGAGGGACACCTATCACGATGGTGTGCATCGCTGTGGATGCCATTTTAACGGATGCTTCTGTTGCTAAGCACTCTGTGTACATCAAATATCATGAAATATCTCTTGTATTTGTTTCAACTATTCAACCTGTTTGGTTCATGGACCCCCTGTTGAAGACCTCAAGTACTCAATTATTATTTAACTTATAAAAAACTTGACAATTTATTGAGTAATTTATTTTAATTAAAATAGCTTTAATTATATAAAAATATGTTGGAAATTTTGAACTACTTGACAGTTTACTAATTAATTTTCTATTTAAAAAAATAAATGTGTGTGTGAAATTAAAATGTAAAACAATTTACTCAAAACAATCATGCATTATGTATGTTTTTTTCTAAGATTAACTGAATTGTGAAAACCCAAGTGTTATAATACCACTCGATCAGTGACGCATGAAACATTTACAAGATCATTAAGTTTTACTTTGTATGATTTGAATAGAAAGCGTATAAAATGATCTGAAGAGCCCTTGTGCTGATTAACGACTATTTGTTCACATTAACATTGGAAATGTCTTTGTTTTGGCTGTTAAAATGGATGAACTTTAGAGCTCCAGATTTTTATGAGGTTGCTAGATGCTATCCACGGTTCCTTTGGTACCTCATGCAGAAAATGTCTAAAGTAAAGCTGCATAAAACCAAAGCTGGCAACAAGCTCCTTCACACACAATTAAAGAGCTCTTTTGGCTGAGAAGGGTGTGAGAGAGAGCGAGAGACTGAGGGGGATGCTCAAGGTGGATGGGCGGTTCAGAGAAGCTTATTTGAGAAAATGGAAAGTGGCGACGAAGAGGGATGCGCTTTCACAGATGCACCTCCTGTTTTATTATTGATAGGATTATGACTTGGTGACTACAAGGTTGGCCCATTAGTGCAGGCAGAAAGCCCATGAGACGGCAGCCAAGCTGCCGATTGAAAGGACTGGGGCCCTGAGTGATTGACTTAGAAACACAATCGACTCTAGGGTCCAGATGCCGGACCCAGTGTCATTATTAATTACTACTGCTAAAAGGGTCAATCAGCCTTGAACTTTGCCGCTTTGACTTTTGGCTAATGATCGTATGTTCTATTTTGTAACAAGGACTCTATGTGAAGGTAGACAAAGCAAAAACAAAGGCAGCTCAGTCCTTTCTTCCAAGTCGTCACGGGTTGAGGATAAACAGAAGGCTTTTGTATCTGATATCGGCTTCAACTTTCTTTTTCTTTTTCTTTTTCTTTTTTTTTTTTTTTTTGGAGATTTACCAGCTTACATCACAGTGATTTTATTCAACTGTTAAAACAATGATTTGTTTTACCCTTCCATTTTTTTTTTTTTTTTTTTAATTTAGACAAAGTAATATAGTATCTGTTTGGCCATAAATGACCATAACATGATCAGCTTATTGGTATTGTCCAATTTTTTAATATTGGTACGTTCTTAAACATATTAATTTTGAATACCAAGTCACATCAAATTTAAAACATATTTTCAAATTTAAGTTTTTAAACGTTTTCCATTTTCAATAATAATAACTTCAGTAATACAGAAACATCCAGAGTTTTTATTTGTTAGCTGTTGTTTTTTTCCCGTTGCATTAGTTATCATCAAATTTTTCCATACATGGTGTTGTTACTTTAAAAGTCATTTTATTTTTGTCATTTAATGCAGGTTTAGTTTTCTTTAATGACAATTATTGTCTCATTTGAATTTGTCTCATTGCACTACTTTTTTTTTTTTGCCATTTTGGAGAAAACACCCCGTCTGTTTCCACATTTAGCTTCCACATATAAAAGCTGGCCAGATCTCTGCCACCTACTGTAAAGCTTGTTGTGTTCAGCACTGTTCACTCTCATTACCACCATGAAATAAATCTCAGGAAATGAGTACACCTCAGTGATTGGGTTGGGAATGGACCAGCCTTCTAGCCCTTCTGTTTCTGTGCACCTGAATTTTTTATTCGCCGGGATTTTTATATATATATATATATATATATATATATATATATATATATATATATATGAAATTATTTTTAGGATCTGGTGGAGATGTAGCTTTGGAGTTGGAGCAGCTTCTGTGTTCATGGTGTTGTGTAACACTCTTTGAGATGCTAGCCAAAATGTTAGTGCGACAGCCTTGTTATATCATATTAGATCAGGGCTGTCTGAGACAAGGCTCCTAAAATGAGGTTACATGACCATTGCAGATTCATTCTACTACAATCACTGTCATTGTTAACCACGGCAGAATTAAATCCAACACAGCTGAATACAATGTATTTTGTTTTGTTTTTGTGAAGTGAAAAAATGTATATAGTTTTTTTAATAATCACTCCTTTAAAGCCTACTGATTTCTAAGGGATCTTAATTATCGGATATGATCAGCTTTTCTGAAAAAAAAACAAAAAAACTGTTGCATACAATCTTCTATGTACATTCTATCATGTAATTGATCATTTTTAGCAAGTAAAAGGCCTTTTATTATAATTCTAAAATGGTCCACTTTCAGGTTGTAGTACATATGCTTTTTTTTATTGTGAAATCTTTACTGATTTTTAAAACCATGTTAAAATGTGAGTATTATATTATACATCAGGCCTTTGAGGAATGATTATTTTTATTTCTCTCAAATTAATTACCATTGTATTGCATTACATTATATGGTTTGCTCCCAGCTACAGTAGGGCTGTTAAAATGGCTGAAACACTAAATTCGAATTTTGTACTTAAATATTATCAATATTCAATTTATATTCGAATTTAAAAGCCATAATTTCAGTTAGTGGGAAAGCAGCTTTTGGCTTTTCTCCTGAGACCACAAGAGGGTGCATCGAGCAAAATATTACTAATGCACGTTTATTCAAAGCAATAAAATAACACGACTGTCTTTGAAAAAAGTGCATAATGTTTAAAAAAAAAAAAAAAAAAAAAAAAACGCCTTTTAGTTTTAAAACAGACCGGTTCGTGGCACAGCGCGAGTTTGCAAGCATCATTACAGTGTAAACTGATAGACATATAGACATACACAATATCATACCTGAAACAGAAATCTAATAAATACAGTAATATTCCCTTCTTACTTCGGAAACCGTGGGCTTTAACACAGATGCGTGCCGCACACATATCAACATATCTCCGCATGAGAAGCATTTATTTGACGTGGGAAGGGCGTGGTCTCAAAATTAAAATTGAAAGATGCAACATAACGCCAGCAGGGGTCACTCATACTTCATTAGATAAATAACAAACAGTTAATTCTGCCGAAATACATAATACATGAAACCGTTTTGATGCTATATTATTAATTGTTTATGTTGCTAAGGGTGTTGCTCAGTGATACACAGAACCGTTGGGTGAAGCGGTCATAGTCGTGCTGTATCATGAATAAAACACAGCTGCTGACCAATCAGAATCGAGGAATGGAACTAACCGTTTTATAAATATAATTAAGTTGCTTAAACAATTAGAAACAAAACAGCATCATTTATGTATGTATGTATAGTTTAATACAAAGGACCGAAAACCACAAAGAGTACTTTTTAATTTAAAAACGAGATGCAGTGGGATGGGGAAAAACCGCCATAAAGTCTCGAGACATGATTTTTAAAGTTTAAAGTTTTTAAAAGTTGAACTTACATTAATTTTAATGGCTTTCTAAACATGCAGCCAAAGCCACTAGAAGACAAGCCTGCAACCATTAGCCAAAAAAGCGTAACGGCTAATGCTAACGGAAAGGAGATCAGAAGCCGTTTTATTTGAATGGATGTCGATGGAGGAGAAGCTTCACTACGCTGAATAAACAGCTTTTTAGAGGAAACAGCTCATCATTTAATGAATCGACAGCCTATCTGCTAATCTTCAACATGTTTTACACTAAACAATACTTTTAGATTGAACTATTTTTAGTTTACCACAAAAAATTACAGTTTTAGAAGAGAAGTCACTGACTTTTTTGCGACAGGTGGGATTCAGTTTACGGCACTTCTCTTTCATTCCTATGGTATCCGTAAATGGTGATTGATTGCAATGTTTTTGCATTCGAATGTGGATTTGTATTTTAAATTCGACAAAAATTTGAAATTCTAATTTTTTTATGACCGCCCTAAACTACAGTGATTTGATCATAAAACTAAGCATTTAAATTAGGGGTGGGCGATATGGCAAAAATATCATATCACGATTTTTTTTTTTGTAGAAATATAACGATTTCACGATTTTATCACGATTCTTTGTCATGTTAGTTTTACTATTTTGTCTGAGCAGTGCAGCCAAAATAATTTCCCTATTATAAAGACAAATCCTTTCAAGGTAACAAAATATAAAAAAGAATGGTGGATGTTTAGACCAAAGTGGACGAAGAAAAAATAAAAAATCTTTGTCATTATTTTATCTTTGGTATTAAAAATAAGAACAAAGATACACATTACAAATACACATAATATACAAATAAAACAAACAGTGCTTTATTTTCAGGTACAATAGGCATATTTAGCAGGAGCATTCAAGAAATTGAATGAACAAATACAAAAATAAAACACTATATAGGTTGATTCCTATTAAAGTAGCTGTATTATTTTTTTTCAGTCAAGAGTAGCGATTTATTTTTTTCTCTTTGCTTTTTTTTGGTTTTAACATTAAAGAATAAAAATTCTGTCATCTGTCTGTCGATTCTGTCATAGTGTTTTATATTTATACCAGGGCTTGAAAACGAAAAAAAAAGTAGATCGGTTCACTCCGAGCAGAATCGATATTTTAACGTTTCTGTTCCTGGGTTCCTCTGTATTATTACCCTTCCGAAACCAGTTTGAGTAGAAAAAATAACGGTTAATAACGTTATTTTTTAAAATTGTCTTTGCCTATAGTAATAATAGTAGTAGTAATAATAATAATAATAATAATAATAATAATAATAATAATAATAATAATAAAATATAGTGTTTTCTTTACACAAAAAGAAAAATAAAGAAAAAAAAACAGGAAGAGATGGTATCTGAACCTGCTGCGCTTAGTCACAGCCAATACAGCATCAACTTTTCTAGATTAAATGTAGGCTACTAAACAAAAGAAAAAAAAACTATTAATGCTTTAAAGACATTAAAGTATTTTCAAAGATATTTAAAAATGTTTGCTGCATTGCTATAAAAAAACGCTACTTGTATAAAAGTGCGTTTTGAGGAAAAAAACATAGGCTAAGTCGCGTCTCATTTTATTAGGCTATTACATTCAGAAATGATGTAGGCTAAAATGCCGGTAAATCAGAAATGTTTACAAACATTATAAACACAGTTATAAGTTTCTCTCCACAACAAATCCTCTAAACTTAAGGCTATAGCCTATAGGCTATAAAAACATCAATCCAAAAACAAATTAAAGGTGAAACTAATGCCTGCCTCTCTCAATCGGCACAAATCCAAATGTTTCCATATTCGCGCCGTATCTGGATGCTAAAATATGATTTATTATAGGCTTTGTACTTTGATTTATTATAGGCTTTGTACTTTCATCATCCTTCACATCGGCTAGGCTATATCAGCACAGTGAGGCGATGGTCACACTGAACGCAACAGATTGGATAACGGAGCACTGTAACTTTTTATACTTTCATTTAACTGTATTTTATTTTGATAAGGAACAGGCTGCAAAGTCGCAAAAATATTGTGTCTTTGTGCGCGAGGTGCCAGCGCTATATGGCCATACCAACGCTGGTTGGTTACAGATGCGACATCATTCAAGACTGTCAAGCTTTTGCAAAACAAATAAAACTGTAAAATAAATAAAACTGTAAAGCTTTTGCAAAATAAAGAAAACTACTTTCTGCCGTCTCGTTTTCCTTTCCGAGAACTTTGGAATGCGTCACAATGAACCGTAGGCCTAAATCAGCATATATATATTTTTTTTGTTTGTTTCGTTAATCAGTCAATGATTTAAGTGAAATACATTTAGTGTATAGGCATATATATTCCTTTTTATGTAATAGTTTTATTCTGTTTTCTCCATTCACAGAAGCGCTGCAGGTGCGTAAGATATGTTGAATCCATCTGTCCTCGGATAAACTCTAACACCGGTGCATTGCGACTTACCTATGATGAGCTCACAGCTGAGCGCGGGCGGGCATTTCACTCATAGACGTGTATATATATCTATGATTTCACTCGCTGGATGCGTCAGCGTCACATTTGCATAGTCTAGCTACTTGAATTCCAGATTGGTTGACAGCAAATTTCAAATATTAAATGGAACAATAAAATAAGGTTATTAACCGGTTAATGGCCATTTCAAATTTTCGATTCTGTTCAGAACTATAAAATTTGATTTAGTTTCTGTTTCCGGTTCGGTTCTAGTCAAAATTTCGTTCGTTTCCAGTTTTCGTTTTCGTTCCTTGAACCGGTTCAGAGCCCTGATTTATACCATCATTTACTCACTCAAAATTAGTTTTAAACCTGAATGAGTTTCTTTCTTCTGCTGAACATAAATGCTATTTAGAAGAATGTGGGTAACCAAACAGTTGCTGGTCCACAGTGACTTCCATAGTATTTTTTTCCTTCTATCAAATTCAATGTGGACCAGCAACTGTTTGGTTACCCACATTCTTCAAAATATCTTCTTTTGTGTTCAGCACAAGAAAGAAATTAATACAGGTTTAGGACAACATGTGAGTGAGTAAATAATGACAGAAATTAAATTTTAGGGTGAACTATCCCTTTAATGACAGTCGGCAGCATGTTTAGTTCTGTCCCTTTAAGACCTGCACGCATCTAATATACAGGCATGTATCCGTTTGTCTGAAATATTTACTTTTATTTTAGACATAACCAGCTGAGTCTATACATAAACCTTGTGTGTTTTGACAGTATTAGCGCAAAAGATAACTTAGTTAAGTAATCAGGCGCTGTTAGAAAGACTTTTTAGTGCGCACGCTTCAGGTGTACGGGCTCAGAAAAAGCGCACGTCAGACCAGTGCGTGAATGAAACGTTTAACCGGCAAGGCTTTAAAACACACACAAATAATGTACTTTTGTGATTGCAAATAAGTGCAGTGTCCCGTGAGAGTAACACCGTGTCCTAACTACACGCGACACGACAAGATTCCAGGGACAAGCAATTTGGGTGTCCACACTAGACGCGACACTGCGACGTGACAGAATCAATCAAGTATCACAGCCAATCAGAAGCATGTGTGGGCGAGCTCTCTCTGGAAACGCACTGCTCTCGCAACGAAATGGATATGTTTATAATTAATTCATAAATATTAAACCTTTTTAACATCATTAAATGTTCATACTGAGTGACTGATAACATCTTTGTCATGGAATACACTTGTTGGTTCGCAGTGAGTCATGGTTTTAACATACATATTTGCATATTTAAGGTACATATTTTCAAGATCTGAGGTAAACTATCTATTGCTGCTTTCAGTATGGCTATAAGGTCAAGCAATATGATATTTAAACTCATATTGGACACGTTTAACTTTGAATAAAGCACATAATCACCTGAGATTATCTACTGTCATATAGTTTGTAGGGGTGTCCCCGAATGGTCGAGATTCGATGCTTCAATTCGAGAAGCCTGATTCGACTACCAATCTCACAGTCGAATATTCGTGTGGTGTTATGATCATGCCATTTTGGTTATATGGGGGTGCTCAGTGTCTGATTTCACATAGAACTACCGGTTTTCTCCCAATAAGTTACAGCCTATTATGATAATGCTGTAAATAAGAATCTTAAAAGAAAGAAGCTTTAAATAAATATTTTAACTTGCGTAAATAAATCCAACTTCCCCTATAGATTAAAGTTTCGCTTTCTAATCCGTCACCGACAGAGGAGCATCTTGGCGGCAGGGATTTAAATCTTTAACAAGACTCAAACTGACACAGGCAGAGTGGAAGACTTTTTTTTTTCGATCAGGTAGGGTACAAGTGATTTCAAAACGTTTCAGTCGGTTTATTTATATCTTGTATATATTATTTATCTTGTATAAGATGCATTTGGTTGAGTTATGCTACATTAAAGCGCTTCATTGTAGTACTGCAGTGTTTATCTCTTCAGCGCGCGGTGCCAGCAGGACTAGCCCTACAATGCAGAATATTAATAACTATGACTGGCACTGTCATATACATAGCATTATGATGAGAACACTATTATAATAAAACGCTGTGATTTTTTTAGTGTTTAGTTGTGTTTCTGCATGTTATTGCGTGAAGAACGCGTCCACAAAAGGAGTTCATCCAGAGCCGTGCAGACGCATGTGCATTCGGGCCATTTTGTGCAGATAGCCTATAAGTCATAATATTAATGTTATGTTATATAAATAACGAAGCGTATTCTATGTGAGATAAATGAGTTAAATCCCATTGATTAAAAACCTGCTATCATATGCTTCATTCTACTGGTCATTTTCAGCGCGCGCAGCTCAAAACAGAAATGCATAACGTATAACTACGATCATATACATAACGTTATAATGAAAGCACTATTGTAAAAAAAAAAATGTTGTGAATTCTTAAGGGTTTCGCTTACGAATAATGTTAACTATCTTTTAATCAAAACATAAAACGTTATTTAGCCTACCCCGTTTTGTATCTGCAAGGTGTCCGTTACACATTTTCCCTGTGTATTTATGACTGTCGAATGTCTGACTTGACTCTTGGAAAATCCTTAGTCGAGGACACCCCTAATAGTTTGTATGTTGCTGTTCCAGCCGCGACGTCGCGGAAATAGAAACCGTTTCTAAATTAGAAATTTCGTGTGTTGCTGTCGCGGCTAGACAAAAACTCTGATTAACATGGAAAAGATACTTTTTATCGCATGTCGCGGCGTCGTGTCGCGTTTAGTTAGGACATGGTGTTACTCTACCGCTGAGTTAACACTGATGTGAATCTATGTGGCGTTGTACAGTATATTTATACGGAGGCCCCAGAACTGCAACCGAAAGAATGTGCACTGTACCACGATACTACGATATTTCTCCAAAAGCAGATCTTGGAGATATTTTTATCATCCACGATCAAAAATCGTCATATCGCACACCCCTAATTTAAATATATAAATATACAGGTGCATCTCAATAAATTAGAATGTCGTGGAAAAGTTAATTTATTTCAGTAATTCAACTCAAATTGTGAAACTCGTGTATTAAATAAATTCAGTGCACACAGACTGAAGTAGTTTAAGTCTTTGGTTCTTTTAATTGTGATGATTTTAGCTCACATTTAACAAAAACTCACCAATTCACTATCTCAACAAATTAGAATACTTCATAAGACCAATAAAAATAAAATTTTTAGTGAATTGTTGGCCTTCTGGAAAGTATGTTCATTTATATGTACTCAATACTTGGTAGGGGCTCCTTTTGCTTTAATTACTGCCTCAATTCGGCGTGGCATGGAGGTGATCAGTTTGTGGCACTTCTGAGGTGGTATGGAAGCCCAGGTTTCTTTGACAGTGGCCTTCAGCTCATCTGCATTCTTTGGTCTCTTGTTTCTCATTTTCCTCTTGACAATACCCCATAGATTCTCTATGGGGTTCAGGTCTGGTGAGTTTGCTGGCCAGTCAAGCACACCAACACCATGGTCATTTAACCAACTTTTGGTGCTTTTGGCAGTGTGGGGAGGTGCCAAATCCAGCTGGAAAATGAAATCAGCATCTTTAAAAAAGCTGGTCAGCAGAAGGAAGCATGAAGTGCTCCAAAATTTCTTGGTAAACGGGTGGAGTGACTTTGGTTTTCAAAAAAACACAATGGACCAACACCAGCAGATGACATTGCACCCCAAATCATCACAGACTGTGGAAACTTAACACTGGACTTCAAGGAACTTGGGCTATGAGCTTCTCCACCCTTCCTCCAGACTCTAGGACCTTGGTTTCCAAATGAAATACAAAACTTGCTCTCATCTGAAAAGAGGACTTTGGACCACTGGGCAACAGTCCAGTTCTTCTTCTCCTTAGCCCAGGTAAGACGCCTCTGACGTTGTCTGTGGTTCAGGAGTGGCTTAACAAGAGGAATACGACAACTGTAGCCAAATTCCTTGACACGTCTGTGTGTGGTGGCTCTTGATGCCTTGACCCCAGCCTCAGTCCAGTCCTTGTGAAGTTCACCCAAATTCTTGAATCGATTTTGCTTGACAATCCTCATGAGGCTGCGGTTCTCTCGGTTGGTTGTGCATCTTTTTCTTCCACACTTTTTCCTTCCACTCAACTTTCTGTTTACATGCTTGGATACAGCACTTCATGAACAGCCAGCTTCTTTGGCAATGAATGTTTGTGGCTTACCCTCCTTGTGAAGGGTGTCAATGATTGTCTTTTGGATAACTGTCAGATCAGCAGTCTTCCCCATGATTGTGTAGCCTAGTGAACCAAACTGAGAGACCATTTTGAAGGCTCAGGAAACCTTTGCAGGTGTTTTGAGTTGATTAGCTGATTGGCATGTCACCATATTCTAATTTGTTGAGATAGTGAATTGGTGGGTTTTTGATAAATGTGAGCCAAAATCATCACAATTAAAAGAACCAAAGACTTAAACTACTTCAGTCTGTGTGCACTGAATTTATTTAATACACGAGTTTCACAATTTGAGTTGAATTACTGAAATAAATGAACTTTTCCACGGTATTCTAATTTATTGAGATACACCTATGAATTTACTTAGACATATTATTCTGCGATATTGCGTGACACTTGATATTTACAGTTTATGTATTTTTTTGTAAGTCTCCTATAACAGTCATAAAGATCTCATTGATTTACATTACAAGCTATCAGAATTTTATCACATTTTTTGGCCATATAAATATCAACAACTGCACCAAATTGCATATTTTTGCTCAGTTTGGGCCTTTGAATAAAATAGATGTTTTTTTACCTCCTCAAATATGAGCCTGATCATCAAATATGATACAACAAAAAACACACATGCAAACACTTTTTTTGTCTATAGTGTTAAGGGAAAAGGGGAGGGGAAGTGGTGTGTGGCCAAGTATGGTGACCCATACTCGGAATTTGTG
Organism: Spinibarbus caldwelli; assembly: GCA_039654775.1. Taxonomy (NCBI): domain Eukaryota; kingdom Metazoa; phylum Chordata; class Actinopteri; order Cypriniformes; family Cyprinidae; genus Spinibarbus; species Spinibarbus caldwelli. The sequence continues at coordinate 14,362,657 of CM077258.1, forward strand.
CTCTGCATTTAACCCATCCAAGTGCACACACACAGTAGTGAACATACACCTGGAACATACACTTGGGCAGCCAATGCTGCGGCGCCCAGGGAACAGTTGGGGGTTTGGTGCCTTGCTCAACGGTCTCACCTCAGTCGTGGTATTGAGGCTGGAGAAAGTACTGGTTATTCACTTCCCCCACCTACAATCCCTGCCGGACCTGAGACTCGAACCCACGACCTTCGGGTTATAAATCCGACTCTCTATCCATTAGGCCACGACTGCCCCACATTAATAAATTGTTTCATTAAAAAATTGATTTTTCATACTTTTATTTCATTTGTTAGACTTCCAAGCAACCACACCAAAGCACATAGAACACCCTACCATTCTAAATCGGTTATTCAAACATTTCTTACAAACAAAATCCAAATTCAAAATCAAACCTAGCTTAGTTTGTGTTCAGTTAATGTAGCGGTCAGCAGGGGGATTTGGGGGTCTGGTTCAAGGGATGGTGGCTGAACCTGAGCAAAGATAGTTCAGTGACACAGCAGCTCTGCCTCCACATGACTCAGTGGATTCTCTTTGTTTCTGGCCTGCAGGGTTCTTTCTACTGATCCTGGTTCAGAGTTAATCATACGTTTTGAAGTTCCTTCCTCTCAAATGTATATTAAATGCTACCACAAGCTTTTTTCTGTTCTCTCCGCCTCCAACTATTACCTAGGTGTGAAACTGGCCTTGAGAAAAATGAAATGCAAATGCAAAACCATGTACTCTTTAAAACTGCTAGATGACTCCAGAGCCTACAGTATGTAGCTTTCTGTACAATGAGTTACTTTAAATTATAAATGAGAAAATATTTAGCTTTAACATTCCTATTAAATGTCTCACCAGGATGCCTAACAGTAATTTAGCATTTTGAGCCTTTTGTTATTTACAGGCCTTGTGCATCTGCACTTCCTCTCCAGCAGCCACAGCAGCTAAATAGATGTTTAGGCGTATGTTCCACGTGTCAAAATAACCTGTTTTTCTCCCCTCTGCCCTCCCAAAACCTCATCTGAATGTGGGGGGATCTCATCTTTGACTCCATCTGCAAGTATAACAGGCCTAATGAATCCCCCCATAGACCATAAAGATGATTGATGGGTGAGACAGTTTAGCATGCGAGGATGGAGATGGGAGAACAGACATGGTGATAATGAGAGAATTGCACCGAGCTCATTACCCCCCTACTCCTCCTCAGCCTTCCTGTAGAGCCGAGGCCTCCTGGTTAAATTGCACCTCTGCAGGTGCATCAACAAGAAACTGATTGTAATGCATTTTGACTACTTTCACCATTCAGATGAGAGAGAGAGAGAGTTCCTGTCAAATTTTCCCTCATTTACTAATATTTACGCCGTGCTTCAAATCTTCAATGAAGTTTGGGACTGTTGTGCATGTAATAAACCGGTGTTATTTTTATGCAGTAGCTTTACTTTTTCAGAAATTATTATAGTTTGTGTTTAATTTATTTTTTAACCTGTTGGAGTGCAAGATCTCACTTTCTAGTCCAAAGTTTATTTACATCTGTCACTACTTTCTAACAGGAATGCAGACTATTTTGGAACCATGCTGGTTATTGGCTAATAGACCCTTTTTGTGCCGAAGTCACGATTACGTCACAGCGCTAGCTGGAGGCAAAACAAAGGGAAAACTGGAGGTAGCCCATTCAAACTAGCGCAGATTCGGCTACATAAGGAGCTTAAAATATCATCTTGTTGTGATGTTGGGTGCCAGAATCGACGTAATACACACTCAAATTTGAAATTTTATCGCATACCTGCTGCCACTGCCAGACAAAAAAAACGATGACAGCTGTGGTTAAACGTGATAAAACAAGTGGACTGGACAGAAATGATCATCAAAAGTGCTTGCTTTTGCAGCACACACTTCTTTTCAGAAAAGGTTACATAAAGTATTGTCTTTTGTTGTTATGGATTATGGTTTGTGTTACGTGTCTACAGATTTCTTATGCATCTCATGACTATGTCGTGTATGAAATGTCTGTGAGCATGTGTGTAAAACAACAAACTGATGATTTATATGCTTAATCATCTGTAATATACATTGCTGTGATTGATAGTGGCTGGAATTTCTAAGAACTTGGTAAGAAAGAATAATCAAACACAGAAAGTTCAAAATTAGTTTCTGGAATTTTTATTTCTAGAAAATATTCACATTTTACTTTAAATATACTTTATGTAAAGTACTGTAATGTCACTGTAAACTTAACTTACATAATTTACAGGATGTATATACTTTAAAATAACTATTTGGCCATTACATGATACATACATCTTCAAATAATATATCCATCACATTGAATGTTTAACTTTTTGTATTTTGGTCCAGTTCACTCATATGCAGCTGTAAAAATAGTTGCCTGCTGAAACTGAAATATATACATCTTCATGACTAGATAGACACAGGTGAGTTTCTCTTTACTACAAGTTAGGTTTCTCTATAGATGTGAGTCACTCAACTGGAGGTAATCCTATCAGATCGTCCATCCTTTGAGTGAGTAAAGGTCGGCCAATCTGGTTCCATCCGTTAAAGTTAACTTATTTAAATAACAATCACGGTCCTGCACAGTGACTGATCTTACATATGCAGGTAAAATCTGATTTTCTCCAATAATTGTTAAAAAAACAAGCTAACAAACTTAATTGCTAGCATTAGTGAAGCGGTCAATGGAATCTTTCTGCCTCCACCTAAGCTCCGCCCACAGAAAAATGTCACAATGTTTACTAACAGAAAAAGGGTCTATAGTAGAGTTTTCTTGTTTCTGATTTATAGCATGTAACATTTATGTTATATTAAATAAATGTCAGCTTGTCTCCCAGAATTGTAATATTAGTGTAATTTTTTGTTTCTTCATTAGAAAGGTCTGAGATTCCTCCTTGATTATATTCACTGTTTTATGTAGCTCAAAAATATATATGTATATAATGCAAATAAATTGTTGTGCTCTTTTCAGTAAATTTGAGCTTTTCTGCTGTTTTGCCCTCTGTTCTTAATTTATTCAGATTTTTGGTTAACAGTCTCCCCAGTGTCTACTTTCAAAACAGGCCACAATCATACCAGTAGTCCAATCAGTTCATAAACTACAGCCATTTTAGTTTGGATATTTATTTATTTGGCTGAAAAAGGATGTGCTCACTAACAGGTTCATTTAAATTAACTAATTAAAATGTGCAAAATTACTGATGCCTAAACTTTCCATTGCGACTTTATCTACTTGAGTTGTTTTGCTTTCATTTAATATTTGAGATTTTTTTTCCCCTTCTTTTTCCCTGTCATGTTGTCCCAAAATGAGTTAATTACAGATGGGATGTTTGGCTTACAGTGAAAGATGACAGGAGGTCTCTGATGGTTGATGGATTTGTGTGTCTGTTTATTTAGTCGTGGAAGCGTTTATCTATTAATTCCTTAGGCATTGAAGCTTGCTTTAATTCTTTAATGACTGCACAGTACCACACACTGACAGTAAACATCCTTTCAAAGTTCTCTCAATGGCGGGTAAACAATGTGCCACCTGAGCCGCAGCGATGCGCTTTAAAAAGAGATTCTGGGAGGCCATTACTCATTGAAAATAGGCCTTCATGCATCAGTTGGGGTGTTTCTCACACTTGAGAAAAAAGGTCAGTAATTGGAATATCAGAATTTACTTTTAACCATCTGTAAAAAGTTCAAAGCATGTGGCCTTTCAAATGCTTGAAGAGGTGGACAAATCAAGCCTTGGACCTTGAAACTCTGTAAAATATATTTTTTTTCTTTTTTCTTTTTTGTAAAAATGTGAAATGATGTATTGCACTTGTGGCCTTGGTGCCGAAATGATAATTTGACTTTCAGTATGACAGATTATGAATTGTATAAAAACTTTTACAATTTGAAAACTATTTTTAACTGAAATTTCAGCCTTTTTCTGACATTTTCCAGGTCTTCTTTTTAGTATGTGAAGTAAGGATGGTGTAGCCTAGTGGTTAATAAACTGGACTTTAATCAATGTTGAACCTGCTATTTAAACTAGGCTGTTCTAGGCGGTGTTATCTTTGCAAGAAGTGTACTCTAAATTATTTTAGATAAAATTGTCATCTTTTTGACTAATATCTTGGACTATATCAGAGTCCAAGCCATGATTCTTATCCACATCCACTCAGATCCCACTCTGGGAAGAATGAATGAGTTTCCTTTCATTAACCATCCACATTTAATCTAGCACTGTTCACAGGGACACCTCAGAACAAAAACTGCCAGCTTTGCCTTAAATCCAGAGGGGATGTGAGATGTTTACCTTGAATCCTGAGCAGTTAAGCTCGTTTTCCCCTTGTCTGGGTCTCTCCTGTGTGAATAAGGTCCTGCCCAGAAGGGTGGAGATAGTTCCCTTATAATCTGACTGTGATGGTTTAGTGTAGATGACAGGCTGACAACAGTCAGTAGACTAGAAGAAATACACTCTCAGTCTCTCCTCTCGTCCCTTAGGCATCCTGGTTGCATAAAATTCTAAAAATTGTTGTTTGTTGTGGTGATTCTCCATATCGCTCACTTGAGATACAACATACTAAGCACACATGCATTCAGAGCACACACACTCCATTTGAATAAAAGGTGTGTTTTTCTCTGTTGTAGTTAAGACATCAGTGGTTTTTAAATTTCTTGAATGCTGTAGAACAGGGCTTGGCATCTCCCTATCAAAGAAAGCCTGATGGTGGACCCATGGGATAAGTCAGTCGTGCCTCTCAGTCTGTGTGACTAAACTGAAGATCTTGAGACTGCAATTCATGAGTGTTACCTTTAAAATCCACCATTCCCTTGTGGAAGCCAGTGAATGACTAAGGGCCAAAACTTCTCCAATCAAATCTGTTCTGCGAGGCATGACTAAAAGCTTCCCGCATTCAACTGAGGAGGGAAGGTAAAGGACGGGGAAAAACGTTTCCATGAACGTTTCCGTTTTTTTTTTTTTTTTTTTTTTTTCAGAGACAGAATTTGCTGTATTTTGACAGATTGCTGTATTTACAGATGAGTACATGTACTTTTTTTTTTTTTTGTAGCCAAGGAAACATCAGCCTTACACAAATATAAGTGTAAAGTAGAGTAATAACTACATTTAAATTAAAACAAAATATGTTCTTTGTGGCCATGTGCACATTGCAGCTAAATACAGTTTATAATTCTTTTTTTTTCATGCTTTATCACATTCTCTACACACAGTGTGGTTATTTATGGGGTGACTGATTCATGGGGTTTCTACAACCAAAATAACTCCTAAAATATTAATAGAGTGACAACTGAATTTAGGTGAAATTCTTGTACTACAGAAGCAAAATTTAGTTGATAATAAAACAGGTGAATTTGAATTGAGGTAGCAAATAAGAAGAATTGCAATTCAAATTTAAATGCAAGTAGAATTAAAATAAATTGAAATTCAAAGACAAGTAGTTGGAGATCTAACAAATTTTAAAGCTATAAAAGCAGTTTGTTGAGACTTATTTGAAGGTATTGAAAGCAGTTTTAAAAGCCTTGTTAGTAAAAGGTCTACATTATAAATATCACTGGATAAGCCATGTTTGAAACTGTTGTACAATATTTAAAATAATATAAATATTAAAGACTTTAGATAATTCTTATATAAAATAATTCTTTGTATAAAAGAGTATAACTATGTAAACATATATAAAATATTTATCAGATACATTCTTTGGGTGGCATGTTGTGATGTTACTGTCATAAATGTAAAAACGGCAAAAGATTCAGTTCTTTACATTTCAAAATTATGATGAATGAATCCAAAAAATGATAGCCATTTCTAAAACCACATTCTGTTTAACAGTAAGCTTTATTTAGGACCTTACAGACTGACACATTTAAAGCCACAGTCTCTCGGATGTTCGCCTGGCTGCATGTCTCGCTTGCTGTGATAGCAGAAACTCCTCAGACCGGATGAAAGGAGGGGGAAAAACAGAGAGTTATCCATCAACGGCACAATTGGAGGCTGGGATCCTCCGTTAAGATTAGGAGTGTTTAGAAAGATGGATAGCCATTGTCACCGCTCAGCATCATCCAAAAAGTCTTAAATGAAATCTAAAGATTCTCAGCGGTGGCTGGAATTACCTCTGTAATAACTGCAATAAGGCCGGGCTAAGCTGAGTTCAAGGGTGATTAAAGTGCCAGCTAGCCTATGTTATTATTATGGATTGTAAATGTTATCCTGACCTAACCTCTTAGCTCTCGTGTGTGCATGTGTGTGAGCGTGTGTTTGTTTGCTGGTGGAGATGAGTGTTTAAATCTGTGAAACTGATCTCGGTGGATGTGATGGAGGAGTCTGAAGCATGCATAATGTACAACAATGCCAGTGCTGCATCATTTTTTTTCCAAGCGGAAGTGTGAAAGACTGCTGACAGTGAGGAAGTTTGAGGCACGTAGTGTAGATTTACATCTTACAGAGTCAAATAGGCTTGACGAATTGGTCTTTTTATAGTCTCAAAAGGCTTTATGGAGCAGAAGCCTAGAGGTTATCAGCCATTGTTCAGACACGTTGAGTCTTGGTGCTCATATTAGACCAGGCTTATGTTGTGTCCTGATTCTTTTCACTGCCTTAACAAAATAGTGAAGAAAAATGTTGTAAAATGTAGATATATAGTTCAAAAATGAAACTTGTCATCATTTATTCACCCTTCTGTCGTTTCAAACCTGAATGACTTTGAGAAGAAACATGGTTTCAGTGTTTTTTTTTTTGTTTTTTTTTGTTCAAACAGTGGAAGTCAGTTGGTCCAGTGTTGTTTTGGACCCCATTGACTTCAATTGTAAGGACAAAAGAGTTGTAACATTCTCTTCCTTTTTTGTTCTACAGAAAAGTCATGCATATTTGGAACAACATCGAGAAGAGTAAATGATCACAATTTTCTTTTTTGTGAACTCTTTCTGTGAGGAAAGCATGAAAAGTCACACGCTGATGTGAAGATCTCTGTATGCAGATGCAATTCTGAGCTTGCCTGTAAAAGGTGCTTCTTTTCGCTCTGCGCTGATGCTTTCATCAGGAAGTAATGAAAGCTTTCGTCTTTTCATCTGCTTTTAATTCACTGGCGCACAAAGAAGCCATGTTGGCACAGAAGCAGCTTCCATTGGACAGCAGCTTTGGACGTGAACCTTTCAGTGTCCAGAAGATTTGCCTGCATTCTCCAGCACACAGATACAGTATGACACAATTAAGAGCGCAAGACCTCTGAGGTGTTGAGCTTCACTGCTTCTAAACATTTTATACTTGTCTTTCCCCTGAAACCCTCGTAAGACACTTTTTTTTTGTTAGACAATGTCTCCAGCTCTGTCATGTTGACAAGAACTAGATAAATGACTTTACAGTTCAAGGATGCTTTTAAATGAAAATTTAGGAGCATAGATGCAGTATGTGAGAAAACAGATTTGGGAATTGTGGTCTAATCTTATTTGCGTTTTCTGGTATGGGTTATGTTTCCCTCCTCCCTCTTAGACCACTGAAAGACAGTTTGCAGTATTGGCTGTTCTCATGCGTAGCTATTTGCCTCGGCATGGGAAAAATGAAAACAAAATAAAGCTGCTGTCGTTGACTTTGAGAAGTTGACCTTAGATGGAATGCTTGTTGTCGTCATGTTTGTCGACAATTCATGTCTCCAGAAAAACTTATTTTTGTTGCATGGCATGCTGAGACTTGTTGAATATTTGCGCAAAGCATGCTGTGTTTGAAAATACTTTGCCGGCAGAGTAATTCGGCATTGTCTCTTCAAGTATGTTTGACTGGTGTTCTTTCAAACAACTGGTCATTTTTGGTCAATAGCTGCTATGAATTTCTTTCCTTTAAAATGAACAGAATCAAATTTGATTCTACCTTCTATTTTTTTGGTGTTTCCATTTTCTACGAAGTATGTAATTCACTTCAAAACTTGCTTTGTCAACTTTCCTGTTTTTATTCCCCCACCCCAAACAACAACAAAAGCTTAAAATTCTTTAAAGCAGGGTGGTGTTTATTGGATTTTTACTCCATAATTCAACATAGCCCATATTAAAACTTTGCATCCCAAGCCAGGGCCTTGCTTCCTTCTCCCATGATGCACTTTGCATGCTATCAAAGACCTTTTTCATGCAGGTAATGAAAATAACCTATTTGTTAAACCCTCTGAGTTTAAGTGCATTAAAGAATCTTCCTTAATGTACTTTATTAATGAAGCCCTGAGTCCATTAAGGGCTGAAGACCGATTTGATGGTTTAGAGCGAATGAGAAAGGGCAGGCAACGAACTAACATTCCCTAGTCCAGCAGAAACACCAGCTCCTGTCATGAGAGCAGAGCCAATTTGGAGGCTCTGCAGCAAACCGGGGCTCGTGGGTAGCCAGCTCAGCGGCAGACAGTAGCTGTCAGCACAGCACATCAAAAAGGCACTCGGGCCAGTTTTATTTCAAATGAGAATCAATGCCATTTTGACGGACACAATTAGTGTCATCTCCATGTCGAGTTCCTCAAATTACTGGTGGCCTTTAAGCCCCAGGCCTGTACCCCTACACAACGGCCTAATTACTCATTAGCCGCACTGTCTTTCGTTTTAGAAGCCCCACTCATTGCTTGGGAGCTTTCATCTATTTTGGAGGGAGGCTGTCGTTGATCGTTAGCGCTGCTGTGAAGCTCTATTACCTTTATGTCAATGATAAATAGATGAGAAGCTGTGGCCAAGTGCACAGTCTTTCAATATTCTGGAGTGCGAAGGGTCGCACTTTCTTTGTCTACTTATTTAATTTCCTGCCCAGAGTAAGTCTTGATTAATGCCGTTGCCTGCCTTGATTTCGTATACATATGCAGGCGAGCATGCATATATATTTGTGCTCTCCTCTTTAAGGGCAGTTTGATTAAGTTTGATTGTAATGAAGGGCTTTTATTGTTCTCATTTATTAGAAGAGGCACTGGAAGCAGCGTGGTGATCATCGCTAAATCCGCACTGATTCGTACGGCCGAAAGAGAGCCCACTATTGCGGGCTCTGAGTAGTCATTGTTTTTGTTGCGAGCGCACTAATAGCCGATCCAGGCCGAGCACGGTTTTTGAGCTGATTGTATTTCTGCTTCATTCATTTGGACTAAGAGCTGCCGAAGAAATGATGATGTTCTCAATGAATGGAGCCTGTGAATACAAAGTCACTCATCACAATTGCTCTTTTGAACATCAAATGCCTTTGAAAACCTTTTAGTGTGCTTTTATTGTCCCAAAATATTGTATGTACTTGCTCCAATCTAACATTAAGATGGCTTATTAGAAAGAGTGTGTGTCTTTTTCTTTTTTCGTTCTTAACATTCTGAAGTGGCTTAGAAGCCAAATCGACCCACAAGGTAATCCTGACATGAAAGAGAACAGGCACTAATTAATTTTCAGGTCGTCTGCTACCATCAGCTCCTAACCGCGGCGCACCGGACCATCCAACTGAGATGTTTGGACCACCTCGACACGCCCCAGAAGAACTCCCTCTGCCATGGCTAGCGAGGATGTCACAGCCTGAATGATTTTAATTAAACCAAGCAATAAGAAGCGTACATTTCCATGTTAAATGTAGATTAAGCCTGAGAGTCCGACCTTCTCAATGACCTTCTTCTGTAAAATCGGCACTCCAGCCTTACAGGTGCGTCTCGGACTATAACAACTAATTTAGATCTGACTCAACTGTGCCCCATTTAAGCAAAAACGTACATATTCACATAGTGGAAGACTCAGTTATGTGGATTAGTCAGGGTTATCTTTCATTCCCTCCCCTTGCCAGCCTTCACTACCACTGGGAGCACGTCACAAGAGAAAATGTGCCAGCGCCTGTCACCGCTGGAACTATTTTTTTTTCTTTCTCTGCTTTCTCTGCCAAGAAGTGAACTAATGTGCCCCCATCACAGAGAAGGAAGAGATTACGGTCCACACGCCCCCCTCCTTTCTCGCACTCCCGCCCACGCACACTTCCTCTGCCGCGGTGACCTCCTGCCATCAGTCCGCTCCCGCTGGACTGGAGCACTCTCAGGGCAGTACTCACCCAGCTCACCGAATTTAGCACTTCCTGGAAGATGCCACGCTGAGAGTCTGGGGGCCAACAAAAACACAGCACGGGGGATGCTTCCTGCTAGTCGCTTGAGAAGCTTTTAAGAGGGAAGATAATAATGACAACACGAAGCAAGAAAGAAAAAGAGAGATGTTGATTAAGCTGATGGGATTTATCTTTTTCTCTCTTGGATGCCACACAGATGCATCACAACCTTGAAACTGTTGTGTGCTCTTAAATTGTACAGTGTATATATTTTTTTCAGGAGGCAGGTTGATTTTCACAAAAAGTATATATACTCTGACATTACTTTTTTATTTATTTATTATCGATTAATTTGATTCATACATTCATGGATATTTTTTCTCTTCAGTGTCACAAAGATATAATCACAACCTTGAAGCTGCTTTGTTCTTCAATGGTGAAATACTTTCTCACGAGGCAGGTTGATTTTTACAAAAAGTGTAAATACTGTGATGTTTAATGAATAATCTATCCATTTATTTATCCATCCTTTTAATTTAATTTAATTTAATTTAATGCTATGCTATGCTATGCTAACCAGCCAAACCTTGACTGAACAATGGTAGCTGAAAAAACAATGGTAATCTTTGGAAAACCTGTTTAATAACAGTCATTGCAATTGCGTTTGCTGCTTTAAATATGATAATATGATTCAATATTGACTACATGAAACAGAAATTAAATCGCAGCTGTCAATATGGCCTGATATTCTCGCTAAAATATCTGGCCGTTTTAGACGCTTTGAGCGACGTTGATGATATGGCCATGTTAGTATTGTCTGCTATGCAGATTGCAAATGCCACAAGGACTGATGAAATAATGTGGTATGTGATGTGATGCTGTCCAGTAACTGTCTTTGATCTTTGCGTGAGGATGAGTGGCGTAGCTATGCATGAGAGGATTGATTCACAGAGGTGAAACGCAAGAGTTCTTTTACTGATATTCTCTGTGGCACCATGAAGCTAATTCTAATGTAAATGTCAGTCAAATGGAAGCCAGCCAGTCTCTGATGTCCAACAGCGTATGAATGCTCAAGTATTTACAGATGAGTTTCGCCCATGGAGCTGACCTCCCTTGGGCGGTTTTCAAGCCATCAGGGCTGCTGCTTAATGTCATTGTTCGGTGCAGAAATTGCACTCAAATGATAAGGTCTGAAGGGCATAGCGTGCCCTTGTTTATGTGCAGCTGTGTTCAGAAAGTGGCTGAAAAGGTATATTATAATACACAAATAAAAGTTCAAAAGAGCTCTTTTGGCCTTCCCAAGGGGCGTTACAACAGCCAAAAATATTTAAGAATCCTCTTTAAGACCATTTCTCCCTCAGATGAGCTTGAACAAACTATAAAAGGACACCAAGCTTTTTATTTTCAGTCCAGCCTGAAAAGGTCTGATAGGAAAGGCTCTCAGGAGAAAAGCAGCTTTTAATGGAAACTGGGGTGTTTGGGGTGGTGTGGCATATTATGAGTCTTGTAACCAAATGGTTTCTGGTTCGAGTCCCACAAGGAGTGGGATATAAGCATTTATCATTGTGCCAAAAATTTTTGTTTTTGTTTTGTTTTAGAGGTACAATTGTATAAGATTTGCAATTATAAAATAAAGTTTATTTATTTAATTTATTTAATAAAATTAGTTTTAACATATTTTATTTTGTTAGTTTTTCTTTTTCTTGGACAAAATCTAGAGAGGTTTATGCTTACAAAAAATAAAATAAAAATAAATTGAAGTTGTGCAAATCTCTTAATATTTATTTTTCTATACATTAATATCTTAGGTACTTTTGCTTCTCAAGGAAATGAAATGACTGAAAATAACCGTGGATAAAAATGTCTGCAAAATGACTACTTAATAGACATGGTAGGGTTGGGTACCGTTCACATTTCAACCGGTACGGTACCGGTATCGGTACTTGAAATTCGGTACCGGTACCTGATTGTACCTTTTTTCGGTACTTTACTCTCTGTGTAATAACAAAAACATTTATTTCAATTAAAAAATAAGACCAAAACAGGTTAGTTTGTTAGAGTTTTCCCTCTTTTCCTCGCTTTCCTTCACTTTTAAATAGCTTGTAAAACCGCCATGTGCATTTTACTTTCACTTTCAAATTAGCAGCAAGCAACAACAACTATACAACGTCAAACTCATTGAACTTTTATTAACAAAATGAATAAAAATACACCATGCTACAAATTATACACTAACGTACAAATGATGCTTTTAATGTGATCTAAACTTTAAAAGTACATTAAAACAAGAAACAATATACATTTATTTTGTATTGAAATGTAGTAGGCTAACTAAGTCAAGTTTAATTATAATTTCCCCAGATATAATTGTTTCATTCGTTTCTACGTTCAACTTAATTTGTGGGCTCTGTCTGTTTCATTAATTTGTTCCCTAGAAAACCCATGATTTATCTAAAGGGAACGTCTCGGTTACGTATGTAACCCTCGTTCCCTGAAGGAGGGAACGGAGACGTCACGTCGGATGACCGACGAAATTGGGATCTCGCCAGAGAGACCAATCCACTTCGAGTGTAACTAAACGAGCCAATGGACATTGGCATGCGATTATTGCATCCAGCTGCCGCTGATCACAGCGTGAGCATAAGAGGCAGCTGATGCACCGCATCAATTATGTTTTCGCTGAGGAGCCGAGCCGGCGACCCGGCAGCTCAGCGGTGGTACAGCGACTGTGGCGACGGGACGTGACGTCTCCGTTCCCTCCTTCAGGGAACGAGGGTTACATACGTAACCGAGACGTTCCCCTTTCAGTCGGTCACTCCGAGTCACGTCGGATGACCGACGAAATTGGGATCCCTACCAAAGCGCCACAGGAGCTGCCCCTTCCAGTGCCCTGTGTAGGGCTCCTGACCCTTCCTATAAGGCAGACGATAGGACCGGGCTCTACACAGAGAAGGTCAACTACTGGTGTTCCTTGAGCAACCCAAACAGTAGGACTAGGATAACACTGGGAAGCGTGCCCTTCCACTTGGAAGAGGCACACTGCGGAGTCACCTCCTCCCAAAGGGGGTTTAAGTGACATTCAAACATGTGAAGTAACCCAGAGGGCCCTTTTGCACATGGAAGTCTCTGAGATGGCTCAGGCTGCGTCTTTAGAGATGGCAGAACGTGGTCCGCCAGGGGAAACACGGCTCCAATAAGAATACCGTGGAATACACATATGGGATCCCGACAGGGTCTCTCATATGGGCACTAGCCTCGCACCAGATTTCAAGAATTCATTGGCTGAAGGCCTGGCGCCGGACGCTCCGCCGTGTCCGGACGCCGGAGTGCTGGAGGACTCAACAGGGTTTGCCTGGTTAAGGAACTCTCTGGAGAATTTAGGCGTAAGGACGCCGCAAGCCGACTCTGAGCCGGCCCTCTCAGTGCCACTACCCGTTTGAGGTGAGAACACAGGAGGAAACCGGTTCGACACGTAGGCTATAAAACCTAGCGAACGTGTTGGGAGTCGCCCAACCCGCAGCTCTACAGATGTCTGCTAGCGAGGCACCACGAGCCAGCGCCCAGGACGATGCGACACCCCTAGTGGAGTGAGCACGCAACCTGAGCGGGCAGGGCACACCTTGTGCTTCATAGGCCAAGGTGATGGCATCCACTATCCAGTGGGCCATCCTCTGCTTGGAGACAGCCTTCCCCTTCTGCTGTCCTCCGAAACAGACAAAGAGCTGTTCTGAGGTCCTGAAGCTCTGAGTTCTATCCACGTACTGACGCAGTGCGCGTACAGGACAGAGCAAAGCTAGGGCTGGGTCTGCCTCCTCCAAGGGCAGCGCTTGCAGGCTCACTACCTGGTCCCTGAAGGGCGTGGTAGGAACCTTGGGCACATAGCCGGGCCGGGGCCTCAGTGTTGCACTGGAGTCAGCCGGCCCAAACTCAAGGCACGACTCGTCGACCGAAAATGCCTGCAGGTCCCCCACCCTCTTGATTGAGGCCAATGCAGTCAGGAGTAGGGTTTTCATAGAAAGAAACTTCAACTCGACTGACTGCAATGGCTCAAAGGGGGCAGTTTGTAGGGCTCTTAGCACCAAAGCCAAATCCCAAGAGGGAAGGGAGGGAGGCCTCGGAGGATTTAACCTCCTGGCCCCCCTAAGAAACCTGACGACCAGATCGTGCTTCCCCACCGACCTCCCCTCTATGGGGTCGTGGTGGGCAGAAATAGCAGCAACATATACCTTAAGGGTGGAGGGGGACAGCCTACGCTCCAACCCTTGTTGCAAAAAGGAAAGCACGGCTCTGATCGAACATCTCCGGGGGTCCTCCTGGTAAGAGGAACACCATTCGACGAACAGGTTCCACTTCAGCGCGTAGGCCCGTCTTGTGGACGGTGCTCGTGCTGAAGCGATAGTGAGCGCTACCTCCTGGGGCAGGTCACCTAGAACCTCCGCGTCCCGTCCAGGGACCACACATGAAGTTTCCACAAGTTTGGACGCGGGTGCCAGAGGGTGCCCCGTCTCTGAGAAAGCAGATCCTTCCTCAGAGGAATCGGCCAGGGAGGGGCTGTCGCGAGGAGCATGAGTTCCGGGAACCAGGTCCTGTTGGGCCAATATGGAGCCACTAACAGGACCTGCTCCTCGTCCTCCCTGATCTTGCACAATGTCTGTGCTAGCAGGCTCACTGGGGGAAACGCATACTTGCGCAAGCCCTGGGGCCAGCTGTGTGCCAGTGCATCCGTGCCGAGCGTTGCCTCGGACAGGGAGTAGAACCACTGGCAGTGGGTGGTTTCTGGAGATGCAAACAGGTCTACCTGAGCAACTCCGAACCGACTCCAAATCAGCTGGACCGCCTGGGGATGGAGTCTCCACTCCCCAGGAAGTGCCGCTCGAGACAGCTCGTCGGCCACCTGATTGAACACTCCTGGGATGTGGATGGCACGAAGGGACCTCAGATGCTTCTGACTCCAGAGGAGGAGGTGGCGGGCGAGTTGCGACATGCGACGGGAGCGCAAACCGCCTTGCCGGTTGATATAGGCAACGGTCGCAGTGTTGTCCGTACGGACCAGAACGTCCCTGCCCCGAAGGCGCCCTCTGAGGCGGCACAGGGCAAGGCGTACTGCCAGCAACTCGAGGCAATTGATATGCCAACGCAGAAGGGGGCCCGTCCAAACCCCTGATACTGCGTGCCCGTTGTACGTGGCACCCCAGCCGGTGGCCGAGGCATCCGTGAATACCACAGCATGCCTGGATACCTGCTCCAGGGGCACTCCTGCCCGAAGGAACGAAGGATCTGACCACGGGCTGAAGGTCTTGCGGCAGGCCGGTGTAATCTGAACCCGGTGAGTACCGCGTTTCCACGCCCACCTCGGGATTCGGCCATGGAGCCAGTGCTGAAGCGGTCTCATATGGAGCAGACCGAGCGGAACTATGGCCGCAGCTGCAGCCATATGCCCCAGGAGCCTCTGAAAGATGTTTCAGTGGGACCGCTGTCCTGCCTGATAAAGTCTTGAGGCAGTTCAGCACCGACTGAGCACGTTCCTGGGTGAGGCGTGCTGTCTGGTTGACCGAATCCAACTCCATGCCGAGAAAAGAGATCCTCTGCACTGGCACGAGTTGCTCTTTTCCCAATTGACCCGAAGGCCCAACTGGCTGAGGTGCCTGAGCACCAGGTCCCTGTGTGCGCACAACAGCTCTCGAGACTGTGCAAGTATGAGCCAGTCGTAGAGGTAGTTGAGAATGCGCACACCCCGTTCTCTCAGGGGAACAAGGGGCCGCCTCTGCGACTTTGGTGAAGACACGAGGCGAAAAGGGACAGCCCGAAGGGCAGGACCTTGTACTGATATGCCCGACCGTCGAACGCGAATCGCAGGAATGGCCTGTGTCGCGGGAGAATCGAAACATGAAAGTACGCGTCCTTCAGGTCGATTGCTGCAAACCAATCTAGGGGACGGACGCATCCAAAAATGCGTTTCTGCGTCAACATCTTGAACGGCATCTTGTGAAGTGCACGGTTCAAAACTCGCAGATCCAAGATCGGTCGTAACCCACCGCTTTTCTTGGGCACAATGAAGTAAGGGCTGTAAAACCCCGACCTCATATCGGCTGGAGGGACCGGCTCTATTGCATCCTTCGCCAGTAGGACTGCAATCTCCGCGAGCAAGACAGGGGCATCGACGGCTTTGACTGAAGTGAACCGGATGCCCCTGAACTTGGGGGGACGCCGGGCGAACTGAATCGCATAGCCGAGTCTGATGGTCCGCAGGAGCCACCGGGACGGGCTGGGGAGCGCTAACCAGGCTCTGAGAGACCGCACCAGCGGGGCCAACGGGCCCACCGACATGCCCGCGGTGGGGCAGCGAGGTGGAACACAGGGACCGGCCCCAGGGCCTGTGACGGCAGGGGGCGGGGTCTGGGTGTGTAGTGTAGCACTCACCTGATTTCTCCTCGCGTGGGAGGAGACACAGGAACCCGGCTTGAGGCTTGTGACAGCCCGGCGTTTGACGACTTGAAGCGGGGACTGGAGTGCTACTGCCCTTACCTGGTTCCACGAATGGGCAGGAGGGGTGCTCTTGGGCAACCACCCGCTGCCTGCTGGCGAGAGAGGAGGAGGGAAGCGATCCTGTGATGCACGGATCACCACTCTCCTCCTCTTGAGACCCGGAGATTGAGGAGACCGCTCTTTACTGATGTTTTGGGTACCGCTGGCTGCTGGGCCAGCGGCGGAACAAAATGAACAAAAGATACTCCACCCGGCCCTCCTCCGGGGGAGGGAGTGGTGCAGTCACCATCTCCCGATGAGCAGTCTCCTCCATCTCTGGGTCGACCGTCCCAGGGCCTCTTGCACTTGCGCTTGCCGCCAGGTTTGGCGGGGGCCTGGACGGGCTGGGCGTCCTGCCTGCGACCGGCTCCACGACGCTGCCTGGTGAAAGGCTGCTGCGGCTGCGCGGGAGCGGCCGCAGGGGGGCGCCCACGGCGACGAGCAGGCTGAGTGGCTGCAGCCGGAGTGAAAGCAGCAGGTTTCCTCCGGCGCATGATGTGTTTGCCTCAGTCTGCTTCTGGGCTGCCGAGAACTGCTGGGCAAAGCTCTCGACAGCGTCGCCGAAAGGGCCGGTCTGTGACACGGGAGCATTCAGGAACTGTACCTTCTCCTGCTCCTTCATGTCATCGAGACACAGCCAGAGATGGCGCTCCTGGACATCGCACAACCCAGAGACTGTGCGGTCACCTTCGTCGCTCGTAGCGCGAGGTCCGTCGCAGCACGCAGCTCATGTAGAACCGCCAGGTCGTGACCACCCTCGTGCAGGTCTTTCAGTGCTTTGGCCTGGTGGACCTGCAGCAACGCCATAGCGTGGAGGGCGGAAGCCGCCTCCCCACAGGCTCTATAAGCACTGCCAGTTAGACCTGACGAATACTTAGAGGCCCGTGAGGGGAGACACGGATCACCCCGCAGGGTGGAAGCGGCTGTTGGACACAGTTGCATGGCCACAGACCGTTCCACCGAGGGGATGCCCGCATACCCCAAAGCGGCTCCACCATCGAGGGTGGTGAGAGCAGAAGAACTACAAGATGTGTTTCGGGCAGTGAAAGGTGCCCTCCACGATCTTGTCAGCTCCTCATGCACTTCCGGAAAGAATGGCACCGGAGGGGGGCGCTGAGAACCAGCGCCACCCCCACCGAGGAACCACTCGCCCAGCCTCGAAGGATCGGGACACGGTGGCTTTTTAGGATTCCACACGAGCCCGACATTCTCGGCGGCCCGGGAAAGCATAGCCGTCATCTCTGGGTCTGGCACGGACAACGCTACCACACCCGAAGGGGGCAACGCAGCCGGGTCGTCATCCCCGGAGAGAGAGGGCCCGCCCTCCGATGCAGTGATCGACATCTGGTCGTCAGAGGGGGCACCGAAGGAAACGCGTGGCCAGCGCGTTCCTTCGGCAGCTCCACCGGCTGCGGAGTGCTTGAGGGGTGAGGAGCTCCACTTGGGGAAGCCCTCACCGTAATCCTCAAATCACCTCTGACTCCACCGGATCCAGTGTGCACGCCGGATCACGGCAGGCAGAGGGACTCTGCCATGTTTGACATAGCAGAGTCGCACTCCGAGATGGTCATGTCCCCTTTTTTTTTTCAAGAAGAACATGAACCATCCACGAAAGCCACCTCAGCGTGCTGAATGCCCAGACACGTGAGGAAGCGATCGTGACCGTCCTGAGGCGCCAGGAAACGACCACACCCAGAAACGCACGGGTGAAAAGACATCTTTAAAAAGACGCGATCACCCGTGTTGCTCTTTTAGAGAAATTGCTCTTTCAGAGAAATGCTCTTTTAGTGCTGAAGCACGCAGGGGAGCTGGCCACCGCACACTCCTAGTGTGGCTGTCAGCAGGAAGACGATCTTTCTCTCCCGGACACCGTGACCACCGCTGCCGCGCCGTAACGCCCGCACTCGCTCGCAGAACACTCTCTTGGAAGGGAGAGCAGTAGCTTTAACCACTACCGCTCGGCTCCGAAGCGAAAGGATAATTGATGCGGTGCATCAGCTGCCTCTTATGCTCACGCTGTGATCAGCGGCAGCTGGATGCAATAATCGCATGCCAATGTCCATTGGCTCGTTTAGTTACACTCGAAGTGGATTGGTCTCTCTGGCGAGATCCCAATTTCGTCGGTCATCCGACGTGACTCGGAGTGACCGACTGAAAGGGGAACGAATTAAGTCATAGGGAACGAATTCTTAATTCATGGCTAAGAAATCTTTTATTTCCCCCGCATGTTTACCACAGTAGCTAAGAGATGTGAAAACTGATTAAAAGTGAATGACAATAAAATAAACCTGTGAAATTAGAGGGTGAGACAGCGAGGATTTTGAAAAAGAAACAATAAATATTATAAAATTCCTGGAAATTCGTGACCAACCGGCAGAACAGAACATAAAGCCGCGTATGGCTTTAAATGTACAGGTCACGATGTAACATTTGCCTGCTAACCCATTATTTTTCTTATAAACAAAGCTTTCTACCTCACTTGTGTCATACTCGCATTAAAATGTTTCATGTGAGCAGCAGTGTTTACCGTACCACTGCTGGTGGAAGCGCTTCTCTGACAGCGCGGCGCAGCCCCACGAGCCGCAGTTACGTTTGAGATCATTTTATTTAAATGCCAATAATGTCAGTTGCAAACATTGCGATTGTGTTTTAAAATACAACGAGTACAATGAAACCATTTAAAGAGGCACGTTCAGCGGTCTCCGTTACGGGATCTGAAACAGATCAAGTAAAATGATCCACGGCGCGCTCTCTTCATTTTATCAAATGATCATAATAACATCTATTCATTTTACAGTCCTGCTACTAGCCTTTTATTTAGATTAAAACCACTGTCATTCGGGTGAGAAAGCCTGCATTTTGAGTGGCATTTGCACATCCTGTCATGCCGGTGAATACATGCCACTGCAATAGACACATTTTGCAGTATTAAGGTTAACTTTTAATCGATTAGTTGATAGTTAATTTAAACGACGATCGATCATGGAAATGATCGAAAATTGACATCCCTAGTAGGTATACAAAACTGAAAATCAGCAAACACTGTGGAACCAAATAAATACAGAACATTTATTAGCAAAACGAATAAGAAAGCTTGGAGGCACTGCATACATGTTGATGTAAAATAAAATACACAAAGTTTAAATAAAGTAAAAAGCGGCAAACACTGTGGAACTAAATATATATATATATATAAAAAAAAATAATAATAAATAAATAAAAAAACCTTCCAAAATCACATTAGATAGACGGCAAAAGTCAACAGGCTTTTCAAAATCCAAAATATTGCCAAACAGGTGCTTTTGCACTCCTGCTTATGTGATGTAAACAAAACTGCGTGGAACATGCGGGATTCATATCTAAACCGTCTTTTTGCGTTTTAATATTCACAGACACTAGTCTAGATTGCGATTCTAATGACAATTCTAAGTGACAGACCTACTTTCGATTTATTAATCTAAAAAAAGACGAATTCCGTGGCATTCCGCGCTAAAGAGTAAATTCCGTTTTTATGAATGAACTCCGCGATCTCGTCCGTGTTTTTGCGGAAACCATATGGCCCTAGAAATGTAACCACACTTCAGAACATTTCGGTTTGCCCTGTGTTTGAACGAGTTGCAGTGGTGACATCACGTCACAGGGTCTTTTCTCTCTCTCTCTCTCTCTCTCTCTCTCTCTCTCTCTCTCTCTCTGTGTAACATACGCGATCAGATGCGTTCTCAGGTACCGAAATGTGGTACCGATTGATTTAATGTGAATCGATACTCGGTAGTACCGAAGCAATTTGGTCGGTACCCTTAAAAGTACCGAGTTCGGTACCCAACCCTAAGACATGGCCATGTAATACTATGAATCTGTGAATGACAAATCATTTATCCTGTGTGTGAATGTGTTTATGAGAGTGATTAAATTGACAGACTCTTTTATACTGTATCTTGACTGTTTTAGCATGCTGTAAAGGACCTAACAGTTTAGAGGTGCATTGGCTGGTTGGAAGTATGCAGCTGCCACATGCAAATTGAACAAAATATCATCGCTTCTGGCACCCAGGAGTATCTAGTCAGCACCTTCTCCAGATGCTGCAAGAAGGGAGAGAGAACCTATGCCATTGTCCTTAGACCTTCTATTATTAAGAGAGAGAGAGAGAGGTTAACGTTTCTTGATTACTGTCTCTTAGCTTTGCAGAGATGTTTGTAGAGCCCTCTGACAGGCTGCTCTATGACACAGTCCCATCTGTTTTTAAAAGCATTCTCATGTTCTGGTACCCATCAATTAATAATGACAGTTTTCAGCATTATGTTAGTTTACGACTGTCTAAAACGGATATTGTCGAGGCAGAATTATTCATTTTTGACACAAGGTGATAAGTCGAAATTTGAATAACAAAATTAAATAATGCATGCATGATTATTCATTCCCTCTCTGGAGTCAAAGGCAGATTAATTTTTATAAACAGAGGTTGTAAATCACATTTGAAAAACAACACCAAGGCAAAACGGAAACTTTATTTATTGGGTGGGTGGGGGGTTTATCTTGTGGGACTCAGATTTATTTTTGTATGCAGTCCGTATATTTCGAAGTCGATTGATTTTTGTTATGGAAACCTACTCTTTGTAGGAAATTGCTTTATCTTGTGGCTTGCCAGAAGCTTTTAAGCATCTGATTTGGTACTTTAAGCCTCCTTTCTTAATTTATGCATATATTCGATTGTCTATTTTGAGCGCCGGGAGAAGAGGAGGAGAAACAGTGAGCTGTGGTCATGCCAGGTACATGTGACCGTCCACTCCTCCTGAGGTGAAATCGTTTGACTGATAAGGCCAATCTTAAAATGCCATGGCTGCTTCGAAAGGAAATTAAATTTGACTTGTAAAGGACAACTGTGACTTGGCCAATTAATAATTAAAGTCATTTTTGCTTTAATGATCAGTTTAATTACCACGTCGTCCCTCGAGACGATGGTTTACAGCGATGGCGCCTGGTCACGCTCCCTCCTTTGTCGTCTTCCTGAGAGGTTCAGTCGCAAACAAGGTGTTGAAATTTCCATTGACCTCTTCCACATCTTTCTATCAGCCCCATTTCATCTTCCATACCTAAAACTTGCCATAAATCACTCACCCCTTTGACTTTAAAGCCACAAATCCGAAGAAGACACTAATTCGAGATGACTGCATGTATACACAGCGGCACCTGCGACCCTGCTGTATCAAAACCTGGGATCAACTCTTGGAATTGACTATGATAGGCCATTGTCATTCTTAATGCACGTCACAAAGATAAGAGGCATCGTTGACCTTTTTAAGTGCTTTGCAAATCCAACCAATCAAACGGCATTACCGGTTTATCAATTGCGGTATTCAGCATGAAATAGCAGCCGAACAAAGCGGCCCTTTACAAGGACTTGTTTTGACAGAGACATTTTCCTGCAGATGTTTATTCAAAGACCACATGCTGTAGCACCGCTCTGCGCCCAAGCTCTTGAGAGACGCCAGTCACTCTCATCAAAGCTCCAATATGAATGTTTGACTTGTTCAGCTTGTAAAAACTTGCATTTGATGAAGTAATCATAATGATTGTACACAAAAGCTCCCCTCCTGTTATTGGCATGTGTCATGGCTTGCTGGGTTGTCTTTGTGCGTTTGTAATTACTCTCCGACGTCTTCTCTGTTTGTTTACCGCCTAATTCAAATTGATAGGAAGACTCGGAAAGGGAGGGGGAATCTTAACTCATAGCCATCACGGTTGCTTCTTAAGTATCACAATAAAACACGGATGATTTTAATTAGTGTAGCAACTGGTGGTGTAGCGCAGGCCCCTGCGGTGCTTGCAGGGGTCCTGTTAGAAGACGTTTTATTAATTGGGCGATTTATCAAACTAACAACTTGCGTGTGTCTCGAATGACTCCTATAACAACAAAGGATTTTAGTAGCAACTTGCTTTCTATGTCCTATTAGCGTGGGATGCCCAGTGCAAATCAGCCAGACCAGATATCCGCTTGCCCTTCTGTACTTTTTTTAAAGTTTTACAGCACTTTGAAAGAATCAGCAAAGTGATGATGCTAAAGTTTTTTACTGAACAGCTCAGCTCTGATGATAATGAAAGAATCGGTGGGTTTCTTTTTTGTGGAATCGCTTCGGCGTTCTGTTGCATATGTGCTCAGAATAGTCTCCAAATATCAGATTTAGCTGAGTTGGTCCAGTGTCGGGTACCATCTGTGCAGCAGATCTGCGTCTGAGAGGGACTTGTGTTTTTTCTGTTTTTTAGTCAGTTGAGTGTGAACACCCCTTTACTTCGCCATATGCACAGTGCACATTCAAACCAGCAGTGACTCCCTTTTCACAAGCCTGCCTGTTCATTCTTACATCAAAAATAAATGGCTTTATTTTTTTTATATCCTACTCTCTGTTCATCAAGTACCAGAGCCAGAATCTCTTTTTGTTATCTACAGAGGGATATACCAAAGTGGGTCATATGAAGGAGCACAAATTAATTTATTTTTCATGAACCCTTTGGGAGTAGTGCAGTGTTCCATTAATAATTCTGGAGCATGTATACAATGGCTGCATTGTACTCTGGCTCTCGCATACATGCGGTTTGTGTGCTTTACGCATATAAATATGGTGAAAATGTAATAATTCATTACAGTTTGAATGTGTTTGTGTGTTTTTTTTTTTCTTTTACTCATTGTGCTTTGGACTATTGGACTTGTGGAGCGGCACAGTTTGTCAGGATTCGTTGGATCGTCCCGGTGTGTGAAAGTGGCACCCCCGTGGTCACCCAGTGCATGAAAGTGGCATTGCTTCGCCAGTCAATAGTATGAATAATTTATAGCGGGACTAGGTGAAAGCCTTGTTCTGCATCATCTCCAGCCTGTTCTGCAAATTAGCATTTGGAGAGCTGTCTGCCTTCGTCAGGGATTTCTGCTCGGTTTTATGAACATTCTGAAAACCCTTCAGAGTCCTTCTCAAGGAATTGTTTTATCATCGCCCGCTTTGAGAGCATGAGATCTCATTAATTAGTCTGGCCAATCTGGGTGGTAAAGGGGAGCAGGCGAGTCTGTTGCATCACGGACATCGATTGGCCAAGTCCTCCTGAGGCCAGCTGTTGTCTGACTGACTGCATTCAAAGCGCTCCTCAAATTAGCCAATAACAATACTGAAGCATAAAGCTTAGCTGACCCATGGCATGGCGCCATATGCCTTGAGTTCACAGAGGGGACAGTATAGCCTGCTGGGATTGGCTTGTGTACTATTTAATGTTATGAGGTGGGCAAAAATTGGCTTTCATTTGTCAACATGTAATGGCAAAAAAAAAAAAAAAAATAAAAATAAAAAAAAGCATAGTAAAGTTAATTTATTTATGAAAAGTCAATAATTAAAAACAGTAATTTTTAATTTTCTAACTATTTATTTTAGTACTTTTTTTCAAGACCTAGAGTCAAAATAAATAAATAAATAAATATAAACAATAATACAAATAAAATGAAATAAAATTAAATAATAAATAGAATAGAATAAAATAAAATAAAATAAAACAACCTTAATGCTCATGGAAGTTTTTATATTATATTACATTAATAGAATAAATAGAATAAAATAGTAATACAATAAAATAAAATCAAACTTTTTTTAATGAATAAACATGAATATTATTATTATTATTATTATTTCAATGTTTTCAAGTTATGCTTGTTTTTTATTTTTGATAAGTTGGAAATGGTTCTTTTATTTTATTTACTTATTCATTTTAGTACTTAGCTATATTTTCCAAGCCTGCCATCAATAAAAAAGAACATAGTTTAAAAATGCATTTTATTTTTATTACACATGTAATAAAATGTAACAAAACAAAACAACCTCAATGCTCATGGAAATTTTTATATTATTATATTATTTTAATATAATAAATAGAATAAATAGAATAAAACAGTAATAAAATAAAATAAAAATTGACAAACTTTTTGTAAAGAATAAACATGAATATTATTATTATTTCAATGTTTAACAGTTATGCTCATTTTTATTTTTGATAAGCTGGAAATTGTTCTTTGAGTGCAATTTCTAGTGAATTATTTTTAATGAAAGTAGATTATTATTCAAAAATCATTGGTCAAAGGTGTGGGAAGCCTATTTTAACAGCATTTTCTAAAGTCAAAGTGTTCTGTCTTTTGTATATCTAAGGATGTTTCTCATATTCACCAGACAATCTTCGTTGGGGCAGGCAATCTGACCGAGACGTCTTAACACTAAGCGCTTTCGGATACAATACATATCTCCCAGTCGTTCTTCAGACCCAGAGAGGGATTGTGTACTACAAGGGAACGGCTTTTATTTCTTGACAAATGAGGTCATAGCACGAGATTGCTACCACTGCTCTTTTTACTCTGCCAGTGGGATTTTTCTTATTCCTTGAGAAATAGCTCCCGAGCTGCGTTGCTCTTTGGGCCCGGGATAAATGAAAGCTCGATCAGTCTTGATTCAGGCACTGGCTGGAGTCGGTGGAATAAATGAACCCTGATAATTCAATCCCTCCAGATCCTGTTGTGCGCTTCCTCCCCCCTGGTTTGAGCATTAGTACCTGCTCCTCACAGCCAATTTTAGATGTCTGCCTTGATTGCGGCAGCTGATTGAAACCTCACATATTTATATAAGTTCATAGCTTGAACTGCCACAGTAAAGCTGTAGCTTGCGGATATATTTTTTGCCATTTGAGATCGTTATGCAATTTGGAATTACTCATCGTTTCCTCTTTAATTTTCCCACATTACAGCTTTCATAATTTGACTAGGGCTGCAACTAACTATTATTTTGATAATCGATTAGTTGGCCGATTATTATTATTTTTTTCTTTCGATTAATCGATTAATCGGATTAAAAACAAAGCGAAATTCTTTTTTTCAATTTTGACAAAAAACACTTCCACATTCTGCCCAATGTCCTTCAAACAAATGTGCCAACTGAATGCTGTGAAAACATACAGTGCTTAACAATTTATTAGACCACCTGTCATAAAGAGAAAACACAAATATTTTAGGAATCTGTCAAAGAATTGTTTAAATCTAAAAATGTTATTGTCATTTATTTGGCAAATAACAAACTGAAACAACTAAATAGTATTTATTCACATAATAAAAAAAATTGCCTCCTGCCTTTCATGACAGCATGCATTCTTGCTGGCATTGTTTAGGTACTTTTTTGACTGTAATTGGGTATCTGAAAAAATCTTTCATAGATCTTTCTTTCATAACAGCAATAATTATATTATATAAATAGCCTACTGTTACTAAAGAGCTTACACATATTGGAGGACTAACCAATACAGATAGCTAAAAAATGATTTTAGTAAACACCAATACTGTTAGTTTAGAGCAGCAGTGGCACAACCCTTACATAATTTGTTATAAACCTTAAGTAAATTTGTTGAGCACTGTAGCCTATTTAAATCTCTTCATCAAAAATTAAGATATAATAAAGATAATAAATACGAATAAAAACACAAACTCAGTGTTAACCAACAGGTAAGAGGAATGTTCTGCAGGAAGTTCAGTTTGATCACAGTCACGTTTACTGTAATTTCTTTATCCTGTAAAAGGCGGCTATGAAGCATCTGATATTTATATTCAGACAACTATACGCGGTTATCCCTTTACAGTTCCTACTCTCATAAAATATGTGCACTATGTGTTGAATTTTAAACCTTAATTTAATGTTCAACAGATAATTCAGCACAATGAATGTTTTTGCGCTGAATATAAACTGTCTTCCTCTCTGACACGCGTTCATGCGCCCGCACTCATCCAGTAAAGATTTAAACAACGCAGGCGGTCAGGATGGAACTTTATGCCAAAAAGGAAATTCTCGCATAAATTTGTGACATTTACAGATAAGG
The DNA here is from genome assembly GCA_039654775.1 of Spinibarbus caldwelli. Lineage (NCBI taxonomy): Eukaryota > Metazoa > Chordata > Actinopteri > Cypriniformes > Cyprinidae > Spinibarbus > Spinibarbus caldwelli. Next base: position 14,389,106 of record CM077258.1, read on the forward strand.
ATATGACCGTAAACTGAAAGTTTTTGCACTGAGGATGCACACGCATCTGTCAAAGCACCTGACAGGGCAAGCCGCTAATGCATTAGCTTAAAGCTTAAATAAAGAATTCTCATGTTTTGGGCAGCTTGGATCAAGTACTTCTTCCGCAACATCTCATTCTGTTTCCTCCACTATTTTTAGATGCATTTTGGCCATAGAAATGAGTTATTCAGTGCTGTAATTTGACGCGACTGGTTGAAGTTGGACATGCACTGTGGGCAGACCTGACTAATCGATAATGAGAATCGTTGTCGATGATTTTCATTATCGATAATAATCGATTTTATCGATTAGTTGTTGCAGCCCCAAATTTGACCATTGACAAGCTGACCTGTAAGGCTCGTCAACAATGGGCATGTCAGAAAACTGGTCGGCTTAGATTCTGATATCTGATGAAGACGCTGATTGCAAAGTCAGAATGTCCACGGAGCCTCCCAGGGCCTGTAGTCCAGCAATTTGGAGAACGGCACTGCTTGTTTGTTTGCGGAGCTCGGCTGATGGCAAATGTCCGCCTATGCTCTGATTGTGCTGAGGCCAGAAAATCAGTAGAGTCGGTAAAGTGTTTGCCTGCAGGCATCTTACTGGCACAAGCGGAAGGGTTTAAAGGGCACAGGCAGTTTCAAGTTCATTTGCCAACAGTTTTTTCCTCATTGGATTTCACTCTTTCTCCCCCTCTCTTTTCTCTCTACACCTCTTGGATTTTTCTTTATTAGTGTTTCTTTAACTATGACCTTGTTTAAAACACTTTTCACTTTCTCACTAGTTTAATTTGTCAGTTAACAGTATCTAAAAGTGTATATACAGTACTTGCATCACAGGGGAATTGTAATTTTGTTTATTCTTTTTTTAGCATTAC